>CM026554.1:3847020-4439520 GCA_015143295.1 Tetracentron sinense | reverse complement strand
AAAATACGATTCTACAAGTCTTTTTCAAAATGACAAAAAACCAACTTTCACATGCATTTATCAAAATGACAGTATTCCTCTTCACATGCATTTTTTAAAATGACAAAAATATTCTTCTTTACTATGTATTCTAAATGATAATTATTTAGCCAGGAGCTGACAAAAATACCCTCTTAACATATTTTTTTGAATGACAAAAATATTATCTTTACATTTTGTATGAATGACAAAAATATCAGTATCCACATATGATTTTTAATTTTCCTTTAATCATATCACAATGAAGTAAAATTAAGCAATTTTCAGCTTATTTTTTTTATAGTGAAACCAAACAACAAAAAATCTCATATGATTTGCACAGTAAAACCAACAAACAGAGCCCAAGTTGAAAATTGTAATCATGTTGAGCAAGCTCAATCAAAGCTTGTTAGAGCTTTGAATAATTGTTGTGGTTTCCTGTGAAAGTAACAATTTATCTTGGGGGTTTTAGCTGGAGGCATTTAAACATAATACAAGATGGCTAAAACATCATACTCATGTTTTTTGTTTTTTGGTCAAGGTAACAATACCACAAGGCAAAGCTACAGGTAATAGATCATACTCATGTTGATCTCACTGCACAAATTCCTCCGTCAAACCACAAAACCTAAACTTGCCAGTGCATTCCTCTGTGCATTGACACATCAGTATTAACCCCCCACGATTAATGCACCCAGATTATCACAACTTACTTATCATTAATGTTTTAGGACATCCATGCCTCCACTATCCCCTATGTCGATATTTGGCCAAAAACTCAATTCTAATTTTAATCATTTGGCCCTATGGATATATCACAAACAATCGGATGGTAAGAAATGATACCGGGACAGCCAGACACCACTGACCACCCATTTGAAAGGTCCATCATGTAGATTGTAACTGCACACTCTTTCTACCAAATTGTCATTTACTTGCATTTTGCCAGATCCTGTTCAGTTAATTTGCATGACATTATAGCTAGACTGGTTCACATTCTGGTCTGTACCCAGAGAAACCTCAAATCATTTTCCTTTGCCCACTCATTTTAGGACAAAAGCTTGCCATGCAAATACATAGCTTTGAAATCCTGGATAATTCTAATCGAGCCAGGAGACACCTGTAACTTTCTTGACCTATTTAATCATTTCTCCTCTACAAAAGCTTGAGAAATTTCAGGTGTTCTTCGTGCTCTAGGCCCAGCTTTGGTGGCATGTAACACCCACAGAGATCCTCCACTACGTACTCCTGCAATGTTTTAAAAAATTAAGAACCAATATATCTACTTCTGCTTGGAATCAGTGACGACTCTTGAAAGCTAAGATCATGCCGTGTCAGGTTTAAACCAAAACATATGGTCCATGTGCTGGGCTAGGACAAGCCCCTGAAAAGACAAGGAATTAACAAAGAGTTTACAAGTATATTTTCACTGCTAACAAACTATGAGAACTGATCCTGAGTCGAACACTCATTAGAGATGGCGTGTATTAAGTAATCTGGTCAGTGATTCAACTACAGTGACGAGATGAGTCTTCTCTATGTTCCATTGCCAAGCAGCACATAGAAGGCCAGTACTCCTGGTGCGATTCAAGGAAATGTCAAAACATAGAATATGTCAGCAATATTCAAAACCTTGTATTCAACTCAGGAATAAGGGATTAAAGACTTCTTGACAGTAAATGCAATCAAGATTTTAAAAAAATAATTGCAAGCACGATATATATATATATATACACGACTTATAATATAAAGAAATAAGACTTTCTCTCTGCTCTCCAAACTCCCATCCCTTTCATCCTATAAATTCTATTTTAGAGATGACAGGTGACTTTGCTCTTTAATCCACACCGTTCACGTTTGGGACTCATTATCTCATCCTAGAGCCCTCTCTATCTCCACTATTGTAGAGTCCTCTCTTATCTCCAACTATTGCAAGTAGATTTGGGATCCCTATCTCATCCTACAGCCCTCTCTATCTCAACTATTGTAGAGTCCTCTCTTATCTCCAATTCTTGGGTGTATTAATTTAAGTTTAATACTAAGAGACTTATGATTTTCTATTAAATATTATTAAAATAATAATGTATTATTATTATAAAATCAGTTCATTAATACAAATAGTAATGTCTATCAAATAAAAATAAAATTATATCATTAAACATAAAATTTATTAAATATTTTTTAAAATAAAGAATATTATTTAATTTTAGTTATTGTTAAATTATCACCCGTGCATCACACAGGGTCTCTACTAATATATATATAAAGAAATAAGTGTCACCTAACCCCCTCTCTTTGCTCTCCAATCTTCAATCTCATGAATCCTACGAGTTTTATTTTAAGAATGTCATGTGACAACCTTCTTTAATCTCAACCGTTAACTATTTCTCTCACACACATCCCCCTCTCAATTCAAAAACTATTTGAAGGATTTTAGGGGATTGTGATCCTCTATTTTCTCACACAGATAAGAGTGTGTAGAGACGTATCCCTCCCCCACTTTTCTCTCTATATCCCCACCTATTAAGTCTTCTCATTTTCTGTTTGATCCAAAAAAAAAACTCCAATTATCTTTTCCTAAATTTTCTCTTATGTATCTTATATTCCTCCGTTCGCTCTGTCAAAGGACACGACTCTTCCAAATATTTCCCAATAGTCCTCTCACGTTTATCTCAACTGTTTTTTTTTAGTTATTCTCTTTTCATTTTTCTTTGTACTCTCGTGCATCACACGGGCGCTTTTGCTAGTATATAAAGAATACAAATAGTACCAATTTTAGGACCACTAAGATGTTAAGATTGTACATTTGACATTTCACACTAGCCATTTCCACATCATTTTGGCAAGTTCAAAATACTAGCTGATTTGAATGAAGCAGCTACTCAGAGGCCAGTACATTAATGATTTGGTCAACATCTGAACTGTTAACACAGTCGATGCAATGATTCATAAATGCAGAACTTCCAATGTGTTATGTTTTGGAATAAAATCTGTGTTGTTTATAAGGGTACTTCAGGTACTCGCCTGATAGAGCGCAAATGTCTACCAACAGAAGAAGTGCATATTTCCATCACAAGTATCTCCAATATTTTGAAAATGTCTCAATATTTTTCAATGATGATAAAAGGAATTTTTTTTTTTTAGAAAGTTTGTGTTATATACCTATATTACCAATCAATTGCTGCAACTGCTAGATAATGGGAAAAGAAACAGCAGCTCGAGGCTTAACTATACAGTTGTAAAAGGGTATAGGATGCTTTGACAGTATACGATCCCAATCATCACTGAATAAGTTCCTGAACTCCCCATTTTTGTCCATGAAGTATGCAAAGCCAACCATCACAGCGATGACCTGCAAATATACGAAATCATTTCAGAAGAAAGATCCACTTTTAGTTTTAATATATAGCTGAAATAGTCCATAAATCTATAATCAGAAGTGATTAAAAAGGTTCCATGCTTCCTAATCTCAAAAATGTTAAGAGCAATGTTATCCGAATATATAGTTAAAGCTACATCTTTATTCTCAATAGATTTCCACCCAGGACAAATAGCTCAAGTTTTAATTTCCAGATTTGAAGAATTCATGAGTTCAAAATTTCAGAAATCTAAAGTAACAGGGAGATTTTGGTTAAAGCCACAATTTTATTGTAAAATCTAAATAGACTTTCACCTAGGACAAGTAGCTTGTTGATTGACCTAGACATTTTATTTGGCAGTAGAGCATATTTAAATGTCAAAAGGTCTACAAAAAAACACTTGAGGGGCTGGTGTATATAAATATCTGCCCCCCTCCCAAAAAAGGAAGAAGAAAAGAAAGATTGATAGAAAGAAAGAAAGGAAGAAGTATTTTGTCAGCAAATGGTCTATTCGGACTGGCCTTGTACCAAAAACCAAACACCGGATAAATTCCTTATGTGAAATCATCAATGATGCAAAACTTCAGGTGTAACAACACAAACGAGCTTGTATGCAGTCACAAGAAACTCGAATCGAGGAATCTGTAGATGTTGTAAGAAACATTTTTTTTTGCTGCCAAAAATGAAGCAATTTGATAGCCAAACATTGTTCATTTCGATCTTTGCATTTAGTTAGATCTTCCCTAATAATAGTGCACACTGCAAAAAAAAATAAAAAAGACAATGGCATACAGCATATTCGTTTAGTGATTTAGTCACATTTATCAGGAATTTATAGCACTTCTAAATTTTGGGTTATATAAGAATTAAGAACACCAGGCACTATCAAGTCATAACACCCAACCAATTAACTTAGTCTAGGAAAACCAATATAATTCCCCCAGCCTTTCTTTCAAAACATAGGGGATACTACTTGAGATGAATTTTCCACATCTCTAATTTCGAGCAGCAGCCATAAACAAGAAATAGAGGAGAAGCAGGATCCATCATATATTTTATATACGATTGCTAGCACCATTTTTAACCAAATGAACATGCAAAAGCTATGGTAAGCCATTTCTAGCTGGAATTATTGTAAAGTAATAGGTAGCAATAAAGTTTCACTCACAGTTTGTACAGTCAATACTACAAGGAGAACATCTCTGGCCACAAAAATTCTGAATTTATCTTACGCCAGGAGTTGTCCTCTAACGATTCAACTCGAAGGTGGAATTGTGCTTTGCAAGTTTTGCAGTGTGAAAAAGCAAATCCTTCCTGTAGGAAAGAAAGAGAGAAAGCAATCCTATTAACTGGCCTCAACATTATATCAATAAAACAGATGCAGTAAAATAATCTTTGGTTACATTTTAGTATCATTTATTCAAATAACTGTCATTAGAAGTCCAAAGAAGAATATTTGCCTTCACTGAGCGCCAATGCTCAAGGCAATAACGGTGAACAAACTGCTGGGTGCCTTTGCACATGCATGGAGATATCAATTCTTCACCTATAAAAAAGAACACTACATATAGGTCAAGATAAACACACAGTGCTCAAATTATAGCAACATCTACGTCAATCAAGAGCAAAGGAACACTGGCAAAAATCATAGGAGTAAATTAAGTGTCCACCTTATACTGAAAATGTGGGTCTCCCTACCCATCTACAATCTTAACAATGAAGGACATGCTCATGAACATATTAAAACTTACAATACATGAACCCTTAATACTTAACAATTAATCCAATAACTCCATGAAAATTGGCACGCCCAAAAGAATGAAAGATATACAAGAAAATTCCACCATTGTATATCACTGAGCTTTATAAGCTAAAACAGCTAGCATGCACTAGTAAATTGTATCCATTCCTCCAATGTCAATCCACTAAATGGTCTCAACCACCCTGCATCTTTACCACACTTGCAGTAGCTATATCAATATTATAGGTATAATATTTCACTTGCATGTCATCTTCCCTTACCAAGAATGGGATTGAGTTTGGTTAGCCCACATGCAAACAATGAAAAGTTGGCGCAGTTGCCTAGCATCCTAGGTTTTGCATCATGTGTTCAATTCCCACTCCTTGACTTACCCTGGTGTCCATAGGGAAATTTCCGAGTGGGCTGTTGCGGACAACTGAAGGGACTAGTCCTTGCCTCGATACCCCCCCATATTTGACCAAGTGATCCTAAAGATTGCTAATATATCCATTATATGATCTAGAAACTGGAATATTTATTTTCAATTCATAACTTCCAATAAATCGTATCAACGCTTCTTATGGAATATTTTCAATTCTAATTGATTACTAACATAGAATGCCTGGAGTGTATTTTGCCTGAGATGACGATAATTCAATAAGAAGAAGCAGTACTCACCTGGTTCACCATCGTACTCAAGACAAATGCGGCAACACGCAGCCGAAGCAGCTTCGAGATCTTCGTCCTTTATCTCATTCGAACTTCCCGTGGACAAATTCGCCTGGTTTTCCAGCAAAGGATCGGAGTCGCTTGGATTCCGCTCAGCCAATGGCTCTAACTGCAATTCCTCTTCCATCGATGCCTAGAGCAATCCAAATTCACTGGATTTCCTCAGAGAGAGAGAAAAGAAATCGTAACCTAGGAAAATTAGAAGACATGCAAGTCAAACACATAGGTTCAACGAAAACTAATGGCATTAGCAACCATAAAAACAAAAAATTGCAGGAGATAGAGATTTTCATGAAACTTGTAGCATTTCAAACCATAGATGATTCGCAAAAAGATCGAGTAGTTGCAGTAAAGAAACTATCACGAAATTACAATTAACTCAAACAGGAATTGTTAAAAAAATTTAAAATTAATCTCAATATATATATATATATATATATAAGGATTAAAAACAGAGATTTTGAGAGAATTGCCTGGAATTTGCAGAAATAGTCGACGTAGAGGAACCTATCATAGAAGAAGAAGACGGCGATTTTGTTTTTCGTTTCATTTTTTCCCTGAAGGAACTCTTTATCTAGTAGGAACCTTTGGCGTAATTCTCTAATTTTGAAACGAATCAATTCTTTAATTCTCAAAATAAATTATGTATACCCTCATTTTAGAAACATTCAAAAATAGATTCTAGTTTGAATAAAAGAGAGGGAAGTGATTACTGATTCGGCCACCACGCAAATGCCTTGTCCACTTCCCGCTTTTACATATCTTAACTATGGTTAAACTTAAAGAAAGAAAATGAAAGGTTAATTTTTTCTTTCTTTCTAAAAGTGTGAATCTTAATAACAGTGGATGAGTGTTAAAAAAGAATGAGTATTTGAAAATGAGGGACAATGAAGAGTCAAATATGACGGTAAGTTAAAAATTTCCCCTGTAAGAAAACCGGGATCAGTGTTGACCAAGGTTTTTAATTTTGCAATTTGCAATGATTTCGGCCTCCAAAATATTTAATATTTTATTAATTATATATATTATTAAAATTATATATATTTATATAAATATTATTATTTAAATTTCAAAATTAATATATAAATTTTTTGAAATTTCAGTAAAAATTTCGAAACATTTCGGAATTTTAGTTAAAAAACAATAAAAAAAATCCTATTTTAAAATAAAAAATCAGATTTCGGCTGAAATTCTGAAATTTCAGCCGAAATCTAATTTTCGAAATAAACTCAGTTTCGATGTCATTGGGGTTGGCCGAAACAGATAAATTTCGCGAAATTTCAAACCTTGGTGTTGACTAAAGAAAATGGCAATAAGAGTAGATGTATGGGTGGTACCGATTGCGGCATGGTGGTGGGAAAGTTATGGTGTGACGGGGAGTTGTCATTATGGAGGTGGCGGGGTTTTGTTAGATTTGCTCCATTTCAGCAATGGGCGATCGATCGCCAGTAGTGGTGATCAATCGCCCCCTTGGGAGATCGATCGCCTGAAGCATTCCTTTTTCTGAAAATTTCAATTTTCCGAGTTTTTCCTTATTTAAAGCCTTCTTTGAACTAGGGTTTGATAAGGGGAGTTTATAGAACTGAAGCCAAACTTTTATTTGTGTGTGTGAGAGAGAGAGAGTTTGAGAGGTTGAGGAACCATTGTAGCTCTTTGCTATTAAGTATTAGTGAAGAAGAGATCTCTCCGTGGATGTAGCCCAATTGGGTGAACCACGTATATCTTGTGTTCTTGTTTGCATTCTTTAGGTATCTTTTCACCACAAATTGGTATCAGAGCCAGGTTAGATTCAAAGCAATGCATCGAAAAGTTTTAGCGCCAAGCTTGATGTTGTAAGATTCGATGGGAATGGCAACTTCGGATTATGGCAGAGTCGGGTGAAAGATCTATTGATTCAATAAGGTTTACACAAAACCCTAAAAGGTAAAGAAGAGAAACTGGCGTCAATATCCGATGAAGATTGAGAAGATCTGGAATTGAAGGCGGCGAACACATTAGGTTAAGCCTATCTGACGACGTTCTCTATCACGTGGTCAATGAGGATTCAGCACTGAAGTTTTGAATGAAGCTTGAGAGTCTATATATGACAAAATCGTTGTCAAAGAGGCTATTCTTAAAGCAGAAAATTCATACTACCAAAATGAAGGAAGGTGGGGATCTCACAGAGCACATCAATGCTCTCAACAGAATAGTCAATGACCTACCAAGCATCGATGAAGATCATTCCCTATAACTTCTCTTTTCACTTCCGCCCTCTTATGAGCATCTCATTACAACCCTACTCTATGGGAATGATTTTATAGAGTTAGAAGATATTGTAGCGACCCTACTCTCAAATGATTTGAGAAAGAAAAGTCATGAAGAAGAACATTCTCATGCTGAGAGTTTGTTTGTAAGAGGAAGAGGAAAAGAAAAGGGAAATGAGAAAGAATAAAGAAGAGGAAGGTTGAAATCAAAGTTTGGAAGGACTTGGCCTCAATGTCACCATTGCAAGAAATATGGTCACATTAAGAAAGACCGCAGAATCCTAAAGGAGGAGCAAGAAAAGGAACCAGAAAGGGAAAGCCTCAGACCAAGCTAATGCAGATTCGAAATAAAGTAGTGACGACGCCTTTTGCACCCATACAAGTAAGGAAACCTACTTTGACTCTTGGATTTTAGATTCCGCGTGTTCATATCATATGTGTCCAAATAGAAATCGATTTGACACATATGAAACCTATGATGGAGGTATAGTTTTAATGAGGAATGATGCAGTTCGTAAGACAGTAGGGATAGGTACTGTCAGAATAAAGATGTTCGATGGTATTATTCGAACCCTAACTGATGTTAGGCATGTACCAGACCTGAAAAAAATTTGATTTCTTTGGGTACGATGGAAGCTGTTGGGTGTAAATACATAGCTTCAGGTGGAGCTCTAAAAGTAGTCAAGGAATCCCTTGTTATCCTGAAGGGTATAAGGACTGGAACCCTATACAAGATGATAGGGAATACCGTAATAGGTGGAGCTGCGATTGGTCTATCAGAAGAGGATGATGAGACCAAACCATAGCACAGGCGACTAGGTCATATGAGCGAGAGGGTCTTAATGGAACTTCATAGTAGAAAGCTCTTAAAAGGCATCAAAACCTGCAAGCTACAGTTTTGTAAGCATTGTGTATTCGGGAAGCAGTCGAGGGTGAGGTTCAAGACCTCTTCACACTGCAGTGAAGGAATTCTAGAGTATGTTCATTCAGATGTGTGGGAGCCAGCCCTTGCGAAGTCACTGTCGGGATCTCTATATTATGTGACATTTATAGATGATTTCTCGAGAAAATTTTGGGTGTACTACATGAAGAAAAAATCTGATGTTTTTGACATTTTTAAGCAGTGGAAAGCCAAGGTTGAAAAGCAGATAGGAAAACATGTGAAATGTCCAAGGTTAGACAATTGAGGAGAATATACATATGCAGAATTCACAAAATTTTGTGAAGATGAGGGTATTGCTCGAAACTTCACCACACCCAAAACTCCACAGCAGAATGGAGTAGTAGAGCGAATGAACAGAACACTCCTAGAGAAAGCTCGGAATATGAGGATCAATGCTGGATTGAAGAAAGACTTCTGGGTGGAAGCAATCAACACAACAAGTTTTTGATAAACAGATAATCATCTAAAGTTTTAGATTGAGGACACCAGAAGAGGTTTAGTCAGGTAAATCCTATGATTATTCTATGTTAAGAATATTTGAGTGTCCAGCA
The DNA here is from genome assembly GCA_015143295.1 of Tetracentron sinense. Lineage (NCBI taxonomy): Eukaryota > Viridiplantae > Streptophyta > Magnoliopsida > Trochodendrales > Trochodendraceae > Tetracentron > Tetracentron sinense. The sequence goes on along the minus strand of CM026554.1, from coordinate 4,429,933 downwards.
TATGCACATGTGCATGGTGATCTGAGGAATGAGCTTGATGCAAAATCAAGGAAATGCATTTTTCTGGGTTTTCAGAAAGGAGTTAAAGGCTACAGGTTATGAGATCCCGAAACAAGAAAGATTTTTGTGAGCAGGGATGTAGTCTTTGATGAGACTACCATAATGAAAAAGGAGGAGCATTGTGATGATGCAACCGGTAGTAGTGGGCATTCAGTTCAGGTGGAGCTAGATAGATCTGAAAAGATGAAAGCGATGAAGAACCACCTTAGGTCGAGAGAGTTGACCACCAGACACAGCCACGGAGATCACAACGGGTTCGAAAAACACCTAGAAGATATGATGATGACACAGACATGATAGATTTTGCTCTCATGATTGAGAATGGGGAGCCATCCGACTTCAAGGAAGCGGTGTCAGATGGTGATCATAGAAAGTGGGAGAAGGTTATAGATGAAGAGATGAAATCACTACACAAGAACCAGACTTGGGATCTTGTAAAACTGCCTAAGGGGAAGAAAGTTATTGGTTGCAAGTAGATTTTCAGAAAGAAAGAACCTACCATTGAAAGCAGCGATATAAAGTTTAAGGCGAGACTGGTTGCAAAGGGTTTTGCACAAAGAGAAGGAATAGATTTCAATGAAATCTTCTCACTAGTTGTAAAGCATACCTCTATCAGAACAATGTTGTCGATAGTAGTTATGCAAGACCTAGAGCTTGAACAGATGGATGTGAAAACAACTTTCTTGCATAGAGAGCTAGATGAAGAGATATACATGCGACAGCCATAGGGATTTCAGATGAGGGGAAAAGTAGATCAGGTCTGCAAATTGAAGAGGTCTCTGTATGGTCTGAAGCAGTCACCCAAGCAATGATACAAGCGGTTTGACTCATTCATGCTGAAGAATGGGTATTCCAGAAATTAGTATGACCACTGTCTCTATTTCAGAAAACTTAGAGATAGTTCATTCATATACTTAGCACTCTATGTGGATGACATATTAATTACTGCCAAAAGCACGTTAGAAGTGAAGGTATTGAAGAATCAACTCATTAGTGAGTTTGAGATGAAAGACCTAGGTGCAGCAAAGGTGATTCTAGGCATGAAAATTCAGAGAGATAGGAAATTGGAAATACTATCTCTATCCTAAAGGAAGCACATAAGGAGGGTCCTTGCACGGTTCAATATGCAAGATGCAAAACCGATGAGTACTCCATTGGCGGCACATTTCAGGTTATTATCTCAGTTATGTCCAGTGACAGATGAAGAGAAGGAAGAGATGACTGAATTTCTGTATGCAAGTGCCGTTGGCAGCTTGATGTATGCCATGATTTGCACTAGACCTGACATCTCACAAGTTGTCAGTGTTGTTAGTAGGTATATGGCAAATCCTGGAAAAGAGCACTGGCAGGCAGTGAAGTGGATTTTGAGGTACTTAAAGGGTACCATTGATTTCAGAGTCTTGTTTGACAAGAATGACAATTGTGAGGTAGTTGGGTATGTCGATTCCGATTATGATGGAGACTTGGACAAGAGGAGGTCTACTACAGGGTACTTGTTTACACTGTGTGGAGGACCAATTTGATGGAGATCCATGTTGCAACCTACTACAACATTGTCAATGACCGGGGCTGAATATATGGCAACTTCAGAAGCAACCAAGAAGCTATATGGTTAAGAAGTCTGGTTGGTGAACTGGGAGTAAAGTAGAAGAAGATGATTCTTCACTGTAACAGTTAGAGTGCTATACATTTGGCAAAGAATCAAGTTTACCATTCAAGAACGAAGCACATTGATGTGCGCTTCCACTTCATTAGAGATGCGATATCTGAGAATGAGATTTTGTTGGAAAAGATTCACACAAGTGAGAACCCTTTAGATATGATGACAAAGCCTGTTACCATTTCCAAGTTTAAACATTGCTTGGACTTGGTCAACATTCGATGAGATAGATGGGAGTCCACACCCTTGAGGGAGGGTGTGAAGACATCTTTGGAGATGCAGTTATCCTTCACCCGAGGTAGAGCAGAATTGAGGCTGGGGTGGAGAGTGTTAGATTTGCTCCATTTCAGCAATGGGCGATCAATCGCCCAAGATGGGGGATCGATCGCCGGTAGTGGTGATCGATCGCCCCCTTGGGAGATTGATCGCCCAAAGCGTTATTTTTTCCAGAAATTTCAATTTTCCGAGTTTTTCCTTATTTAAAGCCTTCTTTGAACTAGGGTTTGATAAGGGGAGTTTATAGAACTGAAGCCAAACTTTTCTTTGAGAGAGAGAGTTTGAGAAGTTGAGGAACCATTGTAGCTCTTTGCTATTGATTATTAGTGAAGAAGAGATCTCTCCGTGGATGTAGCCTAGTTGGGTGAACCACGTATATCTTGTGTTCTTGTGTGTATTTCTGTTTGCATTCTTTAAGTATCTTTTCACCACAGGTTTGTGGTGGAGGTGGCGGGTGGGGAATGAGTGGGAGAAGGTAGTGGTAATGGGGGTAAGAGGTGGTGTCGACATTGTTAGTGGTGGTATTGTTGGTGTAAGGTTGCAGTGGGAGGAGGTGGCGATGGTGGTGGTAGAAATAGTAGCAGTTGGGGGTAGGTGGAGTAGGTTAGGGGCCATGGGTGTGGCCACAGTGAGTTATAGAATTTTTGATGTTAGGAACAATGTTTTTGAAAATCGGCCCGAACTGCCAAGTTGAACTAGTAAAACTAGGAATCGGTCAGTCAACCGATCTTAAAACCACCAAAATCATATTGGTTTATAAATTGACCTTAAAATTAGGAACAAGAACTGCCGGTTCAACCGAATAAACAATGATAAAACTGAGAAAAATTAGTCAATTTTTTTTAAAAATAGTTTTTTTAATAATAAAATGATACAATCAAACTGGGAATTGGTCACCCAGCTGGTTCAACGACCAGTCCCAGTCCGGTTATAAAAACATCGGTTGAGAATTAACTGTTAAAACATGTTTTTTTTTCTTCCAAATTTTGTTCATGAATCATAACTTTTGTTTGATTCGTTTTGCTCCAAAACACAACCAAACGACATTTCGATTTTTTGTGCCCATGGAATGAAAAAAATACTCCATAGGTATGATGCCAAATAAACTCTTTAGTGTTCTTCTAATTAAATGTAAGAGTGACAATCTGACCCATGGCCCAACTAATGAAGGCAAAATCACAACAAATAAAATGATGGAGTTGAAGAGTGTGAATATAAGCTTAGGGAAATTTCAAAGTTGCTTATAAATGCATAAAGAGCCTTAAATATGGATGAGTTAAGTTAAATACGGATGGGTGTTCTAAAGGGAACCCTGGTGTAGCTAGTGGGGGTGGCCTCCTAAGGGATGATGGTGGCAGATGGCTTGGTGGTTTTGTGTACAACATTGGCATATGCATTGTGACTTTGGCCGAGCACTAGGTAGTGTTTCAGGGGTTGAGCTTGGTGTGGAGCAAAGGGCTCTGTGAGGTTATTGTGGAGTTGTATTCTCTAGTTGTCTTAGCGGTGCTTGGTAGAGAGACTTCTAATAGTGACCCTAATGGCTTTTTGATTTGTGTGTGCTGAGAGCTTTTAGCTCGACCTTGGACCTGCAAGTTGACTCATACTTTTAGAAAAGGAAATATGGCTGTTAACTGGCTTGCCAATCAGGGATTGATCTTTCCTCTTGGTTTGACAACCTTGGAGGAACCTCTGGAAGGGCTAAAACCTCTTCTTTGTCATGATGTTATCGGGTTACGACCCCGAGATCTCGTTCTCCATAGTTTTTGCAGGCTTTGCCCTCTCTTGAACCAAAAAAAGAAGAGGCCTTAAATAGATCCTGACAATCCAATATCGTAAGGATTGGCGGTTTAAGATGAAAAATGAAACACTAAAGAAGAATTATAAGCTTAGGGCAGTTTCAAAATTGCTTTCAAATGCATAAAGAGAGCTTGGAATAGAAAACTAAATCTTAAGGTTAATCCTGACAATCCAATATCATAAGGATTGACACTCTAAGATTAAAAAGGAAACGTTAAAAAAGAATTATAAAAATACTCATGGAGTCAAAATTACAAAAATACTCCAAAAAGTAAAATACTCAAAAACATCAAAACGACCTTGAATCAGAACTATGAGTGCCAACCACATAGGGTCAATGGGCAACGGTTGCCGTGGTTGAGCCAAAGATGAGAGAGCAATATAGTAGGACATTATAGAAATCAGAGAACGGGCCATAGAGAGTGTTATCAAGCCCGGTCCTCATGTTAGCGAGCTTAGATTCTTTTAGGGCGGTGTTAATCATACCCCAATTTTTTTTGAATATACACCAAATTTAAGAAAAACACATTTTTAGAGAGAAAATACCTATACCGCCCATTCGTACCTTCTTCTCTTCTTGTTATATCCCACCAAATACTCGACCACTTCTCTCTCTAATCCCAGACCTCAACAACCCCTTTATCGAGATCTATAATGATTTGAAATGTGAGCCTCAAATTTCCGCTGCTTTATACGTTTTCCATGAAAAGGGAAGATATTCATGACATTTTTAACACTATCTATCTATCTATCTATCTATCTATCTATACTAATACTATATACTAGTTGGTTCCACGTGGCATACCTCATTGACCTCCATTTTCTCTTTAGTTTGATGCCACGTGTCATTGATATGGCAACATCTTATTGGTGTTAATTCAATTGTCTCTTGGTTTTACCTCTTATGTAATTACCATCTCATTTATATGTTATTATCATCTAATTAATCTAATTAATTACCTCTATTCATTTATGTGTTATTATCATCTAATTAATTACCTCTATTCGATCTCTTCATCTCTCCATTATTTAAGGGTAGCGAGATTGTAGAAGGGTTTTAAGATGTAGAATTTGAAAGGATGGGATAAGTCCCATTCCTGGTAACGTTTGGCATGCACATGCCTCATCACCTTCTCTCACTATCACCATATATTCATAATTATGATTATAGTGGGACATGGGACACGTCCCAGGAATGGGACTTATCTCACCCTTTCAAATTCTTATATCTCCTACTTATAAAAACCCTTCTACAGTTCTGGTGCCCTGAATACTATCCCGCTTCCCTCCCTCTGTCTTCTTCCATCGATTTTTACTTCTTCAATCTCTTATTTTTTTATCTCATGTTTTTATTAAAACGAAAATGTATTTTGGAGAGCGAAGTTCATAGGTGGCCAGGGCATCAAATGGGGAGAAGATTCCATGGCGTGGCTAATGTCAAGGAGACAAGGGGAGGGCATTTGGGGTCGGAGATAAGGGTTTCAATGACGATGGTGATGGTGACTGGACCAAATATTCGGCTGGCATACTACTTCTATGTACTAATTTTGGTCTTTAGTAAACTTTACAATGACCAAAGAAAGCGGAGGCAGTTGCCCCTATGTATGCTGACAGCAATGATATGTAAGTATTAGATGATTATTAAGAGTGTCTGAATATCCTTTGAAGAAAAACAAAAGCTTGATGTTTATCCTTTCTTTCAATTAAATATATAGTTAGTGAGAGTTTAAGAGATGGAGGAGAGGAAAGATGGCCATACGGGGATACTCTATGCTTTCTAACTTCGCATTTTTTTTAAATGCAGCAGACAGTGCAATAGATTGTACTCCTATTCTTCCTTTGTCATTCCAGTAAATCATGCAAATCCATCACTTATTTTCTCACACCTCTAGCGTGGGTTCGATCTGTCTTACTGTCATTAGCTAAAATAAGTCTACTACCTACAATCATATTGGAATTAGGGTACCCAGACATCCAAGTGCATTTCAGCGTTTTTGGATACCTTCTAACCATCCAACTCCAAGACGCGTAGCGGGTGGACTCGATTTCTAGACTATGTGGTGTGCTAAGTTGAAATGGCCACTATTATATCAGCCTAACTCCTTACCTTTTAACTTTAGATAAATGGTATGTACCAAAAAAATAAAAGAATAATTGGTTCATAAGAAAATATTTGAATTGTTGGTGTTCAGATTGTTAGTTTAGCAGTATTAAGAATGTTCGGTAATTATAAGAGAAAACTAACTTTTTATCCCACTATTTCCTTGACATCCAAAGTCTATCTTACTTTTTAAACCATTCATAACTTATTAAATCTTCCATTTACTTCATAATTTCATATATGATAATGCTATAGATTTTTTCGTCTAAGATTACCATGATTTGGTATTCTGCTGGTTTGCTTTGCTCAATTGTCTTGACTCTTAAGAGTGCTTTCCGTGATTTTCTTAGTCTCTTGAACTAATGTGGTTTTAGATGACCTGTTTAAACCCTGGACACTATTGTTTTTGATTTTCCTATCGCTTGAAACATAAAAGCCATATTATTGTGTGATTCAAGCATCAGAGCGAGCTCTTGGAAATGTAGGTGCGCTCACCAAGTTGCAGTGTAATGTTTATGATGTACACCTTTCTTTGTTTCTAAACATCTTTGATAAGTTTTATTAATAATGAACTCTTTTTTCTTAAATCTAAATAGCTGCAAAGTGTTTATTTTTATTATATATATATATAGATATATTACAAAGTGTTTATTTTTATTATCTATATATATATATATATATATATATATATATATAGATAGATAGGATCGAGTGCCTACGTGGCACTCTTCTTTGATTTTTTTTCTTTTTTTTGTAATACCACGTTTGTTCTATTACACTTCTATCTCTTTCAACCGAATCATCTCCCAAACAAAGAAGATTTAAAATAAAACTTTCATGACCATATTTATGGTCATTGAGAAGGTAGATTTGTGGCTTGGGCATATATGAACACTTTTTAAAATTTCTTCTCCTATAATTTTAATTATTTTAGTTTCATCTCAATTTTGGTTCATTTCCGTGCATCGCACGGGGTGTTTGCTAGTATCAATTAAGTTCACGACTTCAAATAAAATTTCATGATAAACAATAGAATCTTGATTCCCAAACCTCTGACAACAACCATATGTAATTTCTATTTAGCAACATACCATCACAAACCCTAGCAAACAATTTTGCTCATACCGTCCTTGAGAGGAATCAAGCAGTCGTAAGAAATTTCGAACTGAAAAGGGTTGAGAAATGCCGCTGGATTGGCTAAGACAATAACATTTGTTATATTCACAACACTCATTGTCTTGAATCAATTTCCTTGGATAAATCAGTTAAAACCCTAGATTGCATAAACCTCATCGAAACCAAAAACCCTAGCAAATTTAAGAAAAGAAGAACAATCGAGGACGAAGAAGAATGCAAAGAATAACAACTTTGTAAATTTCTGTCTTTGGTTTCCAAAGTTGATGCCATCACCATGGAAGAATTTATTATGTGCTCATTTCTCTTCCCAAATAAAAAGGAGAACACTAATAAAGACTTAAAAATGATATATTTGCAAGCACTATTTTCCCTACCTACATATAGAATACCAGGCTTAGCTAGCCTATCTGGCTATAACCCTATAGGAGAAGACGGTTTTGCACGTGGAATTTATTAAAAGAATCATCTGAAAGAATCGTCTGATACTCCATCTAGCAGAAGGAATAGCGGACTTCTTCTAAGTAGCCTCCCTTATGGAGCTAGCAGGCACCTTAAGCTATCCTGCTTATTGACTTCAACAAAGGGGATCCCTTGCGAAGACTGACTCCAAGATAGGATAGGGAGACTTGGGATCTCAGCAGGAAATGCGAAGGTTGCTTATAGAATTAGATCTCATTAAAGGGAGATGTACACCTTTTGAACTCATTCGAGAGAGTCCAACACCTCCCAAATTTCTCTTTCGAAAGAAACTCAACTTAATTCATTGATTATCAAAATAAAGGATTACAATGGTTAAATAAACACAAAAGTAAGTTATAAAACTACCCACTACAATAAACCACTCCTAATAACTACTTATTTGCAATACCCACTAAACCCACTAGATAAGCACATAACAAGATTCTCAGGAAGAGGTTTAGTCGTAGAAGACAAAAAGGATGATGAAGGATAGTTTTATCCTTATTGGTGTATTTTAAAGTTTGGTGTATAATCATTAATTATTGGGGTGCTGGTAGCACCACCCTTTTTTTATTGGCCTAACTGAACTTATGGGATTTAAGTTAGGAAGCACGGGTACGACGATACTTAGATATGGCGATACGATGCAGGTATGGTTATACGCCAGAAATTATGAAAAATAGCTAAGTTTTACCTTAGAGTCCCGTATCCGATACGGCGATACATGTACGTTTCCATTTTCAAAGTATCTGTGCTTCCTAGACTAAGTATGCCAAGAGTGCAGGCCGGGTGCCCCCATTAGAGGGCTGGATAGACAGGCCTAGATAACTTATGGGCCCAGAAATCATAGTGGCCCATGGATCGGTAAAGGCGTAGGGGCACAGAAGTCGGGAGAGAGGAATTGTTTGAAGGAGAGAGAGAGAGAGAGAGAGAGTTGCAGAGAGATTGGCAGCCATGGCGTCGTCGATTTTCCAGTCCCTCTTGTCTCCATCGAAGAGCTGGTTCGCTGCTCAACACATGAAAGCCATTTCCAGGCGTCTCAGGATATATGGTTAGGGTTTCAATTTTATGCGGATCTCTGTTTATATCTCCTTATTTTCTCCCTTAGGGTTTCTGATGTAGTTGGATCGATCTTCCTCTGCATTTTCACAGGGCTTCGATATGACGACCTCTACGATCCGATGTACGAGCTCGACATTAAGGAAGCATTGGCTCGCCTTCCTCGCGAAATCGTGGACGCGAGGAATCAGCGTCTGAAACGCGCCATGGATCTCTCCATGAAACACGAATATCTTCCGAAAGATCTGCAGGTTCTTTTATTTTGTTTTCCCCTCTTACGATTTCAGTTTTTATTCTTTTTCTTATTATGATTAAGATCGATCAGTGGCGAATCTGTTTATTCGTTTGTTCTGTGCTATAGTTTCAGATGCAGTCATGGTTTCAATTACGATAGAATGGGATTTTTTTTATGTTGAAATACAATTTGAGGATTAAAAAGTAGAAAGCTTTCACCCCCAAAAAGGAAAAAAAGAAAAAGAAAAGAAAAATAAACAAGGTAGAAAGATTGTAAAATTCCATAGATCCATTTAGTTGTCATTGAATTTAAAGATACAACCTTTAATGAGACGTGAAAAAGGAAGAGAGACTTAGGCCTCATTTGGATAGACTTCTCAGAGAAGAAAAATACTTCTTCAAGAATTACTTCGCAGGAAGTAATTTCATAGGAAGTCTGACAAAGTCATTCGGAGGAAAAAATACGTTTGGTTTACATATGTGAAAAGTTATTCTTGTAAATTAAAAAATCAAAAATATTATTTAGTTTGCACTTTTACAAAGTTACTACTCCATGCTTAATTTACTTAAGCTCAACCATAGTTACCAAGTTGTGAAGCGAAAACGAGAAGCGAAGCGAGATGCGGGAAGCAAAACTCAAAAAATCCTTAGGAAATGGAAAGCGAGAAATAGATATAGGTGCATCATTATCAATATGTTAGGATGACCAATTATACCTTAAATTTATTTTGTATGAGATATTTGTGGAGAAGTCGGTGCCTTAAAGTCTTAGGTTTCAATTCAACGATACTTGCCTAGGATATATGTTGTAGGCTTTAGACTCAGGGTCTATCCCATTACTTCTTAAATAGGAAATTCATAAGCCCTTTGACCACTAAATCAGAAGCGAGTCTGGGAAACGAGCTTCCTGGGAAGTGAGCTTCTCACATTGTACATAGCTTCCCGACATGGTTCAAAATATCGGTATCGGTCGCTGTATCAGTTAGCCCAAAATAGGATACGTATCGGCGTATCGGTTGGATACGGCGTAAAAATTCAAGATACGCTAAAAAAAGCTTCGATACGCAAGGAAAAACTTGGATACCTTGCATAAAATCTCTTTTAATGCAAATATAAGTTAAAAACAAACTAAATGAAGGCATCCAACTACATTTATAGTCATACATATGAGAGTTAAGATATTTATAAGTTAAAAAAGGCGCGCGCGCTGATAAATATGTATGAAAATACAAACCATAGTTACTTAACCAAGTGATAGAAGCTCACTTGCATTCATAAATCAAAAGTATGACAATACATAGATATTTGCATTCACAAATCAATTACATACATGATGGAAGCTCAATACCACATTGAGCTTCGTGCCGGCTTATACTCTATCATTGTGGGATCAGGAATTGAATAGAGTGATACATTATAAGTGTTCCAGACATGATGACACCACTGTGTCCAAGTCATCATCGTGCGGTACATGCCCAGGTACATTTGTACATATGCCTGCTGTTGAGTCGTGATCTGTCCATAACTCTCAGTCGAAGACTGGGACTGAGTATCATAACCAGTGGCTCCTGATAAGTAGGGTTGGGTTGGGGCATCATAACCATAACCATAAGAAAATGATGATGCACTCTCATATTCATACCCTCAAACTGGGTAACTATGTTCATCGACACTAATTTGATCTATCCCATGAATCATATCATCCAGGCCTTGTCCAGTACCATGATGTCGTCAAGTGTATGTCTGGTTTTGACGACCACGAGAGGGTGCACGCGCACCATGATTACTGTCCTGAGTGGCATGGTTGAAATACTGCTCCTCTGTAAATACAATATCATGCTTCTGCCCCTGAGTCTCCTCTAGTTGTGGCTGTGTATGTGACTGTCCATGTGACGAACCCCAACATCCCCACCACCGTCATCACCACCATCATCACCACCATCGTCATCATCAGCACCGTCATCATCATCATCATCGTCGTCGTCGTCTTCACTAATCTTTGCAACTCCTCCCTGATCATGAACCCCTTCCTTCTGAGACCTCGGAGTCCTCATCAATTCATTAAACTCGTTGTCGTCATCAACATTACTCCTACCCGGTCTAGCCCCACTCGACCCAGCCTGACTATGTCGCCTTTGGCTTGTCCCAGCTCCACCTGAAGGTCTTGAAACCACCATACAATCATCGATGCATCTCGCTAGATATGTGTTAGGTCGAGCAGGATCTCCTGGTTCATCCAAAACTGGCTCCCCTGGATCACCTAACCAAGCATCCAATGGATCATCTTCCTCAAATATATGACTGAGGTCTATTGGATCGTATAGTGCATCGCCCCTCCGAGCATCCTTAGTAAGCTGCTTAAGTCGTAATCTCATATTGTAATGTGCGTACACCAATTGCTCATACTTCTCGTAATTTAACCGATTACGAGGCTTTGAATGAATCAAGAAGAAGGTGCTCCAATTTCTTTCACAGCCGCTAGATGATGCAGTTTGGGATAAAACCCCTATAGCAATTTTCCTTAGATTAAGGGCATTCATACCATATAGTAACCACCATTCAGCTGCATGAGGCATTAAAATTCTATTAGAATTTCATTAGTTTAATAAATCAGAAATATTTTATACTGCATTAGCAACTGAATTACCTGAATCAGTTTTCTTCCTTCTTGTTATTGCCATTGTATCACCAAACCCATACATGGCATCTCGAAATATCTTACACTACAAATAAAGAAGTGGGTATCAAGTTTATTCCAGCATATATACAACACAACTCATAAGTACATTTATTTATATGTTATATTAGCTTTTACTTCCATGAGTGCCGCAGAAGCTTTAGATGGATCTCTCTCTAACCTTTGCACAACGTTCTTCAGGGATATTATCAAGGATTCATCAGTGTTGATGTTATTTGTATAGTGATAGACGGGATTAAGATAATAGGCTGTTTTGAAAAAATATGTCACGTTAAAATGCAAACGCTAATACCCAATACGACAGTAAATAAACCAAAAATGAAATGTTACCTGCTGCGTGGATGTCATGTAAGAGCTGCTTATCCCACCTCTGATCTATAATTTTACAATAGCCCTTATAAGACCTTGGGACAGTTGCCCGAATTGCCAACTTTCACAATCTCATTCCCTCGTAAACATAACCCATCATCGCTTTCTTGTCCCCATCAACCATTTTTAGGACCTTCATAATGGGCTCGAGTATCTCTACCACCTGACGCGCATTATCCCAGAATTGGTTACTACAGATAATTTCTTCTACCCTCTTCGCATTAACAGTGTCACTATGTGAGTATTCATTCCACCTATCCGACATAAACATCCTCTTGAGTCCTGCCTTCTGTCCTATAATACTCTGAATGGCAATGAAGTTAGTGGCGAATCGAGTGATCCCTGGCCGTAGTAGCTCCCCAGTGGTGTGCTCTCTCATTAGACTCAAGACCCAGTTGTGATTATATAGATAATTTGTTATCTTTCGGGCTTGTTCGACCACCCCTTGCACCAACTCTCTCTCCAATCTCTTTCAACATCAAATCGATGCAGTGAGCCGTACACGGTGTCTAATAAAGGTGCTTCATCTTTGTCATTAATAGCTCACTGGCTTTTTGAATGACGACTGGTTGTCTGTGACAACCTGCACTACATACTCCTCTCCAATCTCCTCTATGACATCGTCAATTAACTGATGGAGATAGACATGATCTTTGATGAAGCTAGATGCATCGACAGATTTGTGGAATATTATCTTTTAATCACAATAAACAAAGAAATTAATCAGTGATAACCTCGTCAGCCCAGTCCAACCATTGCACATGATAGTGACCCCGTAGGTCTCCCAATTATTCTTAAATTGCTCAATGTGCATGCGAATCTCGGCAATCTCCTCATCAAATAATGGACCAGTGATCTCATAGGGGGTGGGTCCCTTTATGCCTGGCCCTCCTTTCTAGATCTCATTTATCATGGTCTGATAGTAGGGAGATGTCACGGCATTAGCTGGAATGTGATTAAAAATGAAGAATTTTCCAATCGCTCTCTTCACTTTCTTTGCCATACTCCCTCCAGACCACGTTTCCTTAAGCTTCTTTTGAGATACCCCCTTCTTCTTGTACATGTAAGGGTCTATCTCCTCAATGCTCAGACCTGTACCCTTCTTGGACTTCGATTTTAACATTGTCGGAACATACCGATCAAATGTCTCGAGTATGCTCTATGACCTCTGTATCACACTTCTCCTTCCCATGCTTGAACCCTCGACCTCACGCTGTGAACCACCAAAACCATGTCTAGAACTTTAGAATCTCTGCATGTCCTCTTTATCCCTTACCTCCTGCCTAGAACGTCTCATGGCTGTCTCTAACTGCTTCCTCTCGAGTTGAGTCATACCATCACCATCATCATCAGGGTTATCATCATAACCCTCATCATCATCGTCACTGTCACCATCATGTCCCATCAGTGTAGCCCTAAGGTCTTCCCTCTCCGACGCTAATCGCTGCTTCTCAGCTCTGTTCTCTTGTAGATGTTTTATCATTGCTAGACTAATCTCTCTCGGACACTTAGCGCATGTGTGAATATTTGTTTTTACACCCGCCAGATGTTCTTTGAGTCGAGTGATCCCACCACCCTTAGACAAAAATCCACAATATTTACATCGTATAAGATGCCTTGATCCGTGTACAGACTCCCCATACTGCCACCCTATATCTCCGAGACGCTCTTTGGGTTGAGTCGCAGCAGTTGTTTTACCTTTGTTTTTCTTTAGGGCCATGTCAAACTGTCAAAGTGAAATCTATGTAAAAATAATTTATGAAGATTAATATGTATCATTAATAGTCACTAAAAGGGACACATGTCTAATCTTGGTTTTTAGAAATAAATATTAAAAAAATAACTAAAGTTCACAATTCTTAACCTTAGGGTGTGTTTAATAGACACATGTCTAATTCTAACCTTGGTTCTTATTAAATTGTTTTAGATGCCTTAATTTTTTTTTAATTTGTATTTTGATGAGATCATGTTTTTACAAGATAATGAAGAGAAGGAGATTGTTGAATTATCGGAGACCCTGCATCAACTATCAAGAGAAAAAGAAGATGATTGTAATTTTATTCGGATGTAATAATGTAAATATATATATTTTTTTTTATGTAAACAAGCAGGACCTCTATGTCCCATGCCCTAATTGTAGCCTTTTTATCTTTTTTCTTTCTCAATAAATTCCTATGCCCTAACTAACGTTGATTTTTTTTAAAAAAAAATTAGAGTTAAAATTTTTTAACAGAATATATGGTTGAGAGTGAGTGAGGGTAGCAATCCTCAATTTTAGACTTAATAAAATAGGTGAGTGAGGTTAGCAATCCTCATTTAAGACTTAACTCTTAAGTCTTCTTCGAGCATTCTGTCTCTCAAACAGAAACAGTAAAAGAACGGAAAAAAAAAGGGTTTCACAAAGGGTTAAGTCAAGAGACAGAATGCTCGAGAATGCTCGAAGAAGACTTAAGAGTTAAGTCTTAAATGAGGATTGCTAACCTCACTCACCTATTTTATTAAGTCTAAAATTGAGGATTGCTACCCTCACTCACTCTCAACCATATATTCTATTAAGAATTTTTAACTCTAATTTTTAAAAAAAAATAATTAAAAAAAAAATTAAGGTTAGTTAGGGCATGGGAATTTATTGAGAAAGAAAAAAGATAAAAATGTTACAATTAGGGCATGAGACATAGAGGTCCTGCTTGTTTACATAAAAAAATAATAATTTATATTTACATTATTACATCCGAATAAAATTACAATCCTTTTCTTTTTCTCGTGATAGTTGATGCAGGGTCTCCGATAATTCAACAATCTCCTTCTCTTCATTATCCTGTAAAAACATGATCTCATCAAAATACAAATTAAAAAAAAAATTGATTAAGGCATCTAAAACAATTTAATAAGAACCAAGGTTAGAATTAGACACGTGTCTATTAAACACACCCTAAGGTTAAGAATTGTGATAACTAGTTATTTTTTTAATATTTATTTCTAAAAACCAAGATTAGGCATGTGTCCCTTTTAGTGACTATTGATGATACATATTAATCTTCATAAATTATTTTTACATAGATTTCACTTTGACAGTTTGACATGGCCCCAAAGAAAAACAAAGGTAAAGCAACTGCTGCGACTCAACCCAAAGAGCGTCTCAGAGATATAGGGTGGCAGTATGGGGAGTCTGTAGACGGATCAAGGCATCTTATACGATGTAAATATTGTGGATTTTTGTCTAAGGGTGGTGGGATCACTCGACTCAAAGAACATTTGGCGGGTGTAAAAAAAAATATTCACACATGCGCTTAGTGTCCGAGAGAGATTAGTCTGGCAATGATAAAACATCTACAAGAGAACAGAGCTGAGAAGCAACGATTAGCGTCGGAGAGGGAAGACCTTAGGGCTACACTGATGGGACATGATGGTGACAGTGACGATGATGATGAGGGTTATGATGATGACCCTGATGGTGATGGTGATGGTATGACTCAACTCGAGAGGAAGCAGTTAGAGACAACCATGAGGCGTTCTAGGCAGGAGGCAAGGGATAAAGAGGACATGCAGAGATTCTAAGGTTCTAGGCATGGTTTTGGTGGTTCACAGCGTGAGGTCGGAGGTTCAAGCATGGGAAGGAGAGGTGGGATACAGAGGTCATAGAGCATACTCGAGACATTTGATCAGTATGTTCCGACAATGTTAAAATCGAAGTCCAGGAAGGGTACAAGTCTTAGCATTGAGGAGATAGACCCTTGCATGTACAAGGAGAAGGGGGTATCTCAAAAGAAGCTTAAGGAAACGTGGTCTGGAGAGAGTATAGCAAAGAAAGTGAAGAGAGCGATTGGAAAATTCTTCATTTTTAATCACATTCCAGCTAATGCCGTGACATCTCCCTACTATCAGACCATGATAAATGAGATCCAGAAAGGAGGGCCAGGCATAAAGGGACCCACCCCCTATGAGATCACTGGTCCATTATTTGATGAGGAGATTGCCGAGATTCGCACGCACATCGAGCAATTTAAGAATAATTGGGAGACCTACGGGGTCACTATCATGTGCGATGGTTGGACTGGGCTGACGAGGTTATCACTGATTAATTTCCTTGTTTATTGTGATGGAAAGACAATATTCTACAAATCTGTCGATGCATCTAGCTTCATCAAAGATCATGTCTATCTCCATCAGTTAATTGACGATGTCATAGAGGAGATTGGAGAGGAGTATGTAGTGCAGGTTGTCACAGACAACCAGTCGTCATTCAAAAAAGCCAGTGAGCTATTAATGACAAAGAGGAAGCACCTTTATTGGACACCGTGTACGGCTCACTGCATCGATTTGATGTTGAAAGAGATTGGAGAGAGAGTTGGTGCGGGGGGTGGTCGAACAAGCCCGAAAGATAACAAATTATATATATAATCACAACTGGGTCTTGAGTCTAATGAGAGAGCACACCACTGGGGAGCTACTACGGCCAGGGATCACTCGATTCGCCACTAACTTCATTGCCATTCAGAGTATTATAGGACAGAAGGCAGGACTCAAGAGGATGTTTACGTCGGATAGGTGGAATGAATACTCACATAGTGACACTGTTAATGCGAAGAGGGTAGAAGAAATTATCTGTAGTAACCAATTCTGGGATAATGCGCGTCAGGTGGTAGAGATACTCGAGCCCATTATGAAGGTCCTAAAAATGGTTGATGGGGACAAGAAAGCGACGATGGGTTATGTTTACGAGGGAATGAGATTGTGAAAGTTGGCAATTCGGGCAGCTGTCCCAAGGTCTTATAAGGGCTATTGTAAAATTATAGATCAGAGGTGGGATAAACAGCTCTTACATGACATCCACGCAGCAGGTAACATTTCATTTTTGGTTTATTTACTGTCGTATTGGGTATTAGCGTTTGCATTTTAACGTGACATATATTTTTTCAAAACAGCCTATTATCTTAATCCCGTCTATCACTATGCAAATAACATCAACACTGATGAGTCCTTGCTATACTCCCTCCAGACCACGTTTCCTTAAGCTTCTTTTGAGATACCCCCTTCTCCTTATACATGTAAGAGTCTATCTCCTCAATGCTCAGACCTGTACCCTTCTTGGACTTCGATTTTAACATTGTCGGAACATACCGATCAAATGTCTCGAGTATGCTCTATGACCTCTGTATCACACTTCTCCTTCCCATGCTTGAACCCTCGACCTCACGCTGTGAACCACCAAAACCATGTCTAGAACTTTGGAATCTCTGCATGTCCTCTTTATCCCTTGCCTCCTGCCTAGAACGTCTCATGGCTGTCTCTAACTGCTTCCTCTCGAGTTGAGTCATACCATCACCATCATCATCAGAGTTATCATCATAACCCTCATCATCATCGTCACTGTCACCATCATGTCCCATCAGTGTAGCCCTAAGGTCTTCCCTCTCCGACGCTAATCGCTGCTTCTCAGCTCTGTTCTCTTGTAGATGTTTTATCATTGCTAGACTAATCTCTCTCGGACACTTAGCGCATGTGTGAATATTTGTTTTTACACCCGCCAAATGTTCTTTGAGTCGAGTGATCCCACCACCCTTAGACAAAAATCCACAATATTTACATCGTATAAGATGCCTTGATCCGTGTACAGACTCCCCATACTGCCACCCTATATCTCCGAGACGCTCTTTGGGTTGAGTCGCAGCAGTTGCTTTACCTTTGTTTTTCTTTAGGGCCATGTCAAACTGTCAAAGTGAAATCTATGTAAAAATAATTTATGAAGATTAATATGTATCATTAATAGTCACTAAAAGGGACACATGTCTAATCTTGGTTTTTATAAATAAATATTAAAAAAATAACTAGAGTTCACAATTCTTAACCTTAGGGTGTGTTTAATAGACACATGTCTAATTCTAACCTTGGTTCTTATTAAATTGTTTTAGATGCCTTAATTTTTTTTTAATTTGTATTTTGATGAGATCATGTTTTTACAGGATAATGAAGAGAAGGAGATTGTTGAATTATCGGAGACCCTGCATCAACTATCAAGAGAAAAAGAAGAGGATTGTAATTTTATTCGGATGTAATAATGTAAATATAATTTTTTTTTTTTTTTATGTAAACAAGCAGGACCTCTATGTCCCATGCCCTAATTGTAGCCTTTTTATCTTTTTTCTTTCTCAATAAATTCCTATGCCCCAACTAACGTTGTTTTTTTAAAAAAAAATTAGAGTTAAAAATTTTTAACAGAATATATGGTTGAGAGTGAGTGAGGGTAGCAATCCTCAATTTTAGACTTAATAAAATAGGTGAGTGAGGTTAGCAATCCTCATTTAAGACTTAACTCTAAAGTCTTCTTCGAGCATTCTGTCTCTCAAACAGAAACAGTAAACGAACGAAAAAAAAAAGGGTTTCACAAAGGGTAAGTCAAGAGACAGAATGCTCGAGAATGCTCGAAGAAGACTTAAGAGTTAAGTCTTAAATGAGGATTGCTAACCTCACTCACCTATTTTATTAAGTCTAAAATTGAGGACTGCTACCCTCACTCACTCTCAACCATATATTCTATTAAGAATTTTTAACTCTAATTTTTTTTTAAAAATAATTAAAAAAAAAAATTAAGGTTAGTTAGGGCATGGGAATTTATTGAGAAAGAAAAAAGATAAAAATGTTACAATCAGGGCATGAGACATAGAGGTCCTGCTTGTTTACATAAAAAAAAATAAATTTATATTTACATTATTACATCCGAATAAAATTACAATCCTTTTCTTTTTCTCGTGATAGTTGATGCAGGGTCTCCGATAATTTAACAATCTCCTTCTCTTCATTATCCTGTAAAAACATGATCTCATCAAAATACAAATTAAAAAAAAAATTGATTAAGGCATCTAAAACAATTTAATAAGAACCAAGGTTAGAATTAGACACGTGTCTATTAAACACACCCTAAGGTTAAGAATTGTGATAACTAGTTATTTTTTTAATATTTATTTCTAAAAACCAAGATTAGGCATGTGTCCCTTTTAGTGACTATTAATGATACATATTAATCTTCATAAATTATTTTTACATAGATTTCACTTTGACAGTTTGACATGGCCCTAAAGAAAAACAAAGGTAAAGCAACTGCTGCGACTCAACCCAAAGAGCGTCTCAGAGATATAGGGTGGCAGTATGGGGAGTCTGTAGACGGATCAAGGCATCTTATACGATGTAAATATTGTGGATTTTTGTCTAAGGGTGGTGGGATCACTCGACTCAAAGAACATCTGGCGGGTGTAAAAACAAATATTCACACATGCGCTTAGTGTCCGAGAGAGATTAGTCTGGCAATGATAAAACATCTACAAGAGAACAAAGCTGAGAAGCAGCGATTAGCGTCGGAGAGGGAAGACCTTAGGGCTACACTAATGGGACATGATGGTGACAGTGACGATGATGATGAGGGTTATGATGATGATGGTGATGGTGATGGTATGACTCAACTCGAGAGGAAGCAGTTAGAGACAGCCATGAGGCGTTCTAGGCAGGAGGCAAGGGATAAAGAGGACATGTAAAGATTCCAAGGTTCTAGGCATAGTTTTGGTGGTTCACAGCCTGAGGTCGGGGGTTCAAGCATGGGGAGGAGAGGTGGGATACAGAGGTCATAGAGCATACTCGAGACATTTGATCAGTATGTTCCGACAATGTTAAAATCGAAGTCCAGGAAGGGTACAAGTCTTAGCATTGAGGAGATAGACCCTTGCATGTACAAGGAGAAGGGGGTATCTCAAAAGAAGCTTAAGGAAACGTGGTCTGGAGAGAGTATAGCAAAGAAAGTGAAGAGAGCGATTGGAAAATTCTTCATTTTTAATCACATTCCAGCTAATGCCGTGACATCTCCCTACTATCAGACCATGATAAATGAGATCCAGAAAGGAGGGCCAGGCATAAAGGGACCCACCCCCTATAAGATCACTGGTCCATTATTTGATGAGGAGATTGCCGAGATTCGCACGCACATCGAGCAATTTAAGAATAATTGGGAGACCTACGGGTTCACTATCATGTGCGATGGTTGGACTGGGCTGACGAGGTTATCACTGATTAATTTCCTTGTTTATTGTGATGGAAAGACAATATTCCACAAATCTGTCGATGCATCTAGCTTCATCAAAGATCATGTCTATCTCCATCAGTTAATTGACGATGTTATAGAGGAGATTGGAGAGGAGTATGTAGTGCAGGTTGTCACAGACAACCAGTCGTCATTCAAAAAAGCCAGTGAGCTATTAATGACAAAGAGGAAGCACCTTTATTGGACACCGTGTACGGCTCACTGCATCGATTTGATGTTGAAAGATATTGGAGAGAGAGTTAGTGCAGGGGGTGGTCGAACAAGCCCGAAAGATAACAAATTATATATATAATCACAACTGGGTCTTGAGTCTAATGAGAGAGCACACCACTGGGGAGCTACTACGGCCAGAGATCACTCGATTCGCCACTAACTTCATTGCCATTCAGAGTATTATAGGACAGAAGGCAGGACTCAAGAGGATGTTTACGTCGGATAGGTGGAATGAATACTCACATAGTGACACTGTTAATGCGAAGAGGGTAGAAGAAATTATCTGTAGTAACCAATTCTGGGATAATGCGCGTCAGGTGGTAGAGATACTCGAGCCCATTATGAAGGTCCTAAAAATGGTTGATGGGGACAAGAAAGCGACGATGGGTTATGTTTACGAGGGAATAAGATTGTGAAAGTTGGCAATTCGGGCAGCTGTCCCAAGGTCTTATAAGGGCTATTGTAAAATTATAGATCAGACGTGGGATGAACAGCTCTTACATGACATCCACGCAGCAGGTAACATTTCATTTTTGGTTTATTTACTGTCGTATTGGGTATTAGCGTTTGCATTTTAACGTGACATATATTTTTTCAAAACAGCCTATTATCTTAATCCCGTCTATCACTATGCAAATAACATCAACACTGATGAGTCCTTGATAACATCCCGTCTATCACTATGCAAACAGCTCTTACATGACATATATTTCTTCCTCTCCCGAATGGGGGTTGCATGGGTCTTCCCCTATTCCCTCCACGATTCTTTATCTTGTTGGCTTTGGTTTAAGGGAGTGGGTGCTTGGGAGAGGATTTGGTCAATGCTCCCTGGAGCTATTTCTTGGTGGGTTTGGAAAGAGAGGAATCTCAGAGGTTTTGAGAATGTGTCTTCCACCGTTCCTTGACTATGTGAGCCCATCCGGTTGGGTATCTTGGAGTGGGCAGGGATTCATTGTATGGGGGAGGAAATTCAGGATATTCTAGGAAGTTAGGATCTCGTTGTGTGCCTTCTCGGGGTTGAGTTTATATGCTTGTAAACTTTTGTTGTGTTTTTTGTTCTTGTTTTCCTTTATTTCTTATTAATAAATTGAACTGCTTACCGATAAAAAAAAAATCCTTCCTCCATGTCCCCCGAAACTCATTTGGAGATTCTCCATCCTTGCGAGGTGTCATTTTTTTGTTTGGATCAATGTTTTAAAACCCGAAAACTCGACTCGACTCGACTCGACTCGACTCGGAAACTTGCCGAGTAGAATCAACTCGGAAACTCAGGCAAAACTCGTCCGAGTAATGACACCTAAAACTCGGACATATATAATATGTTTCTAATACTATATATATGGTATAAATTCAAAATTAATGATAGACCATCCCTAAAATGAGATATATAATTCAATATATACTAAACAACCCTCTTTTGTTTTGTATTTATACTTAAGAGTGGGTGTAGCGTGTTAAAAAAAAGAAGAAAACATAATTTAATCAATCGGGTAGGCAATTTATTCGATTTTTTGTTTTAACAAAAAAAGTGCAAAAACTCGGGCGAGTTACTCGGTTTTCAGTGTCAAAACCGAGTTTTGCCTCAAATTCAACTCGAAACTTATCCGAGTTGAGTCGACTTGGCCGAGTTTCGAGTCGACTCACCGAGTTTTAATTCTATGGTTTGGATCACCATGCTGATTTTTTGTTTGTTTTTTTGCTTACTATGGATCATCTCATTACCATAGGTTGTTGGTCTATAGCGGATTACTATGCCTTGTGTTTGGAGGATGAGGAAACATTTGACCATTTACTTATTCAATGCAAGCTTACAATGTGTGATTAGCTGGATCTCATAGTTCTATTTGGGATTAAGTGGGTTTTTTTTCTCTATTTGTTTGATCTTTTTCAAGGGTGGTATGTTAGAGGATACAGTTACAAGGCTAGGTTACTCTGGAAGTTAGTCCCTTTTACCACATGTTGTCACAGTAACAAAGTTCTTCGATTTTTTCAGAAAATCCCAAATAATTCACGACTTTACAGTCAAACGGTTAATTCACTAAGTATTTGTGATTAAAAAAAATCGCGTCTTTTTGATAAAGTTTCAAGTTTGCAAATTAATTAATGTTTGGAAACACTTCTAAATTGACTTTTAGTGACTTTTGGCTCTTGAAGAGTCAAAAGTTGGTTAAAATGTCGTTTGGTTCGGCACTTAAGAGAGTAACTTCTCCATGAGTCAAAAGTCATAAAAGTGGAAATTTTAGCTTTTAGTGGAAGCTGCCACCAACTAACTTTTGTGGGAAGTCCCTTTTTTATTTTTTGCTTAGTTTCGAATAAGTAACTGTTATATGAATTAAATATTTTTTATAATTAGTAATCTTATTTTTTTATTTATTAATATTTTCCCCGATATCGTTCTAAATTTTTTCCCCTTTTATTTTATTTTTTATTTTGTCGATTTTTTTCTTAGCCGAATAATTCCCGATCTCTGACTTTGCTTGTTCGTGTTTTTGAAAGAAAGGATTTGCTACATTTCTATAGACATCCAGGCCTGTTGATAAATTTGTGTAACAGATTAAAAATTTGTTATATTCTGGGGATTTTTGCTGGCTGGCCTCTACTCCAACTGGGGTTCTATCATTTCTTTTGCTCTTGGTTTTCTTGTATATTCCACTTTTGAATAGCCTTTCTTGCTGTCTTGAATCTTGATAGTCTTTGGGCTGATTTCAGCTCTCTTTTTTACTTGCAAGATCTTTTCCCCTTCTTATGTTCTAATACAATTTCCATTACTTTAAAACTCGTAAACTTCTCGATGAAGCCTTTTCAATATGCATTTATATACAATTATTACTCACTGTATGAACTCATTCACCGTATGAGCTCATTTGATTTGTTATTCTTTTACAGGCGATGCAGACACCATTTAGGAGCTATCTTCAAGATATGTTGGCTCTTGTAAGTGCTTCGTAAAATTGTATTTTAAATGCTTCCTTATTTGATTGATTACCCTTTCACTTTGATGTTTGATGGCTTTCTTTTATCTTGTTATCAATTACGTTTCTTAATTTGCCTCTTTCGAAAGAGGAGACATTATCTTGTAGTATTTGTTAATAAAGTTATTTTATGTCATTTTAGCTAAAGAGGATAGAGTTGGCTTCATGTATAGACTGCATTGAACTGGATTAGCCAATTTTTGGGAGAACTTAGCCATTTAGTAATAAAAAGCTGATTGCTGGGGAAAGATGTGGACTCATAGCCAACCCCTAATGCAATTTTTATTGTCTTAGGGAACTTTTTTTTACTTACCACCAATTATTATCAGTTATCATGTAGTCACCGCTCCCTCATACATATCCTTTGACTTCTTTTTCTCACCACCAATTTATAGTCAGTTATCACGTAGTTACCGCTCCCTCATACTTATTTTTCTTAACTATTTGGAATCGGCAACATGAGTCATATTTCACCATTCCATATTGTCTATCAAGAGCCATATCTTTGGTTGAGGCATGTGTTATCAAATTTCTTACCACAATCACATCGTTTTCTGCCTTTCTCTTTGCTGTTTAGAGCTTTCAACATGCGCAAACTCACTTTTTCTCACTATTGCTATCAATGGTCTTCTTTGAATGTGTCCAGACCATCTTAATCGATTATTATTTGTACATATCTTTGATGATATATAATTTTTGAACTCTTCTCCAATTCCCATCAAATTAATTTGTAGGAACTCCATCATATGCTTTCTTTAAATCAATAAAGATCATATAGATTTTTTTCTTTTCTTTCTCAATTTCTCCATTAATTGTCTAGTAAGAAGATATTCCTCAATAGTTGACTTTTGTGGCATGATACAATATTGATTTCTTGAAACACTAGTTACTAGTCTTAATATGTGTTCCACCACTAATCAATAATCACCCATCATCATCATCATCATTAGCGACTTATCCCAACATTTGGATTAGCTGCACAAATCTTGTTTTGCCATTCTCTTCTATCAAAAGCCATTACATCTTTGTACCATCACTCTCTCCCATAATTTCATATTATCCCTAAGGTGAGGTCCATCATGGTCAATGTTTTAAGGGATGGTCTACTTTTTGCTAATTTATCTGCCTCATCAGTTTTTACTTTCCTAAGTTACTCTTTTGTGTAACTTAAAAGAGTAATCTAATATTTTCCTGTGTGGTTTGATCTGTTGACTAAAATTAATCTATTGACAAAGGACAAGATTGTGAGGCATTTTAACCTTTTCCTGGTATCAGAGTACCGAATGTGGATGATCTCCTGCTTTCAAATACTACCTTCCCAATATTGCATTGTTTGTCTTTGGTCTCAGAGAGGAGAGATTGAAAGGATTTTTTCCATTTTGTTTCTCTACCAATTTCACCCTTTTGATCTCAACATGAATTCTCTCTCATATTACTACTTGTATCCTTCCATTTCACCCCCTTCCCACGGCACAAGCATGCCTTTTTCCTCTTACTTTACTTCACATCTCTCTCTTTCCTCCATTACTAATCTTATTTCTCTATGTGAAACAAGAATATTCATTCATCCTCTCTAGCTTCCTCTTTTGTTGCAAGGTCAACATCTTGGGTACATTGATTGCACTCAATCAGCCACCTGTTTATTTTTATTTTCCATTAGAAAAGGCCTCTTTTGGTATTTCACTCTTTTTGTATCCTTGCTCTGAATGGAGACCAAGTTATTCTCAGCTAGTTGCTGACTATGGCTAGTGAGGGTCACTTTCATTTGTGGAGCTAAAGCTCATGTGACGTTGAACACTTTTTCTCAACAATATGACGTTCAGTCACATTTTTTTTTGATAGGTGGACTTCAGTTACTTAACAAGATTCAATGTCTCGGTGGTTTAACTTCTCGTATAGAATCCTGCGTCCACATCCTCATGTTTGTCTGTTATTCTCTTGTGATCGTCGATTATTTTAGTGGGCTATGTTGTGCTGTTTCTTTAAGACAACAGGTGTGTCTCATGTCAAAACGTGGGGACATGAACATGCCTCGAGCACAATCTATGCATTTTGGACACGGACACGCCTTATACCCAGAAAATTTTAATATTTATCATACAAAAGACGTCAATTGCATATAATTAATATAAATTTCAACAAATTCTTTTTAGCTTTCATGATCAGAAAAGAGAAGCTGGTAGGTAAAGAGATGAAGAACCACGATTTATTTGTTTCCACCTGAAAAAATAGAGAAAGAATAGAAGGTTTTACCGATCCCTATAAAAGAAAAGGGGAGAGAGAGAGATGTCAACAGACTAAATTCAAGCCACAAAAACCTCTTTTAAATTATCATTTATGAGATTAACATTACCATTATGAATTAATAATGTACATTGCTTCATTAGTTTATTAATTTATTTGTTTTAATTCATATTTTATTTATATTGTTTGATGAATTGTAGTTTGTGATACATTACTTAGTGTTATTTGCAATAATTTTACTTTTATATTTAATTTGTTTTCTTTTTAATCTTATATAGTATTATTCATACAAAATTATTTAATGAAAAATTAGAATATCCACCCCCATGTCTCCAATTTTTTTTTTTGTGGTTTGCTATGCTCAACACCCCGAATCCGAGTCTAACACCGACACCCATGTCTGTCTGTGCAACATAGCTAATGGGAAATGATGACACTAACTTGATTTATATTAACTTATGGCCTCTTTATGTAAAATACAAACATTATATGAAGGTATTTTCTCGAGTCTTTTGTTGTTCAAAGCTATTGCAAGAGAAATCATTCAAGATGGTCCATCAACATGATACTGTGAAATTCACTTTCAAGCATAGTGACAAAGTTGGGGTTCGGAAAAAATCGGAAAGAAATAGGAAACAATAAAATATAAATTAATAAATATAAATACCGAACAATTTGATTTAAAAATATACAAAATAAGTAGTTTTTTTTTTGCCAAATTTTGGAATAATTTGGTAATAATTCAAGAATCCAATAATTCGGTATCCCAAAAATGCACAAATAATTCGCGAATTTTTGAAAAATACAGAGTTTTTTGTTACAGAGCTTTCAAGTTGGGCTTCAAATGAGCTGCAGTTTGTGATTAAATTTCTTGCTCCATATCTTGTAGGTAAAGAGGGAGAGGGCAGAACGCGAAGCCTTGGGAGCATTACCTCTTCATCAACGCTCCATTCCCTGATTGTATTGCTGTCTCTATTCCAGCTATTGCTGAATGCTGATTAGCTCTTATCTCTCAAAGAAATAAGGATAGTACTTCTGGTCGAAAGTTTCATGGAGGGCTATAAGAGATGAGAACAGTGGTTTATTTTGGTCTTTAGATTTGTTTCTGGTTATCTCCTTTTGGGTTGTCTACAGGATTTTGCACATCATTTATAGGCAATAGCTTTGAAGAATAATGTATAAACTATGGTTTTACTTTGTTTTATGCTTAACTGCTTTTGGATCAACCTGACCAGCCTTGTTTATTTCTAAGTGATGTCACATATTCAGTAGTGTCTCTGATCATCTGGCTGGTTTTCTTTTCAGGCAACCACTTGATCAAGTGGGCTCCCAATTGTTCTGTTGAGGTCCATCATCCAGGTCGACGGGCTGTGATCTTTCATACAATTTATAAACAGCAGCTGGCTGATAATGGCGTCAACATAGCCTTCACTTGGGTGACTATGCTCTATGTAATCGATAGATAATTTTTTTGTATTTGGTTGTCCCTACTGACCTTAGGGCGGTTCAGGTGGACAGCAACCAGCGCGCACTAGCACAGGAAAACTATGCTCACATGGGTGTAATAGGATACCAAAATGCACTCATCCACATGCCCGTTCAAAGGATCGTTTTAAATAACACCAGCTCTCAACGGTAGTAAGAGTGTGTCCCTTATTAAGATTAGATCTTCGGTGACTTGGGATCTTCTCCAGTTGGAGCTGGAGAGAGGAGAGGAGACTGTTAGCTAGGGCTGTCAAAGGGTCGGGCCACGGCAGGGCCTAGGTGGCCTAGGTCTTACCGGGCCAGCCTTCATTTACCGAGGTGAGGCACTAGTCCTCAGAGGGCCTAAACTGGCTAGGCCCAATCTGTACCCTCAAGGGCTAGGGCCAGGGCCAGGGCCAGGGCCAGGGCCGAAAGAACAAAAAATATTATATCATGTTTTAACAATTTTTCTATATTGATTGCCAACTTGATATATAGAAGTCTCCTCTTTTATTTGGGTTAGGGATCGATAATGCAACTCAAAGAGCAATGGAGCTTAAGGACCATTAGATTGTTAGTATTAGTACATGCCCCAAATTGTTATTGTTAAATGGTAAGTATTAGTGCCGTTATATTTATTTAAAAAAGAACAACCATCACAACTTACAAGTATAAAATTAAAAGTTTTTGAAAACAGACTACACTAATAATCTGACACATATACACACTAATTCTTATCCTCTATTATGTTATTTTTAAAAGAAAAAAGGAAAAATGTTACAAGTTACTACATTAGAAAGATAATATTACAGTGTTAGCATTTTACATATAACACATGCTTAGCCTAGGTTATTATTAGTCATAAGTTATTATATTCTATTTATAATATTATACGTGGTATAACATATATAGGGTCGGGTCGGCCGGGCCGGGCCGCGTACTTACCAACCTCAAGTAAGAGGGCCTTTTGAAATTAGGCCTGACTTGGACTTAGGGCCTTATTAAGGGAAAAAAAGTACTTTATTTTGTGGGATTTGAATTGGATTGATAGCTCTATTGCCAGCACCATTTTGAATGCGTCACATATCCTTGTGTATGCCTATCAAGGTCTTGTAGTTGGCATGCAGAAGGATATGTGGTTGAGTGCTAGGGATATATATATTTTTTCTAGCGATCTCATTGCTAGCACTGATTGGAGGAGATCTCGTGTCTTGAGATATATTCTTAGTGAGGAAAATCCAAATGGATTTAAGAAGTCAATTTAACATGTAAAAATTATGGTTTATAGTGGTTCGACAAGGAAAAGCAATGACACACATTGAGAGCTTGAAAATCTGCGCCTGGGCTAGCATTTCTGTCATCGAGAAATGCTAGTGCCAAATGCAAGAATTCCAAATTTTCAATGATGTGACGACATGTGTTGTTACATTTCCTTGTTACCTCATGTTACTTGTAACTTCTTTTTAAAATATTTTTTTAAATAAAAACAACACATATTTCTCCAACAGTGAAAATTTGAAAATAATAATTGAAAAAAATATATCAATGCGCTCGTGAAAGCAATTTATTGCCATAGTTCTTCCTTCATAGAAGCTAAGATTGGTAGAAGACCATCTTGGGATGAAGAAGTATTATTGCTGCAGGAAGAGAGGTCCTTCACAGAGGGGTTAGATGGCAGATTGGAGGAAGTGATCAGGTGAGGATTTGGCAATACCCCTGGGTTCTAATTCCTTGCGGGAAAATGAAAAGGTATCCTGGCTTATTGATAAAGAGAATCACTGTTGGAATCTCCAACGGCTCTGCGCCTCTTTAACCTATGAGTCAATCGAGAAAATTAGAAAGATTTCAATAAGTTCTTTCTCTGCTCCGGATATATTAGTGACATTTTACAAAGAGTGGCCAATTCCAAGTAAAATTTGCTACTCACCTTGCAAAGCAAATGTCGGATGAGAAATGGCCTTAAGCAGTCAAGATCCTCTGGTTTTGGAAAAAGAGGCGTGGCAAATAAATTGGAGACTTCCTATACCTCCAAAAATCCAAAACTTTATCTGGAAAGCCTGTCATAATGTTGTGGCTGTGACTTCAAATCTCCAAAAGTTTAGAATGCAGGTGCATGCCATAGCTCCAGAAGCGTAGAATGCAGGTATCACGGAAGAAACTCTTCCTCACATTCTGTTGGATTGCCCATGTTTTAGGTGTATTTGGTTTGGATTCCACCATCCTATACCAAATAATGCTGATCAAATTCCTTCCTTTTCAGCTTGGTGGTTTCTCTAATTCAAACATCCCGAATTTATTTCAAACAGCATTGAACTTATCATGCGTGCTCTCTCCTTCACCCTTAACTATCACGCCCTGAAATCTATACACAATAATACTAATATTTATATAAATATCAAGACGTGAACCGGAAACAAAATTCCAATATTAATGGAAATTAAAATCATTTAATACTCCATTAAACAGATTTAAATAACCAGCACAACTAAAAGACTCAACAAAATGAATTCTCCCCAAAACTAAATCATCCAAAATTTTTATATAGTTTACCTCACTACAGTTCTCTCACATTTTAACGGGGAAGAAAACTTTAAGGCGGGTCTCACTTGCTCAAATGAGAGCAAATTCTATTATTCTTAATCATCCCTTGAAAAAGAAGAATCAACAAGAGTGAGCCCATAGCTCAACAAGAGAATACACTATAATTTAAATGCATTAACAATTCATATGATAATATGACTAACAAATTATGCATATTACTCAATTAAGTCTTTACTTATGGTTCAGTCCGGTCAATAGGAGTCTTACACAACTTACCCTATTGATTAAGGGAATCCTTGGGGTCTCACACAGCTTACCCTATCCATTGGGTCTCACACAGTTCACCCATTTGAGAATTGAGTGTCGTACACAACTCAACTCAATCCTCTGTTTCTGGGTAGATACTCTACACCACCCTGAAACTATCATTGGGTGGTATACAACATCACCCTATGATCAATTTAAAGAGGTCTTACATAATTCACTCCTTAAATGACCCTTAACCAAGGTTAAAACAATGTTTATTGAATCACCATTATTTTAGAAGATAAATTCCAACTATTATGAAAATATAGCAAAACATTAAATGACAGTTATAACAGTCAACATCATAATTCATAATTAAAATCTACAATGCTATAATTTACAATTGATATCTAGACAGACAAAATATACTTTATTTCAAAAGGGGTTTAAGCTGTGTTTTTGCAACTACAACTTTAGTTATAAATATCACATATTTATAACCCTACAAATTCTCAATCTCCCATGATAATGAGGTTCAGGGTTTCACAAACCCCCAAGGGCTTGGAAAAACCCTTTTTATGCTAGTGAGTTTAGTAAAACCCTTATACTAGCATAAAAAAAAACTCAGTTACTAACCAATTGGTTAGTAACTAATTAGTTAAGTTTGTTAGGGGTATCTTTCAACCAGCCAACAAATTAACTAAAAAAAATATAAGTCAAGTTACTAACAAATTATTTAGTAACTAATTATTTAAATTTGTTAGAGGTATCTTTCAACCATCTAACAAACTAACTAATTAGTTATAAAAGAATCTCAACAAAATAATGTTCCCACACTCAAATAATATATACATTTAATTAAAGTATCTTAGAAAAATTAATGTGAAAAATATCAGTTTTTCCAGTTTTTGATTTTCAACTAAGGTTTTGACCCACAAAAATACTGATTTTGGAAAAACTTTCTTCATGAAAGTTTTAGATCTTTTCGAGCTCTTCGAAATGATGTACTATCGGACCAACATCGGACATAATGTCATAAAGTTATGACCCAAATACTGAAATTGGATAAATCTCATTTAAATTAACTCAATTCCGAAAATCACTAATTTTAATCTCCTAGATCTCCTATATTTTCTTCCCTAAAATCTAATATATTATTCTATCATTTATTAAAATCACCTATAACATATTTAATAAATCAGAATAATACCTGTATAAAATATTTATCCGATCTAACATATTTTCATACACACAATCATTAACACAAGAAGAAAAACACATTAAAATATTGTGTGATCACAATAGACCCTACATTTAAATTATAGAAATATTCACTTGCCTCTAGATCTGATTTTGAAAAGAATGTAAGAGGTTGATTGCTTAGGAGAGCTTTGTAGCTAACTTGGATGATCCAATTCCATCACTGGGTTCTCCACGGGATCCAACAAAATTCCAAACTCTACAGCCGCTTTCCTCCTCTCCTCCTAAAATGATCGTATCTCACTTCTCCTAAATTAGGTTCAGCAAAAATATGACTATTAGGTTAAACAATTCTATTTATACTAAACTCCATTTAGACAATTACTAATATATCCTCACTAAGGCCTATTTGCTTATAACCTAGATTTAACCAATTTAACTCATTAAATTAAATCATTGGATTAGCCCTACCCCACCAAGGTTATCCATATGACCAAACACCAAAAAAATCAATTACTAAATTAACCTCAGGGTATAATTTACTAATTTACCCCTGAGTGTATTTAATTTAAATTTGGGTCATTACATTAACTGTGTGAAACATATGGAAGTTGTGTAACGAAATCTACTTTAACGGAGTTATCCTTGATATGATTCACACCATTCGTTGAGTGAATCAGCTTTGCCAAGATATCAAGTCCTCCTTCAAGCCTCTGGTTCAGTTTCCTCAACCGGTTTCGTATGAAAATAGAAGCTTTATCTGGCTTCCACCTTAGGGGAATTGGATTAAAATAAATGGGGATGGTGAAACCATTGTAAATGGTATAGCTGCGGGTGCGGGAGTAATTGCTAGAAACCATGAAGGGATTTTCTTGTGCAAATGATCTAAACTGTTCCTCAGGGGCTCTGCAAGAGTGGCTCAGGAGGAAGCTCTTCACTTCGGATTTTAAATTACTTTAACTGAGAAGTGGACTAGAATCATTCTTGAATCCAACTCGAAGGAAATTATTGTTCTCCTCGTGAGAAAATCGTTTGATCCTCACTGGGAGATCCAAACAATCACAGACGAAATCTTCAGACTTGGAGATCAAGCAATCACATTTAGCTACATCTAAGGGAAGCAAATTTTGGGGCGTAAGACCCAAAAAGCTCTCAATGAGAGCTTACGAATTCTTTCTTACCGTAATGCAGTGCATCTCTCTACTCCTCCTAGTCAAGGAGTTGCGTTTACTCATGTATCTTTCTCTTTTCATGAATGATACTTTCAAACTTAAAAAAAAAAAATTAACCCCGTACATGGAAAAAAGATCTAATTTGATGGGTTTGATGGAGACTGATGTGCTGGGTCAGCAAGTGGGAAGGAAGTGTTGTGCACAGGGTTCAATCGTTCGTTCGTTCGAACGCCCCCCCCCCCCTAAAGCCCGTTTTGGCTCTAGTATAGAAGGTACTTAGGAATTAGTGTTTTGGCCATCCGAGATATTCATTATAGCCATGATGAGAGGTTTTCCTTGAGAGAGAACTTGTATTGCTTGTTTGGTTTTGTCATTGAGCATAGTAAAGTGGTGTGGATCTGTGGATGTAGGCATCATTAGTCGAACCAAGTAATATCTTGTGTTGTGTGTTCTTGTTTGCTATTCTTCGTTCTTATTTTTCCGGTTATTATGGGTTTGTTGCGTGATTCCCAACAATTGGACATCTAGGTTTGAGTGAGAGTGATGAAGGAAGAAGTAGGAAATGTGAGAATCGACAAGTTCAATGGTTGTAACTTTGAATTTTGGAATATGCAAATAGAGGATTACCTTTATGAGAATGATCTCTATCTTCCGTTGGAAGACAAAAAGAAAAAAGCGGAGAAGATGATGGACGGGGAGTGAGATGTATTAGACAGGAAAGTCCTAGGTCCGATACGATTCTCACTTGCTGCATATGTCGCTTTCAACATCTCAAAAGAGAAGACAACAATAAGGGTAATGGATGTTCTAACAAGTATGTATGAAAAACCCTCTACTTCAAATAAAATATTTTTGATTAAAAGATTATTCAATATGAAGATAGATTTGTGGTTGAACATTTAAACAATTTCAACAGTCACCCGTCAATTAAGTTCGGTAGGAATTAATTTTGATGATAAAGTCCAAGCTTGTGCTATCTTATCTTCATTCCCAGAAAGCTGGACATCCTTATCTATGATTGTGAGTAAGTCTACAAGGACAAATCCTTTGAAGTATGATAATGTTGTTTTGAGTAAAGACGTTTGCAGGAAATCCTCAGGTGAAACAACAAAGAATGCCCTAAATGTTGAAAACAAGGGACATTCATCAAAGAGGGAAAATAGAAATAATGGTATATCAAAGTTCATAAGGGACAAATCCAAAGGATAAGAATTCAGTTGTTGGAACTGTGGGCTAGGCCACTTTAGTAGGGATTGTATTTCTGCAAAGAATCTACAGAGAGCAGTAATCAAGGAGGAAAAGATCAGGCAAATATTTTCAAGGAAAGTGTAGATGCCTTGATTCTTTCTTATGATGTACAGGCCGAATCTTGGGTAGTAGATTTGGTGCATCATTTCATGCTATACCTCATACAAACATCCTTCATAACTACGTACAAGGAAACTTCGGGAATGTCTACTTAGGTGACAACGAACGGTGTAGTATTATTGGCAAGGGTGATGTGTAGATAAACCTATCCAATGGGACAGTTTTGAAACTGAGAGATGTGAGACAGGTTCCTTCACTGTAGAGAAATTTGATTTCAATCCGAGCAGAATCTGGGCTTCTGACAACATTCTCGAATGATTCGTGGAAGATCACCAAAGGTTCTTTGGTGATAGCTTGTGGTAAGAAAGATGACACTCTTTACCTGACATCTAGAACAAATGGGTCGATTGCAGTTGCAAGTGTAGATGCCAACACATGACATTGCAGTTGGGGCGCATGAGTGAAAAATGAATGAAGATTATGCATGCGAAAGAGAAACTGTAAGGTTTGAAATATGTGGATTTGGATTTTTGTGAAGGCTACATCTATAGAAAGCAAAGTAAAGTCAGATTCTCCAATGGTGGAAGGACTTCAAAAGTCGAGATGCTAGATTTGGTACATACAGATGCATGAGGACCAACATAGGTACTTTCTATTGGAGGTTCAGTTTATTATGTAACTTTTATTGATGATGCTAGTTGAAAGTTATGAGTTTATTTTTTGAAGCATAAATTTGGGGTATTTGATTTGTTCAAGAAATTGAGAGCTTTGGTAGATACTAAAACGGGTCTAAAACTGAAATATCTGAGATCAGACAATGGGGGGAGAATACTGTTCAATGGAGTTTGAAGAGTATTACTCAGTTAATGGAATCAGGAGACAGAAAATGATTCCAAGGACGCCACAACAGAATGATGTTGTAGAACACATGAATGTGACCATCATGGAGCGTGCCAAGAGCATGAGGATCCATGCAGGATTGCCGGAGCATTTTTGGGCGGAAGCTATGTGTACTGCCGTTTACTTGATCAATAGAGGACCATCAGTTGCTTTGGATCATCGATTGTTAGAGGAAGCATGGACTAGAAAAGAGGTGAACCTACCACATTTCATAATATTTGGGTGTACCTTCATGTCCACATAGATTCTGAGAATAGGACCAAGTTGGATCCTAAGTCCAAGAAGTGCACATTCATTGGTTATGGGCAAAATGAATTCGGTTACACATTTTGAGATGCCGAATACACTAGTACCCGAGAGGTGATCATCTAGAATGATTAGACTTCTTGCTCGATATTCACCTTCTCTACATTATCTATTGTGGATAGATAATGATGAACCAGGTAACTATTAGGAAGCACTGCCAGCGGAAACTAAGGTTAAGTGGGAGCTTGCTATGGATGATGATATGGACTCCCTCTCATGCAACCAGACATGAGATTTGGTGAAGTTACCTTAAAGGAATAAGACTTTCCAAAATAAGTGAGTTTACAAATTGAAGAAAGAACATGATGGTTCTAAGAGGTACAAGGTGAGATTGGTGGTAAAAGGTTTTCAACAGAAAGCAATATAGATTTCACTATAATTTTCTCATCTGTTATGAAGTTGTCAACAATCAGATCAGTTCTAAGTATAGTGACTATAGAAGATATACACTTGGAGCAGTTAGATGTGAAAACAACTTTTCTTCATGGTGACCTGGAAAAAGAATTTACATGTAGCAGCCACAAGGATATGCAGAGGTCAAGAAGGACAGTTTGGTGTGTAAGCTCAAGAATATATGGCTTGAAACAGGCTCCCAAACAGTGGTATATTAAGTTCGATACCGTTATGAATGACAAAAGATACAAGAGATGTCATTAAGATCATTGTTGTCACTTTAAGAGGTTTAAGTCATCTTATATAATTCTTCTATTATATGTTGATGATATATTTGTAACGGGATCAAGCATGGCATGAAGATCAGTAGGAATAGACATAACAGGAGTTTGAAGCTATCTCAGGTAGATTATGTGGCGAAGGTACTGAAGAGATTAAACATGGAAGGTGCTAAGCTAGTTAGTACTCCTTTGACAAGTCACTTTAAACTTTCAGTAAAACAAGGCGTTGAAACTCGGGAAGAATTGAAGTACATGTCCAAGATACCATATGCATCTACAGTTGGTAGTCTGATGTACGCAATGGTCTGCACAAGACCAGACATTGCTTAAGGAATGAGAGTAGTAAATAGATTCATGAACAACCCAAGAAAGGAGCATTGGGTAAGGTGTTCGTTCAGGCTCCACTTTTGATTAGAGTTCATGTTAAGTTTCAAAACTTTTATTCAAGTTTGGCTCATCAAAATATCAGACTCCAGCTTGGCCCGGCTCAGTTTAATGCTAAAAATGTCTTACCTTTATTTCACGTGGAAAACGCACATGACTTTTTGAAAAAAGAGAACATTGAAAAAGACAAATACTGAGGACTTGTCCTTTCACTTGTATGTATATATACGCAGAGGAGAAGAGAATGAGAAGAGAATGTTTATAGGAAAATAGTAAATGCATCGGAGTTCCCATTTTATAACGGAAGGCTGTCCTACCCACCCACCCCCACCCCCACCCCCACCCCCCGAAATCAAACCTAAGAAATGGATTTATGGGTACGCCTATCACTACTCATTTTAAATACTTAACCTCCTGAGGTTAGTATTCACTCGCCCCTAGGGTTAAGCAATCCAATCATGGTGTTTAAAGGGATAGGGGTAAGATAGGAAATGGACCCATGGGTCCGCTGAGCACTGCTCATGTTTATATCATGCAGACTTTTTTGGTTGTTTGTTACAATTGACTTCACGAGATGTGATTTTAAACTCTTCATAGTTACCTATTATCAAGAGTTGAGCAACCAAACTAAAAATCTAGCAATACCAAACATTAAGTGGAGCCCACCATTTAATACATGTGGGCTTTGACACCATTAATTTTTCAATCCGACATTACAACTCTTAATAGTAGGTGCTATAGAGAGTTTTAAATCACTTTTCATGACTTCAAGTATGATAATAAAATAAATAAATGAAAGCCTGGTAAAAATTTACCATTTCATATAAATATACCTCGGCTCACTCTACACCCGATTATTAATTGGGTTGGGCTTGGGTTTCGAGTCTAAAATCCGCGGCTCGTTTCGGTAGGCTTCTAACCAGGCTTAGTCCAGCCAGATTAAGTCCATTTAGTTTGTAGGCAAAAAAATAGACATGATTTTTTAGATGGCCCGACCCGTTTATCGATTGGGCTTAGTCGGGCCCAGGTCAGCCCGGGTAAAACCCGGACCATTGACACCTCTATTAATATCTTTGTTCTCATCACCATATTTATTAATCATGATTATCCAATGACATTATCGAATTAAGTCTCATATCGAAACCCGGCTTGTTAATTACTATATATTGAAAAGGAAAATAGTTAATGTACTCGAGATCTCCATTTGCAAACCTAAGGTTAGTCGTCATTGGTCCATGCCCTATTTTGAAATTCTCACCATAGTTGATGAATATTTAAGATGAGGGCGTGGATCAATAAGGACCGACCTTAGGTTTGCAAATGGAAATCCCTGGTACACCTATCACTGCTCTGCTCAATTGAAAATCATTTTAAGCTCGGCTTTTAACGAGCTGAACTAGATCTGTTCATGAACACCTTTGTTCATTAAGCAGCCCATCTTGCAACATGGATTATTCACTTTTCACGAGTCATGGTTGTAAGTTGTAACACTGGAGCCATTTTGTCGATTTTGCAACTGGCTGAGGTTCGGGGTACTGCATTTTATAAATGGGTCGGGTTTTTGTATTTGTTTAATTGTAAAGACTGAAGATGTTTAATTGTAAAGACTGAAGATGTAACGGATATGTTGATGAGGCATTTGGACTGTGTTTGATGAAGAAACACGGAAAGTTCGGTGTGTCTTATAAACACAAAAGCATGGTCCTCATCTGGAAGGTACGACGAAGAGGGACGGCCACGGTCTTGGGCGACACGATAAAATACGTGTCGTTATCGTATCCTCTCGAGAACTCCATACATGCCTCCAAAACCTCTTCTCTTACGAAGAAAACGTGCGTGTTATAGACGGCTAAATATAGCCTACCTCTCGGTCAGACCCTTCAATTACGACCAAAAAACGTATAAATATCTCTTGTATTCCTTTAGTCACTAAATTAACCTTAGACATCTATTGAAATGCCAATATATCTCTCAAACTATCCCGTGCCTCTTGTAACATTTCTTTAACTATGATTAAGCTTAATTAAATTAAAATTAATATTTTATTTTTCTAAAAATCATGGTTAGATTACTTAATCCTAAGGAGTGAGAGAATCCTAACCACAGTTAATGGGTGATAACAAAGAGGCGTGAGCCAATAAGATCATGGGATCAACTTCTACGTTGACCTCGGGATCCGTTTTCCATTTCCCAACCTTTTTCTTTTCCAACGAAGTTCTATTTATTTTTTCTCTCTTATGATTAGTGATTTGTAACTGAGTTGGCGATACATTTTCTTGCACGCTAAAGTAAGACTGAATTGCGAAGTAGCTCGACTGGTTAGTTTGAGCCTAGCTCAAAATGGCATTTTAAACTCAAACAAGTCAAGCCAAGTTTTTATTTGAGCTTGAATGTTTAATCAAGCCAACTCAAGTTAGACCATATTTGATTTTTGTTCAGATAGCTTAGGACTCAGTTTAGGTTGAGTTCGACTCCCTTTGATATATACATATATATAGTATAGATTATAATAATTTTTAAGTTATAAAAATAAATTTAAGAGATAATAATAACAAAAAAAAAGTTAAGAAAATAAAAATAGAAACTCATATTTAACTCCATACTCCGGATTTCTTTCAAATCTTATTTTCGTATATAAATATATTAATTTTTTTTAGTTTATTGTATTATAATTTATTAATAAATACTTTTATTAACTTAATATAAAACTAAATAAATAATTTTGTGAATTAATTCGACTCGGCTTGAAAAAAGTTCGAGCTCAACAAACTTGTTCAAGCCAAGCTTAAGTCTAATTCAAGCTCGAATCAAGCTCAAGCCAAGCTCAAACATGTTTAAGCCAAGCTCAAACTTGGCCAAGTCAAACTTAACTTGACTTGGCTCGGCTCAACTGGAATATAGTAATATGCACCTACGTCAAAGGGACTTAATATGAAGCCACCCTAATGAGATGAATATACTTTAGCATATGAACAACCTCTATGAGAATCACGAATTATAAATTATGAGGGATGAGAAGCATATTCTCACAAAGTCTAGTCTCATCTTTTTTTTTAATAATAAATTAAAGGAATTAGTGTGGCCCACAAGTGGGTTAACACAAAAACTTTAATTTTTATCACTGGAATGGATTGAGAGTAGACTTTATGAGAGAATTCTTTTCAATACCCAAACAAAAAAACAAAGGAATGCTTTTAACATTGATGTAAATTATACAGGAAGGGAAATGAAAGACGGACCATAGGCTAGCTCCTCTTTCAAACGAATCACCCAATTGCAAATGGGTACATGACAATGAAACTATTATTTTATTTTTAATTTTATTTCTCTTTTCTGTAGAAATTTTTAATACTGAGAGGGTATTTTCGTCTTCTCGAAAGGAAAATGATAAACTTCTCTCCTCCGTTCCTCCGCCCAAGCTGGAAAAAAAAAAAGACAAAAAAGAAAAGAAAAGAAAATATCCGACTAACTTGCGCACAATACCTTACAAGCCAAGCAAAGAAGACCGGAATACTCGGTAAAAAGCGAAAAAGACCAAGGACGCGCTTCTGCAAAACTGCCACGTGTCAATCTTATCAGTTTCCAACTGCCCAGTACCTTAAAAGGTGAGTAAGCCTATTTCTCTCTTCCCAAACGCTACTGTACTCTGCAATTCTTTCTCTCTCTAATGGCAGCCACTCTCTTATCCTTCCGGCCAACCGGAATCCGAGCATGCGCTACTTCCGGTCACCGGAAACCTGATCCAAATCATCGGAAAGCCTCTTCTTCCAACTGGTGGACCCCTCTCTTCGGCTGGTCGTCCGATCCCGACTACATTGACGATGAAGATAACAGCAACAGCAACAAAACTACCGATACTTCGGAGAGGAAACGGATCAGATCGGTGTCCGATCCCGATACTACGCCC
The DNA here is from genome assembly GCA_015143295.1 of Tetracentron sinense. Lineage (NCBI taxonomy): Eukaryota > Viridiplantae > Streptophyta > Magnoliopsida > Trochodendrales > Trochodendraceae > Tetracentron > Tetracentron sinense. Next base: position 4,390,463 of record CM026554.1, on the reverse strand, counting down.
TCCAGATCTCGATTTGCTCCCGGTAGTTTCACCGAGGAGAAGGCGAAACAGCTTCGGATGAAGACAATGGAGACCACGACGTTTCACGACATCATGTATCACTCGGCCATCGCTTCCCGGCTTGCCTCAGATCTCCCGGATTCTTCAGATCGGTAGAGATCGTCAACTCCGGTAAGTTCTCGGTGCCGGTAGGTTTTCCCGGCGAATTACGATTAGTGTTAGGATTAGTGGATTACCTTATCGTTTAATCTCTGTAGGCATTGTTTGGAACTTGGAAGATCGTCTTTTAATCTCTTTTTTTTTAAAAAAATTATTTTAAAATAATGATGGTGTGTTGATGTATGGTTATGTAAATGGATGGATGGATGGATGATAAGCAATGTATAGAATATGAAAGAGCGTTTGCTTTGTAAGGTCTTATACAGCTAATTAATTTGTATTGAATCGTTTGATCTGTGATTGACGGTATCAGTTTGAAGAATAAAGCAAAGCAGGGGATTTAACACCATCAGATTATAGATCGAACGAGTATGTTAATATCATACTCCATCCAGCTTTATCGTTTAGGTGTCACACATGATGCATCACACATGAAGCATGCAAGCTCAAGATGAACTAGAGCTAAAGAAGTTTTTTTTGGCTTGATCAAGCCTATCAGCTCAAACTTACAATTAAGTTGAGCTCAAGTCAGGCCAACTTGATTCAAGATCGGATTGGCTTGAGCTCAGTTTGACATATTTATAATATAATAATTAATAATATTTATAATATTATAAATAATGTACTGATAATTAATATATACTAGTTATCATATGTTTTTTAAGATAAAAAATAAAAAAAATATATCTTTTATGCTTCAAGTCAAGCTCGGTTCGAGCTTGAATCAATTTGAGATCGGAGTCAAGCCAATTCTTTAAAGTTGAGCTTCGAGCCAAAAAATTTGAGCCTCAATCAAGTTCAATCCTAGCTTGAACAGGTTTAAACCAAGCTCAGCTCTACACCACTAGCTCTCACTACCACCACATATTGTTGTTGTGTAATGTGACTGAGAACTGAGAAGTAGGGGTGTCGATGGCCGTTTTCAAGCTACAAAAGCCAATTGTAAACAGGTCAGAGGGTTGGGCCGGACCAATTTAAAAAATAAAATCAGATTTATGAAAATTTTGAGATCTGCTCATCACATGAGAATGAATGGTCTCGGTAGCAAAGGCAAACAAAAAAACCCCAATTAAGCATCTACACCCGTCCCATTGATAGTTAGATGCTTAATTGGGGTTTTTTTGTTTGACTTTGTTACTGAGACCGCTCATGCTCATGTGATGAGCGGATTTCAAAATTTTCATAAATCTGATTTTATTTTTTTGAGATCCACTCATTTCATGCGCGGTCTTTGTATGGTATCGACCATTTGCGGTCTAAATAGCATTTCCCTTTTTTTCTTTGGAGAGAAAAGTTAGGGTTAGAGTTAGGCAGACATCGACTTGCATTACAAAATAGAAAAAAAACTACATAGAAAACTAGAGAAGTGATCTTAAAGGCAAATCTATGGAATTCAATTTTATAATAAAAATATCTTATTTGATAAATTCATGCTGTTGTGTAATTTAAAAACGAAAGAGAAGCACAGTGATTTTGTTTCTTCATAAATTTAGTCGTGCATCCAAAAGATAGAATTTTGATTTCGTGGAATTTAATTGAATTCTAATTTCGTGGAATTTAATTTAATGGGTTTTAAATTCATGTATTCTTTTTTTTGGTAAGAGATAATATAATTATCATGTAAAATACATTATATACTATTAATCTTTACTAATATATATTAAATATATTTATTTTGGTATTTAAACAAAGTAAGTATATTTAAATATTTTAGTAGGTTACAAGTCCAGCTGGGTCGAGCTGGGTAGTAGTGTATTCAAGCTCGACTCATTAACGAAACAAGTGAGCTCTAGTTTTAACAGCTAGAGTTGTTCACGAGCAGGATGGTTCCTTCCTCCGAGAATCTTCCCTTCACGAGGAGCATGCCAATCCCAACTTTTCTTGATCCGGGGTATATTGACTATTGACTATTCATTTCTCTCAAATAGTTGTGTGGTAGCTGATGAGATTCATGTAGAAAATTGAAACGTGATGGAGCAATAATCTTAGAATAGTCAATATACTTTATTTTATTTTTTTTGGTAACCGTGGATATCCTGAATCTTGAAAGTTCAACTAATCTCAACTTGTCACGGAGCGGTTGTCAACCGAAGTGACTAGCCAATTCAGATGCTGCCTACTCCCACACCAATGGCTCAGAATGCCCAGTACATGACTGGTGTGGGACTAAACATACGCATGTGACAGGCTCTCCCGCCTAAATCCCTGACGCCCTCGTCAGGGGGATCCACTCCCGGAATCCCAACGTGCTATGAATCCGTCCAACACCCCCAATGTCCCTGGGTCGGCTCTGATACCACTTGTCACGGAGCACTTGCCCACCGAAATGACTAACCAATTCAGATGTTGCCTACTCCCACACCAATGGCCCGGAACGCCCAATACATGACTAGTGTGGGACTAAACATACGCACGAGAGGGAATACCCCCACCCCATGCAACTGTTAGTGAGAGAAGCTAGGAATCAAACTTGAGACCTTCGGGTTTACGATTCATCCAAGTGACCACTGGGCTACACCCTCAGGGGTTGTCAATATACTTGATGCAATAGTTTTCTAATTTTGTCCCCTTTTCTTTTCCACGCCAAATCCAAACTTCTTTTTAGAAATTTCAAATCCAAGTTTTGAGAAAGAAAATTCCAATCAAATTTCTCTGTTTTCCTTTCATCGGTTTTCTCTCTTTTCTTCTATTACTCCACCACTTTCCTCACAACCAAACAAAAGTGATGTATCTATGGAACCTCAAAGAAGACAAAAGGCATTTCACTGCTTGATTCTTTCTAAAAGGGTATGCTTGGCTGCAGGGGTGGTTCTATCCTTGTTGAGGATAAGAGCTTAGCAACTCTTACAAAACCTCCATAAAAATCAGCTAATTATCCCAACACAAGTAGGGGCCTGCACGTGCAGGTTTTACATTGAACAATTCGCATATTAAATTTTTTTTTTTTTTTTAAATACTCAGAATTTCAAGTTGTTTTTCGAGAAAAAAAATGCTCTCAATTCTATCCGTAGATGACATTGTTTTTCAACCTGAATGCACATACAGATCTGAATTTTAATTTAACAATAATCACAAGAGAAGTATATTTCAAATTAGGAATAGCTGCATAAATTTTCAGTTTTCGGTTTCCAGGCCTCCCATGTGTGCGCAGCTTAGGCTATGATATCAATGGCCGACAAGTCTTCAGTCGCCATAAACTACTACTTTTCTTTTTTCTACTAATAGTGATAAATGATAATTTAAATTAAAAAAAGGATATTAGCGGAACAAGATGGTAGTGTTAAGACAGTGGGTGGCATGGAATCACAACCCTTGCAGTTCACAAAAATGGCTCAGGATCCTCTCGAGTTCAACTTGAGAGAATCTCTCGAGTTGGAACCCCTACAGGTCGCCACGTGTCTCCTTTGACACCCCTTAACCATGGGTAAGGTTCACCCACCCCTAGGGTTCACTAACCCATCCTTGGTTTTTTTTATTTATTAATTATTATTTTTTAAATTAAAAAAATATTTTTAATATTAAAAAACTCTAAAAACAGTTTTTTTAATTTTAAAAATAATAATTAATTTAAAAAAAAAAAACCAAGGATGGGTTAGTGAACCCTAGGGGTGGGTGAACCTTATCCATGGTTAAGGGGTGTCAAAGGAGACACGTGGCGACCTGTAGGGGTTCCAACTCGAGAGATTCTCTCGAGTTGAACTCGAGAGAATCCTGTGCCCACAAAAATATATTTATGGCGTGGAAATTGGCAATCTGGGGTTATCCCATCAGGCATGGCCATAACATGAGATATAAAAGTTGTTGAACCAAAGAGGTCAGAGGCATATTAACCAAACAAGAGGGCAGTCCCTTTAAGGCTAGACCAAAACCGCATGTCATCTGGCAGACATGTTAAAATTTCACTACATAAACAACATAATAAGACTACCAAAAAAAAACCAACATAATAAGCTAATTACGTCAAATATATGCATGTACAGACAACAGCGTTAGGAAATAATATTGTTTCAGGAAATCTCTTCATCTTCGCCATCATCCTCTTGTCTTTCTCTTTATCTTTAGTAAGTATTATTATCACAATATATCATAAAATAAATTGCTCATCAATTTTGCAACAAAAATGGACGCATGAGTAGATAAACAGATGGTAAGCTCATATAAATGGTTTGCTTTTGTTAATATCTGATCTAAATAAACAAGTAGTACGCAAGCACCAGTCTCTACAAGGGAAGATTGAAGCAGCTCGCCCACAACACTATAGCACTTTCTGGAAGAAACATTGCAAGGGGCATGATTATACAGCCGGATAGAAATTGATGGAAATATAGTTCAAGATTCCTTATCAGTGGAGTGGACACATAGTAAGGAGCTTCGGTGAGGCAGTGGCAGTCTCAATCTTGGACAAATGATTTCTATATACATGATATAAGAGAGTGTAGAACTCGGTGGCAACAGCAGTTGGTAGTAGATATGGGAAATAGACTAATAGTAGCCGTAACATAAGCGGGACATTTGTTGAATAAACAAAAGTTAAGTAAAAGAATTTGGGGGCAGTTTTGGAAATTAAAAAAAGGTGAACGAAAGCTTCAATAGCTGCCTTTCACCTTTTATATATATGTTAGTAGATGATGTTGTTCTCAACCCATACAGCTAGGCTGTGGTTCACAAGCTGGTCTAGACCAGTTGCTTAGTATACTGTGAAGGAGCTACTATTATGAGAATTCAAAGTGAGAAACTGCAAGCTAAGAAGGCGTTTGGCAACACTACAATTAAGTACTTATGTATCAATATAAGTATTTATCTTTACTAATATAAAGAGGATGTTACTAATATAAAGAGGATGCCCCATGTTCAAAACATTGATAGAATCTTTTGTCTTTCCAACACTACCCTCTGCTCTTATTTCATCTACTTCTCTTCTTATCTTATATCTTATGAGAATTCTCCCGTTAAAAACTACCATTATCATAATCATTATATAAGACAAAATTAAATGATTGCATAGTTCTCATACTATTCCTCACTCATCTATCTATTAAGCTTGAAATTCTCTACGATCGAACTCCTTGGAGTCGTTACGCCATTTAGGTCACCATGTGTCCCTTTTAATACTCTTTAACTATGGTTAAGATTCACTCGCCCTTAGGATCCACTCACTTATCCTTGGATTTTAGAAAAAAAATATGAACAAAAATTTAACCCTAGAAATTAGTTAATTTTTAACTAGAGTTTTAAAAAATTAATATTTTTCTAAAAACCAAGAATAAGTGGATGAACTCTAGGAGTAAGTGAATCTTAACCAAGACTCATAGCAACCTTAAGGGCGTAACCAAACTCCAACTTGGTTAAGATTCACTCTCCCCTAGAGTTCATCCACTTATTCTTGGTTTTTAGAAAAAATATTAATTTTTTTAAACTCTGGATAAAATTTACCAACTCCTAGGGTTAAGGATAAGTGGGTGAACCCTAGGAGTGAGTGAATCTTAATCACAATTAAAGAGTGTTAAAAAGGGACACATGACGACCTCCTGACTCATCGCTCTCTTGGCAAAATGCTCCGAAAGAAGAATTTCTCGTTGAGGCCTCGCTTGCCCCCTTTCTTTACTGTACCAGAATTTCTCTAAAGCCTTTTAGTTCTAAAAATGTCCCTACGTCATATTTCTATAAGCAACATTTCCTTCACAATTTTTTTTTAATCCAAAACGTCTCTCAAGTTTCTATACCCAAAATATTCCTCAATTTTTTTTCCGAAATGCCCTCACTAGGTTTCCTCTTTCCAGTCTCTCTTCCCTTCTCATTTCTCTTATGTGCATTGCGCGTGTCACCCACTGGTTTATAAATAAGTTTGTTTGGTAAAAGTAAATAAGCAATAAGTAAAAGGGGCTAGGAGCCCAAAAAAGTACTTATAAATAAGTGGAAAATAGTCACCTCCTCGGTTGGTGACGTGAGGAGGGGCGTCTTGGCTCCCTTTTATTGCCACGTGTCTCTCTTTTAACTCTTTTTAACCGTGGTTAAACTTCACTCACTCCTAAGGTCCACCCATCTACCCTTGGTTTTAGAAAAACAAAATAAAATAAATTTAACTATAAAAAAAAAAATTTAACCCAGGTTTATGGCAGGTGGAGGGGCAACTTTGTGAGAGTGAGGAGCAATAGTTCGCTCCCCGCCGGTAGAGCAAACTATTGCTCTTAATAAATAGCTTCATACCTTACTTATTATAAGTATTTATTTATAATTTGAAAAATTACTTATTTATAAAAAATACTTATTAAGCTTAGAGTTGTATCCTCAAACGCCAAGTAAAAATCACAAAACTATACATCTATATGTTAAGACAGCATTTTTAAATGCCGGAGTCCCAACTCAGTCCTCACAAAATACAGATATTTCTTCACCTTCGCTGCCCATTGAATCCTTTTAAACCCTAGTTTACATGAGAAGTAAATTCCATTATAGAGCCGTATGCAATACACACAAATCAGGCCTCTACTTTTGCTCAATTCTATCCATCTTTTTTTTTCCTTTCCATTTGTATCTCTTCCATTTCATCAATTTTGTCGGATTTTCCTTTTCTTCAGAATAAGGGAAGGGAAAGGGTGTTCTTGGTGGATCCTTCTTGTTCTTGTTTAGTCTCATTGGATCAAAAGTTGTTTCTATTTCAACATCTGTTTCTTTCACTTTCCCTATTTCTTCCGTTTATGAGGTTTCTTTCAATTTCTTGGTGACAATAAGTGACAGTATTGTGCCTAAATAGTAGATAAATGCAATAAATAGGAGAATACTAAAGATTCAAGCCATAGAATTTCAGAGTCCAGATCTTTGCTTGGCATCTCTATTCCTTGTAATCCTCGAGTATGGCAGAATTGACACATAAATTCAAATCATTCATGCCCATAAAAAGGTTATCCGTTAAACAGTAACAAAATCCCGCTTTCACTTCAACTCAGAATAAATCAAAATCTCAATTGCAGTATAACCTACTTCATTAGCATGTTGATGAGTATACAATGAGTTTGTAATATGCGTTAGACAATATCACAGAGTAGTCGACGTGGAAGCAGAGTAAATTATGTCACCTGTTTATACAGGTCTTTCTTTGTTGCACTTAGAGACGACGACTGGGCCAAGCCATGATAGACTGGAGACAAAAGATGGGTTCATGACTTGTCTGAATTGATAGTCTAAACTCCAAAACCATAATGCAATCCGTCTTTAGTTAGCTAAAACACCACCTTCATGGACAAGAAGTTTTGTAGATCTCAATCCATCTCATGAATATATGGCATTCTTGATACTCTTCCTCCTTCGGGCATTTAAAGTGTACATCAGTTTTGCAGGGATACTGTATATGCATTTTCATAGAACTCACCAGACATGAAGCATGTATAACGTTAATGACAGCAGATTTTTTCATTAGAGAACTGTTTGGGACTTTTTTTATTTCACACTAAAAATATAAGATGCAGTATCATTCCATAATAAGGGATAAAAAGAATGTGAACCCAAGTCTGTTAGAACCAATTCTTGCACTGTGTTGTTACCAGAATATCAAAGACGAGTTCAATAAAAAGTTGTAGAAGAGGTGTAGACGAATAAATTTCTCAACCCGCAGTATGCATGTTCACTTGCTCTCGGAGTCATACAGATCAGCTCTGAATTTGTCTATCAAGGAAACATGGCAAAATACTAGGACAACAATGAGGGCAGTTTTTTTTTTTGCCAACATTAGTGAAAATCAAACACCAAAACAGATAATTGCATCAATAGTGTTCTAAGAAAATGTGTGACATGTAAATATCTAGGTGATGTCAAGATCCTATTATTTACAATTCAAACCTCATTATTCAGTATAATCCCATGGAAAAGAATTCAGGGTTCAGATCGTTTATTTACAGAAAAGTAACAATCTTACTACATATGATATGGAATAGAGTTTCACCCCTGAACCTTTTTCTTCTTTTCATTTTTTTGATTACATGACTGAATGGTTTTGTAATTGAACACCAAGCCAAACACTAGCATCTTCTATTTGTTCATGACTCTATGGTCTGTAGTCCAGTTTTCCTGCCTCCTCGAAACCAAAGTAACAAAGTTCTCCGATTGTTTTCAAAAAAGTCCCAAATGGTTCACGATTTTTTCGTCAAACGATTGATTCACAAAGTATTCGCGTGTTTTTTAAAAAATCGTGACTTTTTTAAGAAGTCACAAATAAATTCTAATATATGAAATGTATTTATTTTATAATTTTTCATAATTAGTAATCTAAGATGCTTGGAAGCAGAAACAGGTCTAAAAGTAAAATACTGGAGATGCTCGGTTGTTGGAGAAGGGTGGATGATTGTGTTGCTAATGATGTTGCCAGAATGTTAGACAGAACGAATTGCATATCTGAATTCACTGGAATCTCCTCTTTGGATGGTGAATCCTTCTAGATCCCTTTGTTACCACCAGAGACAGACATCTTGGGAAAAGTACTGACCCCTCAACATCAACAACTTTCCTGAGGAACACGGATCTCTCTTACCAAACCACTGCTCTATTCTTCCAACTAGTTTATCTCCTTATTATATTCCACCTATCTCCATGGTTAAAGAGTAAAGACTCACCAGCTAAAACCCATACATCAACAGCTGATTCTCCATAGCTAAACCAAGCAACTGATGAAAGAAATACAAGCAACTTGAAGTAAGGCATGCATCTCTGAGTTATTCAGATCATCACTACCACTTTTGATCTAAAGCACGATATCCACATGAGGAATTGATCATGAATCATGCTTCTGCCATTCAGATCTCCTTCCAAGTCCCACCAACCCAAAGGGACCTGAACTACCACAGGGGCCAAGCCAGTTGTATCTAACACCGTTTAGTTCAACAAATTTGCTCACCAATTTTAAAAGATCTTATCAAGTGCTATGTCGGTCTCATGGATTTGATGTACTTGTGCAGTGGACCTAAGAATCTGTATCCAACAATGTTGTAGTCTAAGTGATTCCTTGGTCAATCCTCCATCATGTAGAGACAACAAACAATGATGTTCCTCAAGAAACAGAGGATCTCATAGAAATGAGTTGCATTGTTGAGTTTGAACCGTTCCTTTCAAAAATATATCATCAGTGACTAAACAAACCCACAATCTGATGTGTAGTTCATTTTAAAACACTTTGGCTTCATAACCATAAATGAAGTTCCCAGAAGTAATGTCATTATGCATCCAACAATGATGCAGTGTTCAATCAACCAATGTTACTGTATCCATGGTTGTTAAATCGTTGCGATTTTTCAAATCGTTGAATCGAATCACAGGTTAAAATCACAATTGGGTTAAATTCCATTTGATTTGCGATTAAAAGTGCGATTTGCGATTCAAATCTTATGATTCGAGCATGAAATCCCTATTACGGACTGATACTTTCTTTTTTTATTATTGGTAAATCATATATATTAAAGCAAAGCAAAAGAGCAGTTTACAGAGACGTAAACTAACTACAAAAGCACAAGAAACAACAAGAAAGAGAGCAAATACAAGCCCACATGGCTACGAGGTAACCTCAACAATAAATGACATCCCTCATTTCTTGTCCCATACGGCTTGTGGAGCTCCATACCACTATCAACTGCCGCACACGAGATAAGATCCTCAGGTTGGATGAAGAGGAATTCTCAAAAGCCCTACCATTCCTCTCCTTCCAAATAGCCCACGAAAGAGCCCCGGGCAAAAGAGTCCGGATGGATTCCTTAGCCCCCACCGAAGCCGACAAATGCCATCCAGATAAGAAGCTCAGAAATGATGAAGGGAAGACCCACTTCACTCCCATCCGAGCCAAGAAATAAGCCCAAACCCTAAAAACAACTGGGCAATGTATGAGCAAATGATCTACAGACTCTTCCGCCTTCAGGCACAAATAGCAACGGTTTGCCAAACTCCACCCTCTCCTCTTCAATTGATCCAAAGTAAGGATTTTATTAAAAGCAGTAGACCAGAGGAAAAATGATACCATTGTGGGATCGGGTTAGCCCACATAGCCTTATGAGGAAAGGAACGCGGAAGGACAGGACCAAGTGACTGCAATAGTGACCGCACTGAAAATCGGCCAGAGTTGGTACGGGACCACATCCTACTATCACTAATCTGGGATCTGGGGACGGAGGCACTCAACCGTGCCAACAGACGCTGCAAATCCTCAATCTCCTAATCATTCAACGCTCTCCTCAACCTAGGACACCAAACTATAGCACTCCCCAACCTCTCGACACACTTGGCGACATACGCCCCTTTACAAGTAGCCAAGGAAAAGATAGACCCAAAGTCGTCATTGAGCCTCGACTGACCACTCCAAACATCGAACCAGAACTGGATATCTGAACCATTACCCAATTTGAAACAAATGAAAGGGTCTAGATACTTGGAGACCCCCATAATCCCTTTCCAGAGACCCACCCCGTGGGCTCCCCTAACAGCCCTCGACGCCCATAATGAATCAAGCCCATGTTTGGCAGTGATAACTTGCCGCCACAAGCTCTCCCTATCCTGACCAAACCGCCAAACCCATTTGCCCAAAAGTGTCTTATTTACTAAAGTGAGAGGGGCGAGATTAAGACCTCCCGCCTCGACTGGCTTACAAACTTGATCCAATGCTACCAAATGATATTTGCCCTTGTCTCTCTCATGGCATAGGAAGTTTCGTTGGAGGTGGGAAATGGTCAAAGCAATGGAACGAGGGAGCGTAAAGGTGGAGAGGAAATAGGTTGGGAGGCTACGAAGAGTACTCCTGAGAAGGGTCAGCTTGCCATCTTTAGATAGAAGACATGACTTCCACCCAGCTAGACGTGCAGAGAGCCTATCGATATCCGGGGTCCAAACCGCTTTGGACTTGAACGGGCCCCCCAAAGGTAGACCTAGGAAAGTAGATGGGAGGGTCCCTTGCTGACACCCGAACACACTGGCCAATAGGGCAATCTAGGGCACAATACCCACTGGTAAAATCTCACTTTTGCTCAGATTGACTCGGAGGCCAGACACTGCCTCAAAGCACCTTAACAGGCACCGAAGGTGGATAAGTTGCGACACTGAGGCACCACAGAACACTAATGTATCATCGGCAAACTGTAAGTGCGAGATACTAAGACGCTCCCTCCCCACGGACTGATACTTTAAAATATGTATTTTTATTCTTTAAATGTTTTAAAGGTACTTTATGTCTTTTAAGAAAAGAAAAAATGGGAAAACCCCTATTATGAACATGTCAAAACCTCTGTTAAGATTTTTTCTCAGGGGGAAAGAAAATAAATGAGAAAAAGGAAGAGGATGGAGTTGGAGAGTTGAACTCTTGGAGCACTTGATAGTTTATTTTATAAGTTGTTTTGATTGTACAAGTCTTTTTGATACTTGATCTCATACAACATGATAATATAAGTTTACTTTCGTTGATTTTGATGACATTAGGGGGTTATATTTCGTTTTATAGAGTTCATTCGTGTTTTGTAGTGTAAATGGTTGTTAAATCCTTGTGATTTGCGATATAAATCATTTCTCAGGCAAAACGATTCATATTGTAGGTGAAAATCTTAATTGGGTAAATCTTATTCGATTTTGTGATTCAAATTGCAATTTGCGATTCAAATCATGCGATTCGAGCACGGAACCCTTGTTACAGACCGATACTTCAAGGAATGATTTTTAAGTATTTTTTATTCTTTTAATTTTCTAAAAGTACTTTATGTCTTTTAAGAATACAGAAGGGAGAAGAAACAAGAAAACCCTTTGTTATAGACATGTCAAAACCCTATTTGAGTTTTCTCTCAATTGTTGTGAAATGGAAAAATAAAAAGGAAGAAAAAAGAGGATGGAGTTGGAGAGTTTGACTCTAGGAGAACTTGATAGTTTATTTTATTAGTCTTTTTAATTGTACAAGTCTTTTGATACTTGATCTCATATAACATAGTTATATGAGTTTACTTTTTTGTTTTTTTTAATCAATAAAGACAATCATATATTAATCATAACGAGCTATAGAGAGAGAGATTACAAGGTTGTAAACCCAAAGGAGAAAGAAAGTATACAAGCAAGCAAAATAATTAAATCACAGCGAAAATGTCCTTTGTGTTAAGGGAGGTGTGTTGTCACACCAAGATGGCTCTAAGATTTGCTTCCTCATGTCGAATGTAATGCAGGGGCATTTTCACACTAGGCTCTAGTGGGGCAGCCTGCGTTAAGTAGGGGCACACTTGGGGTGGGGGTGGTCTGTGTAACTTGGCCCCATGAGGGGGGGTTTGACCGAGAGTCTAGATTTGAGCTATGAGATAAAGGAATTTAATCTTTCGCTCCTACTAATCGCGACTTTTAGGAGTTTTGGTTAGATGTTTTACATCAGAATGTTTGCCCATTCAAAGAACAATAGGCGTATACGAAAGCAAATGCAGTGTATGGAAGAATGAGAATTCTCAAAAACTCTCTTGTTTTGCTCTTTCCAAATTGTCCACGACATGACCCCCATAAGGACCACCCAAACTGTCTTCCGCGCACTATCCTCACTAACCAAAACCCAGCAAGATAAGAAGTTGTGAAAAGACGAAAAGAAGACCCAATCCACCCCTACTCGGGATATAAAATGCCCCCATATCACACTTACCATAGGGCAATGCAAAAACAAGTGATCTATCGTCTCTTCCGCGTTAAAGCACAAAAAACAACGATTAGTCAGCCTCCCTCTAGATTTTAAGTGATCACAAGTAAGAATTTTATTAAAATTCGCATTCCATAAGAAAGATACGTTAGAAGGAATACCTAGATTCCACATAATTTTATGAGGGAAAGGTGCATAAGGGGTTGACCCTAGAGACTATACCAGTGATCTAACTAAGAATCGACCATTGTTACCCTGAACCAAATCATCACATCTTTGTTCTAAGGCCTCAAAGAGGCAAATCCAATGCACATAAAAAGACGACTCAGATCTTCAACTTCCCAATCGTTGAGGTCCCGCGTCAACTTCGGACACAACACCATAGTCGAATCCTGCAACTCAAAACAATCCCTCACTAGAGCATCCATATTAGCCGCTAGAATTAAGATATTACCAAAATCTTCCTTTAGGCTTGCAGAATCGCAACAAATATCTTTCCAAAATCTAACCTATGAGCCCTTGCCTACCTGATAGCGAAAATGCGGCACAATGGCACCCGCTATGATACTCTTCCACAAACCTACCCCGTAGGTAAATTTGACCCTCCTGCGGAACCCAACAGGATTCCTCGCCATATTTGGCCACTATGACATACCGCCATAAACGCCATCGATCATCTCCAAACCTCCAAATCTATTTCCCTAACAAAGTCTTATTAACAAAGACTTGTGACTTTAAATTTAGACCCTTGCAATTCTTTGGGCAACATATTTGGTCCCAGACGACTAGGTGGTATCTAAATTTACTGTCTTTCCTATGCCATAAGAAATCCCTTTGCAATTCAAGAGAAGAAGCGACCGACCGAAGAATGGTAAAAGTGGATATGAAGTATGTGTGAAGGCTACTAAGGACACTCTGAATCAAAGTTAGCTTCCCTCCTTTGGATGAGCATTGTGATTTCCAACCTGAGAGACGTTTGGCACACCAATCCAACACCAATGCCCATACCGCCTTGGATTTAAAGCCCGCGTCCAGCGGCATACTAAGGTAGACAGACGATAAGGACCCCACATTACAACCTAGACATGAAGCTAAGACTTCTACATCCCTCACTTTGCCAACGCTTACGATTTTCGATATTGCCAAGTTTGCACTCAACCCTGAGACTGCTTCAAAGCATTTGAATATACATTTGAGTGTTAACAAGTCTTGACACGAGGCGATACAAGAGATTAGGGTATCATCCGCAAATTGAAGATGGGATATGCGCAAGTGATCCTGGACTATAGAGTAGCCATCGAAAACAGGGTCATCTGCTTTGGTCAACATTCGACTCAAAGCCTCCGAGACAATAACAAAGAGGAACAGAGACTGGGGGCTCCTTGGCTTAGGCCTCTAGAACTCTGAAAATATCCCTCCGGGCTTCCATTAATGAGAATAAAAAAAGACAGTGGAAATACACGATTTCATCCAGTATCGCCATTTGATGCCAAACCCCATCCTAACAAGCATGTGGTCCAAAGACTCCCAATTGACATGATGCCTTCTCCAGATCGACTTTACATAAGATTCTTGGTACCTTCGACAGGAGGCGTCCATCAATACATTCATTAGCAATTAGAATTTCATCTATAATTTGTCTATTGCCCACAAATGCGCCTTACGCCAGTGAAATGATAGAATCCGTTACCATCTTGAGTCGGGTTGCTAAGACCTAGGAGAGAATTTTGTAGAAACTTCCAACCATGCTAATTGGTCGAAAATCCTTCAAATCTGAGGCACCTTCCTTTTTTGGGATCAAGACCATAAACGTGCTAATAAGCACCCTATCAAAGGATCCCGAGTTAGACTACTCTTACATCACTTCTTGGAAGCCCTTCCCCACTATCTCCCAGAAAGATTGGTAGAACTCAATGGTGAACCCAACAAACCTAGGATTCTTATCCCTGACCATATCTCGCATGAACCTCACAACCTCCTCCATCTCAAAAGGACCCTCCAAAATATCTCTTTGTTCAAGAGAGAGCTTCGAGAACGGAAGGCCGTCCAACTTTGGACGCCATGGTTCATTTTCCATGTACAACTCCCTATAGTATGACACAACACTCTCGGCAACCTCTCATCTCCCTTCCCTTTAGACCCCATCTACCCTCAGTTTGGAAATGAAATTTCTTTTTTGAGGGAATTTTTCATTCTATGGAAGAACTTTGTATTCCAGTCACCCTCTTTTAACCAACACACTCTCACCTTCTGTTTCCAATTGATCTCTTCTAATCTCAGAACATTCACGTATTCTATTTTTTTCGTTTCCTTAACACGACATTCATCATCAGAGAGGGGATTGAATCTTACGATTAACGATTTGAATCCCGATTTGAATCGAATCGATCCTAAAATAATTTTTCGATTGGATTACAATTTTACCAACCTTGACTATATCATGTATATAACCAGGCTGGGGGAGGAGGGCTACTATTTGACCCTTTTCTTGTCTGAGTAGTTATTCTATACAAATTTTCAGCGATCAACATCTCCAAAACTATTTATTTTAGAGACAAACAATTGCATCAATATCAAACAGATATATGAGATTTGGAATTGCTGAACCAGGAACCCAATTCTCTGAAACATCCTCACAGTTAGTTTTGTAATATAAATGACATTGTATTATAAACATTAGCTTTTTAAAATGTACAATAATAGATAACTAGCCTTTAAGATTTATACTAGTAAATAAATTGTAGATACAAACTACAAAAGAGTAAATTAAGATTTTTTCAACTACACTACAAGAGTTTAGAGACCTCTTCTCTATCTTTGCTCCCACTCGCTACATGCCTTTGAACCTCTCACCTTGTGAACAGAAACACATAATCGAATAAAAAGCAATAAAGGAGATCAGATTCATCGACCATCTATCCCTATTTGCCTTAAGTTAGTGAAAATGAGAGGGGTATGAGTATGTTTTTCCATCCATTTCCAGAATCCGATACCTAAAGTTCAGAATCTATCTAGGCAGTCCATTAAACTAACCATAATCTCTGTTGGTACCACTATGAGTTTTGAGATGGGTTCTAACTTCTAACCATCCAAAGTTCAAACATACTGACATATTTATGAACTTGAGGTTATGTTTTTCCCACTATATGTAGCAATGTGCATGAAAATCCAACACAACTTAGAAGCAACCTAAAAGACAGGAACTTTAGAGTTTTTATTTTTATTTTTTTGAGAGCATCAAGGAAGCAAAAGAACAATCTCCAATTTCAAGACCTAATTGAATAAGTAAATAAATTCCATATGAGCACTACAAAAGCAATCACCATATCATCAAGATGATTCAGGTACCAATGGAAGATCTCAATGCAACCAAATTAAATTACAGTGTGATTTAGGAAGATAAAAGGATACACCAAGTAAGACCCATGAAGGAAAGCTCCCGCCAAGACTCCGATGAACAATCGATCCCTCAAAACTGGCTTCTTCCGAAACCCAATTCGAACTGAAATAAAATATATCCAACAATAATCACAAACTTTAAGCAATTCTATTAGAAAAATGTCTACCAAAAACATATCTAGAAATTGTAGAAGTACCCACTAATATCCACAAGAAATAAAGCAACCCCGGAATAAAAAACATTGCATGGACCAAAACCCAGAAAGGAAACATCACCAAATTTATGAATTATTTTTCAAAAAAAAAAAATATTAAACTTACTGAGTGGAAGAACAGGGGCATATATAAGAGGTAGCAAGAATTTGAAAGGGCGGGATCTGTTTTGTCTCCTTACAGCAAGCTCTCTGCAAAAAAATCATACAAACTAAATGAAATTCATGAAAAAAAATTGATCTTTATAAAGGAAATCATAAATAGATAGATGAATAAATTTGAACACCTACTCGTTGGTGAAATCGGAGGGGAGTGCCATAGCAGGCCAAAAGGAAATAATCTATCGAGAGGCTCTTCGTGGGATCCCTGGATTGTGTGCCAGGTTTGTTCTTCTACCTCTTGAAAAGGTTTTTTTGGTCATTTAAAGAGGCTGAATCCCGTTCGCAGATCGTCTAGGCGGCGCCGAATTCTGTAACTGGTATTAGCCTCTTAGGTGACGTCTTCCCACTAAAACTCGCCATGTGTCCTCTTTTAACACCTTTTAACTGTAGTTAAAATTCACCCGGTTAAACCATCTAACATTGGTTTATAAAACAAACTTAAATTTTTTTTTTTAAAAAGGGGTAAATTACATTGATCTCCCTAGGTTTGGTGAAATTACATAACCCTATATTTGGTTGTTGAGAAAATAAATAAAAACATGGAAAAAAAAAAAATTAGACAAAACACAACTAAAAATTATATTAAAAATATAAAATTTTCCTTTTTTTTCCATGTTATTACTTTATTTTCTCTACAACAAAACATAGCATAAACCTCACCTCTAGTTTTTGAAAGTACACTACCCCTGAGGTTCCACAAGGATGGGAGCTAGGAATTTTGTGTTTCTTGGTTATTATCGCCTAGTGATTTAAGAGTTTATTTAAGCCTCGTTTGGTTTGGATTTAGATAAATGCTTATTGGGGACTTAATTGCTTATGTCCAGATTATATTATGATAATAGTGTTTAGTTCAACTCATCATAAACGATTATGTAATAATCGACTACGAAAATAATTGGTGATTCCATAATCTCGACAGGGGTGATTATTGTGGAGCATAACAGCTTATGCATCTATAAGACTAAAATTATTGTAATCACCCAAATTTGCATCAAGTAAGGCCTACAAGATTGAACTTGAGATATATATTTTTTGAATTTTTCTTTTCATAATGACAAAAATACCTTTTTAAAGAAATGTTTAGATAATTGCTTATCGGCAGTTCCAACCAAACAAGATTACAACAATTAGCACTTATTGACAACGTCGATCGCTTATTCATGATAGCAATTATCAGCAATTGCTTATGACTGTAATAATCTGAACCAAACGAGTCTTTAGTTAATCTTGATGCCTTGGTATGGATAATTGAGAGACAATCGCCTACTTATGCTAATGGCATTGTGTATTCTCTATGATTTGGGATTCATTCTCATAAGTTATGGTATCGTAGTTGAAATGTCATCCGTTTGGCTCAACTTTGAATACTATGCTTCTAAAACCAAATAACATACTAATGTGGCTAATCGAGGTTGCGCCCAAAAGACAATAAAAAACAAAATTTAACCGGGAGAAACCGGTTGACCCCCTTGCTTCTCTCATCATACAATCATCTTCTCGTTGAGCCCCCCTTTCACCTTGGTCTACAAAGACAAAATGTAGAACTTGTGCCACTAGTTCTATCCATTTTTTGAGGTCTCAAAACAGATATCGGACATTTATTTTGGATTTGATAATTTTTGCAAAAAATTTCAACATATTTCATTTATTTTTATTATAAGAATCAATCCTACTATTTATGGTTCTGCGATTTCTACACTTGAAAAAAACTAGGACGTATCACTCAAATCATTGGTCTGGTATTGGATGTAGCTTTTGAATATTCATTTGGAATGATTTGATTTATTAGATCTTGAATTTTAATGAACTTCATTTCATTTTCAGGTTAGAGTATTTCTTTCATACGGCATGAATCATTGTTCAAATCCAAAATAATTCACGAGTTCAGTTGTAAGGAGGAACTTATGTCACCACAAAACTGAGACTAAAGCAAGTGTTGGATTTAAAGTTGGTGTTAATCCGAACTCAAAAAAAAATGGTGTTAAAGATTACAAATCGACTTATTCTACTCTTAATTAAATACGTCATTCTTCCCTTAAATCTTTACATTCTATCAATGAATAATTTGTAATAATTGATAAATCCGGATGGGCTAATTGTTCTTGGACAACACCTGCTCCAGTAGAGATTTTTCGATTTCAAAATGTATCGACAACAATTCTTCTATTTTTTCATATATAAAAATTAGCTTTATCCTTATGGAGTTTTAATCTCTTTCCAATAGGCCCTGAAAAGAGAAGGAAGTTTGGAATGACAACTGATCTCTAAAAAATTATGGAAAATTGAAATAGTACAAGGCCTTGTTTGGATAAACTTTTTTGATAATATATATATTTTTAAGGAATTAATTCGAACAAAGCAAATTTTGGAAAAAGTATGTGGGAGTCCTTCTAAAATTAAAATGACGTTTGTACATAAGAAAATCTATTTTTTTTCAATCAAAAACTAAAATTTGTGTTTAGTTTGCGCTTGCAATAATTTATTTACCCTTTTAAACCATTTCCATTTTTTAAACCCTATCGTCTATTTTGTCAACTTATCGTAAAAGTCGATTACCTGAATTTTCAAGAAAGACACATTGTCAGATTTCTATATAAGTCAAATTGTTCAACTTTTAACGACTTCTGACTCCGATGAGATAAAAAAACTAACAATCTAATTGTACATAACTTATCACTTCTAGGGAAAGTCGGTAGAAATCAATCGAAAAGTCTATTCAAATAAAACCTCTGGCAAGCCAATCCCCCATTCAAATATCAACGCACTGACAAAGGAAAAATGACAAAAGGAAAAAAGAAAAGTTTATTGCCATGTGTCACTTTACAATTAGGTGGTTAGTTTGCAACTCCGTTTTTCATTAGACGCGAGTTGTGAGGAGATTGCCCGCACATACTCCCACGGTGCTAGGGCTGTCAATGGACCGGATCATGATCCGGATCCGATCCGAATCCGATCCGATTAGCCGGACTTTGGACCCTATATATGATCCGTCGGATCGGATTCGGATCGGATCGGTGGAATCCGATTATAATCGGATCGGATCTGGATATAGGGTGATCCGATCCGATAATAATAATAATTTTTAATTATTTTAAATATATTATTTAGATTTTCTATGTATAAAATATTAATTTTTTAAAAAATTAACATTAATTAGTATTAATTAAGGTATTATTAGATTTTTTATTATTAAAATAGATTTTTTTTTTTAAAAATAACCTTACTCGGATCGGATCGGATCGGATTCGGATCGGACGATATATAATCGGATCGGATTCGGATCGGTTACTTCATGATCCGACGGATCTCGGATCGGATTCGGATCAGTCGGATTCTTAATCGGATCGGATTCAGATCTAGGCAGATCCGGTCCGAATCCGATCCGTTGACAGCCCTACACGATGACGGTGCCACATCAACTTATGCACATCAATCAAGGTGTTGGTTTGTCACACCTTAATTGGCATGCACGAACTAATGTGACACTATGGAAGTGGCACCAAGGAGGTGGACTGCCGACACCAACTCTTTCCATTCATATTGTACCTTAAGGTAATAGGAAAACTAGTGACACCACGTTGAGACTTTGCAAGTTTTCTCTACAAATAATGAGACTTAGGATCTTCTCCCATTGGTGTTGGTGAGAGACCGCCAACATCAATCGGAAGGTGTCACACACCCATTGGTGTTGGATGTAGGAAGTTTCCTAACCAATGCCAACTGGAGAAGATCCTAGGTCTAGTAAGAATGGAATGGACCGAGGCGAGTATCCTTCCACTAATCGACATTTAAAAATGATAGTTTCCCGTAAGAATTTTATATAGAAAATACTTAACGTACCAATGGTTTTCATTTTGTAACGAAATGGCCAGTCCTCATTGATCTACACTCCAAATTTAAATATTCATCAATTGTGGATAAGATTCACTAGGGTTAAGGAATCCAACTATGGTTTATATATATATATATATATATCTATTTATTTAAATTTATTTAAGCCTAACCAGATTTAAAGGGGTGTTAAAAGGGACACGAGGACTCAGAGGTAAGATAAGAAACGGACCCTAGGGTCCGCTTATCACTGCTTTTGGTTCGAATTCCCACTCCTTCACGGATTTTTCCGGGCTTATCTGGTGTGGTCGGGTTGCGGGTTCTCGTCGCACCATCGGGCATTAGTCTGACCCAAAGGGTTGGGGACAACCCCGACTCTCCCAATAAAAACAAAATCGATCGAACGGTACATAAAGATGCGTCCGTAAAATTGTCCATCGGACGGCTGTGAGAGTCGCGTCAGCTTGAAGCTACATGAGAAACATTAGGGTCTAAAAAATCTCCATTAAATACCTGAAATTTCTCCCTCCCATTAGCTTTCCTTTCGGTGCCTTTCTCTGCTTCTGGTACAGAAATTCTCTGAAGAGAAATCAATGGTAGATTTCGTTCCCATCCTCATTCCTCACTCCGATCTTATTCGGATTTCTATGTTACCTATCGATCTTCTCTTGCTTTGTTCGTTCTTCTTCGATCTCTTTTTGTTTGTTTTTTTTTTTCTTTTGTTAGCATTAGGGTTTAGGGTTTTTTCCTGTTACAGTTCCTGTTCTTGATCGTAATTAAGGTTTTAATAATTTTCTTTTACAGGCTTTACCGGATCAGAAGACCGTCGATTATCCAAGCTTCAAACTCGTGATTGTTGGCGATGGAGGAACTGGTAATTTTTCCCTTTTTCTGAGGGGCTTCTCGTGTTTTATTCGAATGATCTCCCTACTTTCTTCTGTAAAGATTATATTTTTCCCTTTTAGCTGATTTTGTTGATTTTATTTTTTAAATATTGTTTGGTACTTGCAGTAGTTCTTTCAGCTGTTAACGATGTTCTTGTTTAGAATGTTTCGTTTTGTTTCGTGGAATTGGGGTTTTAGTTCCGGTGATTTTTGGGACCGAAGTTATAGGGTTTTGGGTTTCATCGCTGCTTGTTATGAGGAAAATGATGTACTTCAATACAGGGTTTTAGACGTTCATGTCTATAAGTATGGTATTATGATTGAGCTGAAAGTGTTTGCATGATGCAGGGAAAACAACTTTTGTGAAGAGACATCTCACTGGCGAGTTTGAGAAGAAGTACGAACGTAAGTGTCTAATAAACGTCTTGGACTTTTGACTTTTACTTATTTTGAATTTATTGTATTAATTTTTTTTTTTACGTATTCAAATAGCAACCATTGGTGTGGAAGTTCATCCATTGGACTTTTTCACGAATTGTGGGAAAATCCGATTTTATTGCTGGGATACTGCTGGGCAAGAGAAATTCGGTGGGCTTAGAGATGGATACTAGTAAGTAATTGTATTGGCACTTTTGGCAGTGTTATGATAAACTTATTGTAGGGGTTCTTTATTTCCTATCAATTTGATGATTGTATGGTATTTAGCTGTTACTGATTGCTTTACGAGTCCAGACAATATTTAAATAGAGTTCTTTTACTTGGGTTTGGTCTTACTGCTTTCTAATTGATAGGAACTGGTTAATTAGGGCCTGTTTATTCCCAGGAAATAGAGAATTGTTCCTTGGGAGTGATGGCAAACGGGCCCTTAGTTACCATGAAAATGTGATCATTAGAATCATGTGATGAAGCTTTTTTTTGTTGTAATATCATAACCTTTTACTTGCATTGTTGAATGAACATCTAAAGAAAAGATAGTATCTTCTTCTTCTTCACATGAACATTTAAGTTTACTTTATGAATTCTATAGAAGATTGCAAAGGAAAGTAAAAATTATTGCAAACAATATTAAATAAATACAAAAAATTACAAATGAAGATCTTATATTCAAAAGTAAAGTAGAACATATATTAAGTTCTTGACAAATAAGCACACTGATTAATCTATTATATGATTTGTATGTCAAGTAGTAAACAAGCAATGATTCAACAGTTGCCAATCCATAAATGAATGTTATATTCAGAAAGTATGATTTGCTAAAATTCTCCATTCATCAAATTGCATAAATAAGGCCTATAGTGAAGCAAATGAAGTAACGATCATATAGTGATTCCAAATTTCTAATTGTAATTTTAAAGTGGTATTGATAGCAGTTTTTTTAAGAAATAACATGTGTATTTGTAGCGTGCTGCGTGTCCACTGTCCACACGTATTGACATGCTGTTACGTACGGGCTCTTCGAGTCTGCGCAGTTTAGCTTTTGTCATTTCTATATTCATTTCTATGTTCGTAACATGTAACATGTAAATGGTTTATTAGAACATAGAACATAATAATTTTGCTCAAACCAATTTTTTGTCACACCGTTTCTTAGGGGAAACGCTCTCTTCTCAATGAGAAGAGGAGAATAGCACCATAGATAGGCAATTCAAATCCTGTGTTTCATCGTAAGAACAAACAAGAAGGGGTGTTCTCCCACATTGATGGGATTCCTCATCAGTTACTGTATTCGGATGGCTGCAAATACTAGTTGAAAATAAAGATAGCTCCACTTAAAAAAAAATTCGCATGTCTCTGGATCAGGATTGAAGTTTTTGAAAGTTTTTATGCTGAAGATATATATTTCTACGTCTTGATGGGGTATCATTTGATGAATGTCTTGGTTTGTTTGATCATATCATATATTATTGTGGTCCCAAGTCTTTAAATATTTATTTATGTATCTACGAATATGTTTTTACGTCCCAAGATATATTTTATGTATATATGAGTATGTTTCATATGTTCACTTGGAACTTCATGAGCAATATGAAAGTAATTGTAATTTTCTTCTAGGTTTTCGCTTTGATAAGCAGGAGATAATTGCTTTTGACGCCTTTGCCATGTTTTCTCACATGTCATTCACTTTTTTTTGGGTAACTTGGAGTGTCCCCAATCCATTTAGATTGGGACTAGTCCCCAAGGTTTTGCGCATTTACCTGCAAACCACACTCATCGGGCAAGTCCTTTAGTTGCAATATATGTGTAGGGCAATAGTTTTCATTCAAAATCATGCATTTAGTTGCAATTGTCTGTTTTGTTTGTGATGTTGTAGCTTTCGATGGACCAATTTCCTTTACTCAAATTCATTGACAGACTACTGTCTTATTAGACTTCTAGGAGATTATCCCTCAGGGATCTGCAAGCATGTTGTTTGTTAATATCTTCTTTGTTTGCCTGTGAACTCACCACCCATCAAGCACTATATGTACTACTCCATGCCCCTAGATTTTATATAATTTATAAAGGAGTCTAATTATTGGTATGTGCCGGCCAGCTTAAGTATCCACGTGAAGGTTGTATTCTAATGTAACTTGTGAAGTTGTGATAACACTAGGATTTTTGCAAAGTAGATCTTAAGTTGGCCATCAAATCTGGGAATTGATCTTTTACATGCTCGCACCTTCTCTTGAGCAAACTATAGCTGCAGCCTGCTTGCTTTTGCAATGCTAGAATGTATTCTTTAATACTTTCTCTCATGTAGTTAGTAACCTGGAATCCTATCCTATCCATCAATATTGTTCTTTTGGTTTCTAATGAGTGAAAACCTGTAAAAACCACATTTCCACTCTACTGATAAATATTTTGAATGCTTAACCCGATATTCTCTTAACGTTTATCCCTTATGTAGTTCTTTAACCGGTTCCTGTCTTGTGTGTAAATATAGTTCTAGGTTTTTTCTCGATTAAATTTAAAAAAAATGGTAAAGTCACATTTTTCCAGACTATGGATTGATGTTTAGAGAATGCTACATCATGTAGTTGGCAGAGAGGGATGCAAACAACATCTGGGTTTTGTATTGTAATGCCCCTTTAGCTGGTATGCTTTTTGACAAGACGATTAAGGGGATCTCATCTTAAAAGCAAATGTGGGTTGCCTTCACCTTTTTAGACCTGACCCTTCTTTTGGTCCCATTGAAACGCTTTATAAAAGCCCTGCCTGTAGATGTCTTTTAGAGCCACGTTCTCTGATGGATGACTTCTTGATCTTTCCCAGTGACTATGTTTGTGAGTTTGGTATGATGAATTCGGTATGAACCGTATGATGAATTCGTCTATCGTCACAAGAATCATCTCTCCCTCTATCGTGGGTTATGATTACAATTTAACAAAGATATTTTACTATTATGTGACTTACTAATATTGAATCATTTAGCTTGCAAAAATGGGCATCTATTACAAGATGAATACTTCCGTTGTACATTGTAAACTTCGAAGTTCTTAGGGCCTAATTGTTCATCTCAATGTGTGATTTCTAGTTCCCTATGATGGTTATATCTATAATCTGTAAATATCTCTTCGCAAGATGAGCATATTTTGAAAAGTGGTTCATCTCAATGTGTGATTTCTAGTTCCCTATGATGGTTACCCTCTCTGAATTGAGATTTTTTTCATGCTTGTTCCTTAAGGAATTCAGTCAGATTTCCATGTCTACTGAGATCACTGCCATCTTAGTTTCTTACATGTTATTATTCATTTGGACTGCATCAAATTGTCTTACTGCTCAATGTTGCAACTTCTTTGGAGGAATTTTCTTTTGGTCTTTTCAAACCATAGTTGCTTTTGTAAAATTTACTGTTTCTATGTGCAGCATCCATGGGCAATGTGCGATCATCATGTTTGACGTTACTGCGAGGTTGACATACAAGAACGTTCCAACATGGCACCGGGATCTCTGCCGGTATGTCCAATAAATTTTGGAAATCTCTGTGCTTTTGTCTTTGTTGTTGTTTTAATGATATTCTGCTATGATGTGTAAATTGTATTCATTACTGTTTTCCTTAACGGCAATCACAGGGTGTGTGAAAATATCCCCATTGTTCTCTGTGGAAACAAGGTTGATGTCAAGAACAGGCAAGTAAAGGCGAAGCAGGTTACGTTCCATCGGAAGAAGAATCTGCAGTACTATGAGATCTCTGCAAAGAGCAATTACAATTTTGAGAAGCCTTTTCTGTACCTTGCCAGGAAGCTTGCCGGGTAATGGAGTAATATAAGGCCATTATTCTCTTTATGATCCACAGTATGCCCTGGAAATTATTTAATGTTCAAAATTTGCTTTTGTGATTGTAGGGATTCTAATCTCCACTTTGTTGAGTCCCCTGCTCTGGCTCCTCCTGAAGTGCATATCGACTTGGCCGCACAACAACAGTAAGGACTTACCCCTGAGCCTGTTATTCATGTCTTATATATTTTTATGTGAACTAGGAACATACCAGTTTTTCAACCAAAAAAAAGGGTAAATTACAGAATCCTCCCTTGTAGGATATATCTTTGAACCATAGTTACCAAGTCGTGAAGCGAAAACGAAGCGAAAGCGAGAAGTGGGAAGCGAAGTTCAAAAAATCCTTAGGAAACGGGAAGCGAGAAATAGAAATAGGTGCATCATTCTCATTATGTTAGGATGACCAATTGTTCTTTAAAGTTTATTTTATATGAGATATTTGTGAAGAAGTAGGTACCTTAGAGTCTTAGGTTTCAATTTAACAATACTTGCCTAGGATATATGTCGAGGCTTTAGACTCAGGTCTATCCCATTACTTCCTAAATAGGAAATTCATAACCCCCTTGACCAAGCGAGTTTGGAAAACGAGCTTCTTGAGAAGCGAGTTTCCCACCTTGTACATAGCTTCCCGGCAACTATGCTTTGAACATTTCACCCTTATTTTAAAAATATTGGATCAGAATCTAAAAAATGAAACTTTGCTCTCAAGTGTTATGATCCTCCATTGCTGCTTGGTAGTGGCCTAAGGCTCAATGATTGATCTTCTGCGTTAAGGCTAGCATCTCATCCCATCTTCCACCGTCTTATCTTTATCGTCTCCATATTTGATGATGACTGACCTTTGACAACCCTAACGCATGGCGGAAATGAGTTGGGCACCAATGTGGTTGAGCACCAATGTGATGAGCACACCTTCAACCAAACCTAACCCGTTTATAAACAGTCTGAAAAAGACAATCTCGAACCCAACTAATAAGGAATCCGTCAACTGTAACTCGTCTGCTTACCCAATTTATAATAATCTATAGTATAATATTCTTTAAACCTTAAGTTAATAGGTAATATATCATTACAACTTACAACTACATGACTATTAGAGTTGTCAATAATTATCTCGATATTATGACTCTAGGGGTCCGAGTAGCCCTACCTTAACTCAGCATGGTTATAAGCAGGCTGAGAAAATCCAACCTGAATAAAACATGCAATCTGAAAAATGCTGACTCTAACTAGTGAAAATTTTGGGTGGGTTGATGGGTTGAGAGTCTTGGGACTTCTAACAGTTGAGAGTCTAGGGACTTCTCTAACGGTTGTTTAAAATCATCATAACTTGTCCTTGTACATATCAAAGTCCGCAACTGTGAGAAAGCACCGAATTCTTCTTTGCAACAGACGAAACAATCTGTTTCCTTGTTTGTTTGGGCTCAGAAACCACCAGCACTGCACGGCTGTTTAAATTAACCATAACATCCATCTAGTTAGAATCGCCAACAACGACTCAGATTGTTTCATCTATTGCAAAGAAGAATATGGTGCTGTCTACTCACGGTTGTGGATTTTGAGATTCAGGGCAAATATGATGTTCTGGGGAATTTTGCTGTCCATCTCGTCCTATCTCGCTCTCCCTCTGTGTGTGTGTTTATCTTCTTTGTTTTCTGGCTGTTCTTTCTTTTTCACACAAATATTCATTCAACAAAAAGGGAAAAGGGTTTTTATTCCTTTTTTATTATTTGCATCTCATGATCAGATTATTGTTGCCATCCTTGATATTGCAAAAATAATCTGATCAAGAGGGTTAGAAGTACAATACAGGTTTTTGAAAGGGCAGTGGAAATAGTTTACTTCTTTTTTCTCTATATTTTGATCAAGAACATATCGGTAAAGGAATGGAGGTCATCTTTAACTATTGCTGCTCCACCTCCTGTGTCTCTCACCACCACTGATGACCCTAAATCCATACAATGCCTAAAATTTGCCGAGAAGGGTATAGAGTTGGAGGGGTAAATTTTGCCAAGAAGGATGTAGAGTTAAGGGAAGGGAGTTTAGTGTTACTGACAAGGGAGTAGAGTTTAATTTTAGAAACTAGGGAGATTTGTGTAATTAAAACATAGCTGGAGGTTTCTGGAAGTTACCCTAAAAAAACTGCAGGTAGTAAAGCATGTTTTAGTTTTGGTACTACTATTGACCTTATAGCCAATATACTTTGCATGGAAATTGTTTTTAAACTATTGATTTGGTTCATGTCTTTACACCTTAACTGTTGGTTTCCTACAGACATGAGGCTGAGCTTGCTGCAGCTGCCAATCAGCCTCTTCCCGATGATGACGACGATGCATTCGATTAGGAAGGTTGGACATATAAAGAAGCTTCAAAATTTTCACAATCCATCTCGCGGTCTCTTTCCCTTATTAATGAACGGGCTTCCCAAATTTTCTATAATATATTATAAAGGATTTGCTTTTTGTGATTGTGTTCAAATATTGAGGATCATAGATTATTTTCGCGGGTTTTGAACTATCAATTGAATTTATGCTTGTACCTTCTTTATGGAAGAATTAATTATTATTGGATTACTGGCTGGGGGTTTGTCATGTGATGATCTTAAGAGTGCCATAATGTCATTTTAATCGAAAAATTCATCGTGGTTTTGCACACGGTCATCAATCGAAAAGACAATTTGTGTTCCATTTGTGTTAAACCCATCTTCATCATGTTGTAGGATCCAAATATTTAGTCAGGTAATTGTATCGGCCAACACTGAAGCTTGCACTCTTCTGACAATCCGGATTGATTTATATATGCACATTACCAATTTCTATGGAGGATGAGATCCTGTTGAAATGATGTCTCTCTTGCAGGACAGCTGAGAGAATCCAAAAAACCAGCTTATTTTGTTTGGTTATGCCTTGCCTAGATACTCTTTGATGATGGACCTCACTCACATTTGATCCATTCTTATTTATTCCCAGTATCCTTCCTCTTGAATGCAGCAATTGGAAAAGAAAATGTGACCTAGTTCTCTACTTCTAAAAGATAAAAAGAAGTGTAAACAAACTCAAATTGAGTACTTTTGGCATTGATTATTAAAAGCACCTTAGTAGTAACTCTGCATCCGAATGAAGGAAATTGATGGGTGCAGCTCTCATTCCCCAAAATAGATACTATTTCTTACCCTAAGATTGATGCGTAAAACCAATAACCCTTTTTTTTTGGTAAAAAGCTATATCATTTAAACAAGAGGGAAAAACAAACCACCTAGCGGTTCTCCTCTGCGGAGCCCTTGGTCGGATAAAAGCCGCCAGATTGTGAACTTCCACATTTGCTTGTCTTCGGATGAAAACAGCTCGCTCGAGCATACGGAAGACTTGACCAAAGAGTTTTAATGTCCTCCCAAATAGCCGATATCTCCCAAGCTACCTCCCCAACCTTACCATTAAGAGCTGATATCAGGTACTGCAAATCCCCTTCCAAAAGAATTTGGGTCACGTTTTGCAAGGAGACTTTCCTTGATAGCTAGAGCTTCAGCGACAAGAGCTGTACAGCCCTGGAAAGGGAGGGATAACACCTGAAAGATACGTACATTGCTTAAATAACCGACTATAATTGATTCTAATATGAGTGAAATGCTATGAAACACCATGTTGCTAATCTAACACCTTCTGCAGTATTAGCGGTCCCTCTAGAAAGATAACATGTGACAATTTTTTTGAATTTGACTATTGGATAGTAAGATGAGTCAATTGGGAGACAAATGTTAAAAAATTTAGTCTGATTAGCCGTGTTTATACCGTTCGATTAAACCATAGTTTGTCAATATTAACACCTTAGGGTTCACTAGAACACACCTATGCTATATAAATGAATGACTGATCTTCCCATCTTTGATCAAATGGTGTATAAATATCCGAGCTGATTTTTTTGTCATATGTCTCTCGGGAGATTCGTCTTGACCTCTAACGGTTGGATTTCAATATAACCGGTGATGTGTTACATTATTAGGGGCCACTCATTAAAGACTTTAATGAGCATGACTTGGCAGAATGCTACTCTCTATGCATAAGAAATACAAAACATACTCTCACAATCCATACTCTCACCTTGTTTTTAGATAATAACACAAGAGCCTTACTCTCAGCCAAACCAACACCTATTAAAGCAATGATAACAGTTGGTTTTTGGTTGAAAGTATAGAATAGTGAAAGTAAGCACGGGTCATAAAACAAATGTCATTGTGGCAGCAAGCACAAACAAAATCATTTGTTGTGGTTGTGGTTATCATTTTATTACATTAGAGCATTCCTAGCAGCCTCACCAAAATAGCCAAAACTCACTTTTTTGTGTTTTTGTTTATGGATAACGCGAGGTTTACTTTACTTCTCATGCATTTAATAAAAAAAATAATGACAAAAAAATTAAAAGGGCACTGAATGCGCATACCAAAGTTACTTCCAATACACCAAAATTGAATTTAAATCATTAGATTCTTACTACACACTTAAAGAAAAATGAAAAGACAATAATACTCGTGCAAGAAAAACAAAAGGACAATAAAATATCCCTATCTTCTTCTCCCAATTTTTCTCGTCTTTTTTTGTTCTCTTAACTTCTTCTCATCTCTTTGACTAAATAGCTCATACAATTGACTTTTGAAATGACATATTCATAAATTTATCATATGCAATATGAAACTAAGAAATTAATCCCCTTATAAAACACAAAACAAGCCAATTTATATAACTCATTTTATTCACATCTGGAAATCCATTCTTTTAGACATAAATCATCAAAAATCAATATCAATAACAGCCATTTCAAAGCTAAAATGTAATCTATGATTGCAACAAAGAAACCTATAATCAACCAAACAAACCCTAGAAAAAAAAGAAGTAAGACATAGATAGAGATAAGAGGAAAGCATTGAGGATTCTACTTTTACTTGACTTTAAATCTCAGTCTGAAAACGCCTCATCTAAAAGAGACTTGGGAGCTCTGCTAACACCAATATCGTCTGGATTGCCAACATGATCAAATTAGTTGATAGCATCTCGAGCTTTTTTGAGAAAAAATGATGGAAATGGCGGTCTTTCAAAAGTACCCATAGCCTATGAGTATGAGACATTTAACGTAGGACTGAGAATAACTATGTTCAATTCTTAAGTTCTTTTTTTTGGAGGGAGAATGTGATGAACATGTTTAAGTCTTAGGATTTTGATTTGAATTCTTTCTATTAAAACTAAGTTAAACAAGCCTAAAATAATTGTGCAAGCTCGTGAGTAGGCTCGAGCTCAATTATTTAAAGACGAGTCGAGCTCAAGTTAGCATTTGAGGCTCGAATTAAGTTCAAGATGAACTTGAGCCAGTATATATATGTCATGACCCAAGCTTGGGTAGCACCTAACTCGGCTCAACTTGGCTCGTTTACACGCCTAATTCAATGCTCCGATGAAGAAAAACGTTCGGCCAGAATTTCAACAACTCTAGCCAGAGTTGTTGAGGTCCTTGGTCATGACTGAAAGAAGAGAGAAGAAGACAACTGATATTATTGTCTTTCTATTTTATTTTAAGGTGTGTGGTTAAAATTTAAGGGAACTACTATGAGTGCACCAATATTTATTGATTGAACACGAAACTTAAATTACTTTACACAACACGCACCTTCTTCTTTCTCTTTCATCTCCGGCTGGTGAAACCTAAAAACTTAAAATTTAGGAATCGTTTTAAATTCCCACCTATCTTTCTCTTTACTAGGAGTTAATGAGAAAATATAGTCATTTCAATGTTGCACCGATCTTTTTTCCTTAACTGAATGACTTATCATGGGTTTGTGCCAAAACCTTGAGTGCAACATTAACGGATTTAACTGCTCAAGTACAGCCGAAGATGTGCATATTGTTGAAAGTCTCTACGACATGTTTGGCCGACATTTTTGGATTTGCAATTGAATTACTTCTAATCCATCAATCTTTAAATCACAGTTGGGATTGCGTGCATTTTTGGAAGAAGATGAAAGAGAAAGAAGACTGTGTGTGGTGTGTTGAAGTAATATTAAGTTTGATGTCTAATCAACAAATTCCGGTATGCTCGTAGCAACACCAAAATTTAATTGGGAAATGTTTAACTTATCACCGCATTTGACTATGCAGTCAAATGTGCGATCCTCATTCGTCCATGCCCTCTTTTTTAACACCCATCAACTGTGGTTAAGATTCACTCACTCCTAGGGTTAAACAATCTAACATTGTTTTTTTTAAAATAAAACAAAATTATTAACCTTAATTTTCTTATGATTAATCATAGTTAAAGGGGTCTTAAAAGGGTCACGTGGATATGACATTTAGCTAGATAGTCAAATGTGTGGTGGGGGGCTAATCACTGTCCTATTTAATTATTTAAATTTTATTTGGTGTATGAGTTTGCTCTTAGCAGCACCCAAAAAACAAGGTGAGTAGGGATTGTGAGAGTATGCTTAGCATTACTATCTCCCTATTTCCCCCTCTTTGTATCTTTATCTTCACTATATATAAAGAGGACTCCTATTCATGTTCATGTTCATGTTCATGTTCATGTTCATGTTCATGTTCATGTTCGGAACGTTAGATTGAATTTTTTGTAATTCTGAAACTATCATTTGCATAATGAGCCCTTAAAACGTGATGAAATTTTACAAATTTTCAAAACTACCCTTTGCCCAATGAGCCCTTGAAAAAGTAAATGAAATTTTACAAATTTCTCAAACTATCCTTATCACAATCATGATCATTATATAAGACAAACACTTAATTAAATGTTGCTTAATTCTCATATTATCCCCTCACTCATTTATCTATTAGGCTTGAAATTCTTTACGATTATAACTAGGCTTCTTGGAGTCTGGTTGCACCACTGAGGTTGCCATGTGTCCCTTTTAACACTCTTTAACGATGGTTAAGATTCACCCATTCCTAAAGTTCATCCACTTATAATTGAATTTTAGGAAAAAAAAAAAAACCCTAAGAATTAGTGAATTTTATTAGGGTTTAGAAAAATTAATATTTTTTTTTCTAAAAACCAATGATAAGTGGGTAAACTTTAGGGGTAGATGAATCTTAACCACAGTTAAGGAGTTGAATCTTAACCACAGTTAAGGGGTGTCAAAAGAGACACATGACAACCTTAAGGGCGTAATGAGACTCCAACTGTGGCTAATATTCACCAATCCCTAGGGTTCAACCACTTCTTCTTGGTTTTTAGAATAAAATAAAAATAGCTTTTAAAACTTGATTAAAATTCACTATCATAGGTTCTTCTCTCAATCGGAACAATAGGGCCGTTATGCTCATTACTAAACTTGTTGA
Source organism: Tetracentron sinense (assembly GCA_015143295.1). Classification (NCBI taxonomy): domain Eukaryota; kingdom Viridiplantae; phylum Streptophyta; class Magnoliopsida; order Trochodendrales; family Trochodendraceae; genus Tetracentron; species Tetracentron sinense. The sequence continues at coordinate 4,357,600 of CM026554.1, read as the reverse complement.
AGGGATGAAATATAACCAAAGTATATCTTTTTGATTAGAGGTTGAATAGATCATCAGAAGAAGAATTAGGCCAAAAATTAGGATACATTCTGAGAAAATGAAACTTCCATGGAAGAGAAGCAAATGAAATGCTTTCATAAAAATTCTCATAGAATTGAGAATGAAGTTTTCATTCTGTACATGTCAGATCATGAATTAGTAATTGCATCCAATCTCCAAAAAAGTCTCAATTGTTTCGAACTTCTATTTTTGGAATGAGATAAAAATTTGAATTATAAATCCAAATACGGAAAAGAAAAATGAATTTATTAATTTGTAATAAAATTTTATATTTTTATATTTTAAAATATATAATTATAATTATAATATAATAAAGAATTATATAATCTAATGATTAGTTATAGCAATTAGATTCTAATTATAAATTAGATTATTTAGATTAGATTTTGAATTCTATGCTTATTTTTATATTAACTAAAAGAGACTCATGACAACCTCACTGGACTCCTCGGCTTTCTTGACAATTAAATGCTCCGAAAGAATAACGTCTCGCCATTGCTCGCCCCCTTTCTTTGCAATACCCAAAATGTCTCTAAAGTTTCTTGGTTCTTTAAATATCCCAACATGATCATATTTCAATAAACAACGTGTCTCTCATAGGTTTTTTTTTAATCCAAAATGTCCCTCAAGTTTCTATACCTAAAATATATATATATATTTTTTTTAAATTGAAATGTCCTCATTAGTATCCCTCTTCTTAATCTATCTCCCCTTCCTCTCTCTCTCTCTCTCACTCACGTGCATCGCACGTGCTTCCCACTAGTATGTATAAATATGGAAAATAGTTAATGTACCCGGGGTTCCCATTTTGAAACCGAATGGTCGGTTCTCATTGGTCCACGCCCCAATTTTAAATACTCACCTACTGTGGTTAAGATTCACTCACCCCTAGGGTTAAGCAATCCAACCATGGATTTTCAAAAAAATAAAAATAAAATCAAAATCTTAGTTTTAATTTTGTTAAGCTTAACTAGGGTTAAAATGGTGTTAAAAGGGACACGAGGACACAGGTTAAGATAGGAAATGGATGGGTCCACAAAGCAGTGTTCTATAAATATATATAGGGTGCTGCTATGAGCACACCATTATTTACTGACTCGACATCAAATATATCAGTTATTAATTGTACACCATTAAAATGTAACAGATTTTAGGAGCACACCAAGAGATAAAAAAATACCTAAAAAATTTCTAATTATACATCATTCTAAACTTAACACCATAATAATTCATTACATTTTCATGCCAAAGGCTCCACCCCCTAGTGCAATAATCTAAAAATAAAATAAAGAAATAATATTAAGCTTGTAAGAACCCAAAAAAACTCTTCATATACCATAACCCATAATACATCATCCATAACCCATAATACACAACCCATAAAAAATTCTCAACTTCAAGGTATTTCCACTAAAAATCAAATTGAGCCTATGTCGTTTCTCATCAATTGTGGTTAACGATTCACTCACCCCTAGGGTTAAGCAATCTAACATTGGTTTTTAGAAAGAAAGAAAACTAAAATATTAATTTTGGAATTTTAATCTTAACCATAGTTAAAAGGGTATTAAAAGGGACACATGGACGACATTTGCGTGGTGGGCTAACACTGCCCATTCCTTAATTGAATTGGAATCCTCTACTGTTATTACTAGACTCAAACACAAAAGCTTTTTTTAAATGTTCTTTTAACTCTAGTTAATAACTTTAACCTTTAGAGTTACTACTTTTTTTTTTATATATTTAAAAAAAAAAAAAACCAAGGTTAGTCACAATTAAGGGGTATTAAAAGGGACACATGTTGAATAGACTTACTGCTTCAAGGTTCCGTGTGGTAACTCTTGTAGCCGGCCTTAGAGAAATTGAATGTTTTACCACTGAAGGTTAATGACAGCTAACGAGTATACTGGTGCATATTATAGGTTCCTTCTAGTCTAGACTGACGAGTAGAGTAGACTGGTGCCTCTATTGGATCCTTCTAAGTTTGAGTTTGGTTCCTTTTAATCTTGTAAGACTTTTTGAAGCTTAGATGTTCATTCTTTTAAAGAAGAAGACTGCGTTATATTAGCAGGAGGCGTTCTTAGAATGAGACATTCTTTGAAAGGGTTTAAGGATTTGAGGTGTATGGGTGCGCCTAGAGCTTAAATTATATATAAAAAAAATGAAGTTATTTTTTAAATAGTGTCCCGTTAGTGGTGTGCTCGTAACAGCCTATATATATTCTCTGCAGCTTCTTCTCTCCGGTAACAAAACACTCACAGGCTGCGCAACTAAAAGGAAAAAAATGGTGATTTTTTTTTAAATTATTATTTTCATCTCTCTTTTTCTGATTGTCTTTAGGGTTAGAGTTTGGTTTAGGGTCTTTGCTGATGATGTTTAGGGTTTTCTGTTTTTCTTGTACAGGCACTTCCAAACCAGCAAACCGTCGATTACCCTAGCTTCAAGCTCGTGATCGTTGGTGATGGTGGAACAGGTACTTAATTCTGGTTTCGTTTCTGTCGTTCCTGCCCGAAATCCTTCGTTTTCATGATCTTTGTTGCATTTTAGGGTTCTAGATCGGGTTATTGTTCTTATATGCTTTGAATTTTAGCTTTAAAATGTATGTATTTGATGCAAGTTTCAGAATTTGGGAATTTGTTGTAAGTTCCCCTTTTCTTTTCCGAATATCAAGCTGAAAATATGAGTCTCTAACCGATGCAGGTAAGACTACATTTGTTAAACGGCATCTGACTGGAGAGTTTGAGAAGAAATATGAGCGTAAGCAATCGATCTGCTTAAATATTCGCTGTATTTCTTTTTTCGCATCTCTTTTGTAGATTTGTTTTGATGATTTGGTTTTTGATTTTCTGATTTACAGCTACAATTGGTGTTGAAGTTCATCCCTTGGACTTCTTCACAAACTGTGGAAAGATCAGGTTCTATTGTTGGGATACAGCTGGCCAGGAGAAGTTTGGTGGCCTGAGAGATGGATATTAGTAAGTCATCCATTAGGCGATGCATCCCATTTTTTGTATTAAATTATCATCTCTAGGGCTCTTAGTTTTAGGATTTTATAGAATTTTGTTTTTGTTATTATGATTATATTGTATGGCAGGAGATATTAATGTGTGTGTTCTAATGCACAACTCATTCACAGTTCATTGTTGGTAAAAGTGGTCTTGGTTTTAAATCTATTTCTTGAGTTTCATTAGATAGCTATGACCGTGCTCATTAAAATAGAACTTTCTTTCTTATGTTCTTAAACTTGTTGATAGTTGAAAATAATCCCATTTGGCTTCTCTCTGTGGCTTGTTCATTAGGTGGGTTCATTATGTAAAGTGTCAAGAATAGTTGAATTTCTCTTACATTTATACAGAATGGAGTATGGTCAATAAACTTTAATTTAGAATCTATTTGTATTGGACTTGTTGCTTACATTTGAAATCATACGTGGAATGAAAATATAACATTCATTTATCTATATGATTGACAGAATAGCTGTTGCAGAAACACTTTTTCTCAAAATCCATGAAAATGTTAAACGAATTGATATTTTTTTTGGCTCTCCAATGATTTTTTATTTTTCTATTGCTGGTGAAATCAAAATTTGAGATCTGAATGCTTAGAAATTGAATCAAGTACTCTTTTTGTTGGATCTACATCTGTGCATATTTACCTTTATAAACCTAACCCTATAGGGTAATTCATTTTGAAGGCATGGAGCTCCTGTTTGACTAGATCTTTTTGAAGGTTCCTTATGTTGTACATGTTTATTTGATAGTTCTTCAAGGGGCCAATGGGTGTTCTTTGTTTGTAGGATTGTGAGGAATTGTTATAGTATACATAACAACGGCAGCGTATATATTAGGTTCTTTCCCTATTAAGGTTTTAATTGACAGTCACAATACTGAAATAGGAAACGAGTTCAAGAAATAGTCCATAATTAAATGTGAAGCGAGGGGTTTTGGCTAGAATTATCTGTCTCTCTCTCTCCGGGGTTTAAATGAAGCAGTCTTGTTACCGCATATCTTGGTTTTGATGTGGCATGACATTAAGCGCCAGAGGGCTCTACATTTGCTTTGGTTTAGAATTTGAATGCTATGCCAACAGCTGCAAATATTCTTGAGACATGTTTTTGACACCACGGTCCAATCCCTCCATTTGCAATTTGTGAACCCTATGTCACTGAACCCTAGTTGGATTATGAAATGAAGGAAGATTTGCATTGACCGGACATTCTCATTGCCCAGCTGCTCTAGCGAGTGCAAGTTGTAGCCCAAGCAGGTTTTCTTGCTTGATCTTTATCTTTTGTTGTACTTTGCGATTTGTACTTTGCAAATAACTACCCAAGTAAAGTTTGGGATGCATTTATGAAGATAAAGATGATGCTAAATCTAGTCAAGCTCGTAATGGGCATCTCCAAAGGATTTGCAGCAAAGGCATTCCAACAACTAGCTCTGAGGAGCATTGTTTTAAAAGCGAAAGATGTGAGATTAGTCGTTGACATAGTTACCAAGTCGAAGTTGAGAATTATTCGCCTACGAAAATTTCTGGAAAAAAGTTGGAAAAATTCGGAAATAAATTGGAAAAATATCAAGCCAGATATAAATATATAAGATAGGATTACTGATTATGAAAAATTATAAATAAATATATTTCATATATTAGATATTTATTTGAAACTTTTTCAAAAAGTCGTGAATAATTTATGACTTTTTGATTTAGGTATAATTTTTTTTAAATCGCGAATACTTTGTAAATTAATTGTTCATCGAAAAAGTCGTGTATTATTCGGGACTAATTTAAAAAATCAAAAGAAATTTGTACTATGGGCATTGAAACTTACTTGTGAATGAAACTTACTTGGGAAAAATTTAGAAGAGTAAAAGAAGATTCTAAGGTATATATATATATAGGGACATGCTAGAGTTCACGCCGTATATGAACATGATTAACGTTCATGCAAAGCATTTTTCGGTGGCACATTTGTAATTGTAGGTGCTATGAGTGGCATACTTGAAATTAACAAAAAAAACTAAGTTTGAAACATTGACTAACTTTCTTTCTATAATTACAATAATGCCATCATCATTTCACTGCGTGAAGGATAAGAGATTCACGCATTGAGTGATCTCTAGCTTTTCCTATATATATATATATATAAACCTTACAATCTCAAAGATGCCACCTAAAAAAAGTGGTTTCAAATCCCTTCAACATCTACTAGGGAATTTCAATGGTTATAGGGAAGTAAAAAGGTTTTACGTATCCTATACATTAAACATAATAAAAGAAGTGGTAGTTCAAATAAATAAAAGAAAGGAAAATGATATTTAAGTTTCACTTTTGTGGCTAGAGCCATGCATTTTATTAATGTATGAGATGCATACCTTGGACATAAGGCGAGCCTCAAGGCATGAAGCATGTGCCTCATGTGAGTCACTGTGAGGTGTAAACCTCAAGTCAAGCTTCGCGGTGGTTTCCTCGAGCCTCGCTTTGAGGTCTATAAACCTTGCACACTATTAGAACACTGCTGAGTAGTTTCATCATGGAATGGATCAAATAAGTTTCGCCTTCTAGTCATGTTCGCCCTCTCTGTTTTGGGGGAGCAGTAAAGGGATGTGTTTCAAACGCTCTAACACAATTAAATAACTTCAAACAACTTCTTAAAGCTACTTTGAGCGTAGATAACTCTTAAGTAGTGCTGATATATGACTGTTACGTGTCTTTTTATATTTCAAAGTTGAACAAGTCTTAGTATTTCTAAGTTGAATGAGTCTTAGTTGTTAGGATAAGGGCTAATAAGCAGGGAAGAATTAGTCTTCACAAAATGGTTGCAAGTTAACGTTGAGAAAGGTAGTTGTAACTCTTTTCATATTTTGTTGGTAGAGTCCTATTTTGATGATAAGTCAGTCAGTTGTAATCCAACACCTATTTGAGGTAAAGGAGACATTAATAAAGGTATCAACTTATCTATTGTTCAACCCTGAGTTGTATCAAAGGTTACGGTTCCTCAGTTAACTTCCTGTACTTATCTTAAATTTCATCATATGTTCCAACAAACAAAAGAGGAACACTCCTCAGTATGTACAACAGTCGTATCAGAGCAAGGGCATGGATTAACGGGTGGAAAAGTTGGAGGCTGACGTGAGCTCTCTCACCACTGGTCAACAACAGATTTTGGAGAAGCTTACTGAGTTTTTCGAAAAGCTCAGTTCATGACCCAACCATGACTATGAGGAAGGAGAACACTCGACAACTTTGCTCCGAAGCCATGGAGAATGACTGGGTACCAATGGGACCTGTCAGAATAGATCGCAACAGTCCTACCATCCTAAGATTGTCAAACTTGATTTTCCTCGTTTCCAAGGCGAAGAGGATACAACTAGTTGGGTTTGTAGGATGGAACAAAATTTTGATTTCCATCACAGGCCCGAAGAATGTGTGGCACTTGCATCCTTCTATTTGGAGATAAACGCCCAATTATGATACTAGATGCTGAAACAAGAAGGGGGTGTGGTGAACTGGCAATAATTTCACGATGGATTGCTTGTTTGATTTGGGCCCACTCACTTCCAAGACTTCATTGGAAAATTAACCAAGTTGCAGTTTGTTGTGTCTGTACGTGAGTATCAAACCCAATTTGAGAAGTTATCCAAGGTAGGGTGCTTTCCTCAAGCTCGCCACATTAGTAGCTTGTAGGACACCATTAAGGTTGATGTATTGGTTGGGCGTCCTACATCCCTGACAGCTGCCATTGGCCTTGCTCGTTTGTACGAAGCCCGAAAGTCATCACAACGATGATCTATACTAGCAGGGGAGTTAAAAAGGAATTTTTTAACTACCAAGGAGGTTGCAACCAATAGCTCTACTCCTCCAGTTAGGCGAATGCCTCACGTTGAATTGCAAGAGTGACGTGCAAAAGAGTTGTGCTATAATTGTAATGAGAAATATGTTCCAGAGCATTATTGCAAGAAATTGTTTCTGATTGAAGTTTGTAATGTGGAAGAAGATGGAGACGTTACAATGGGCAAAGACGAAGCTATTCATGAAGATGCTACGATGATGCCAGAAATCTCCCTACACGCTATTGTCGGCATGAGTGCAGCAGAGACAACGCGGGTAAGAGGGGACATAGGGAGATTTCTGGCATCGTTGTAGCATCTTCACAAATAGCTTCGTCTTCGTCCATTATAATGTCTCCATCTTCCTCGTTACAAACTTCAATTAGAAACAATTTCTTGCAATGATGCACTGGAACATATTTCTCATTACAATTATAGCACAACCCTTTTGCACGTCGCTCTTGCAATTCAGCGGGTGGCATTCGCTGAACTGGAGGAGTAGAGCTATTGGTTGCGGCCTCCTTGGTAGTTAAAAAATTCCTTTTAGACTCCCCTGCTAGTATAGATCGTCATTGTGATGAATTTCGGGTTTTGTACAAACGAGCAAGGCCAATGGTAGCTGTCAGAGATGTAAGACGCCCAACCAATACATCAACCTTAATGGTGTCCTTCAAGCCATTAATGAAACAACTGATTTGGCGAGCTTGGGGAAGGCACCCTACCTTGGATAACTTCTCAAATTGGGTTTGATACTCGTGTACTGACCCAACTTGGTTAATTCTCCAAAGAAGTCTTGGAAGTGAGTGGGCCCAAATTGAGCATGCAATCTGTCACGCCAGTTCACCATGCCCCCTACTTGTTTCAACATCTGGTACTATAACTGGGCGTTATTCTCCAAATCGAAGGATGCAAGTGCCACACGTTCTTCAGGCGTGTGATGGAAGTCAAAAAATTGTTCCACCCTACAAACCCAACTGGTTGTATCCTCTTCGCCTTGGAAACGAGGAAATTCAAGTTTGACAATCTTAGGATTGTTGTGATCCATTCTGATGGGTCCCATTGGTGTTACCAGGTCATTCTCCATGGTTCTGGGGCGAAGCCGTTGAGTGTTCTCCTTCCTCATGGTTGTGTTGTGAACTAAGCTTATCGAAAAGCACAGTAAGCTTCTCCAGTATCTGTTGTTGACCAGTGGTATCGGAGCAAGGGCATGGATTCACGGGTGGAAAAGTTGGTGATTAAATATGTTTAAAAGTGGTATCTTTTAACAAGTCTTGCCAGTTTAAATGGTTGAATTTTCAACTGATCTGAAATGGAGCTGATGTATAATATTCTGCTGCTTTGATAATGTATTTAACCTTGTTTTTTCTTGTGACAACTCTTTAAGTGTAGTTTTATGTTAGAAAATGTCAACTTGATTTGTACTTGAAAGTTACGTGATAGGTCACCTCGGTACTTATCAGGATTCTGATATGCTTCGTGTTCTTTCAAGCTTCAGTTGGCCTCATGGTCTTATCAGTTTCAGTTCATCTCTCTTGTTTGCATCCATATTGGACCACATCCGTTTTGTATTTAACTTCTCCTTGTCTATGTAGTATCCATGGCCAATGCGCAATCATTATGTTTGATGTCACTGCGCGTTTGACATACAAGAATGTTCCCACATGGCACCGGGATCTATGCAGGTGTCTGAGAAGCCCCCATTCTTTGTTTTGTTTGGTAGCTTTTGTAGCTCTATGGTATGGAGATGCTTTGCGCAGGAATCTAACTGGCTTCCATGCTTCTGATCATAGGGTGTGTGAGAATGTCCCCATTGTACTATGTGGAAACAAGGTTGATGTCAAGAACAGGCAGGTGAAAGCAAAGCAGGTCACGTTCCACAGGAAGAAGAATCTTCAGTACTATGAGATCTCTGCAAAGAGCAACTACAACTTTGAGAAGCCTTTCCTGTATCTGGCTAGAAAGCTTGCAGGGTAATGTTCCAATAATGTTTTTTTAGGGGGGTTTATTTCTATCCTTCATTCTTCTTTTTCTTCCTATTGCTAAATGTGGGGATTATATAACACTTTGATACTACTCCTTGCAGGGATCCTAACCTCCACTTTGTTGAGTCACCTGCTCTTGCTCCTCCTGAAGTTCAAATTGACATGGCCACACAAGAACAGTAAGTAACCGAGTCTTTTTTCCATATCTAATCTAATTTACGTTGCAATCTTTCTCATCTTTTTAACTTACATTTTGTTAAGTTGACTATCTGATGAAATATATTTTCCTTTTGTTGTTATCGTATACAATACTGCTCTACTTTCCAATTAAATGAAGATTAAATAAATATTGTACTAATCAATGTAAGTACTTTTAAGGTTTATACATTAAACAATGAATTTAAAGGGGGGGAAATTGAATGTAGTTTTTACTTGATTTTACCGATCAAAAAAAGAAAATTGTTGTTTTTACTTGATGAATGCCAATTGAAATCCAATGCAAGCTCTTGTGACATGCAGCTATGTTTCCCCTCTCCATTCCCAAGTTCCAGCAGCAGTATTGCTATAACATGAGCATGGTACACACTGAGGAACTCTTTTAACCTCTGGGACCTCTTCATGGGTTGAGGATTGCAACCTAGTCTTCCCTAAGAATATGGTCAATTAGCTTTATTTAATGAAAAACATGGAACTTGAGGCTTTAAAGGATCTATGGAGTTTCTCTCCTTGTCACGGATATTGCGGATGCTTGTTACTAAACATTTGCAGTGGAAGCTTCAAGCATTAAACTGTTGCTAACATAAACTGTGCTGTTATAGTCATTTGAAAATATACATATATATATACATAAACTGTGCTGTTATTGTTTCAGGCATGAAGCCGAGTTAATTGCAGCAGCTGCACAGCCTCTTCCGGATGACGATGACGACGCATTTGAGTAGTTGGTGTCTTTTTCTGTCTGATTTCTGTTGGGCTTTTTGTTATTGCTGTGACTTGCAGGTTTTGGTCTTTGGAAATTTGAGTCTGCAATGTATGCTGCGGTTCCTTCCTTTCTGCAATCTAGTGTTGGTTGGTGGCTAAATGCAGAATTGCTTCTGCCTTGTTAGGCCTCAGTTGTATGCATTTTTGTTTCTTATATTTTCTAGTGATCTATGTGCATGCACAGAATGCTTTTCTTCTAAATGATTTGGATGGAATCATTTGTTCCACGCCTTCCCAGTTGGAGGGTACCCTAATCATTTTTGTAGTAGCTTCGAGTTGAACACAGAATTTACCAGTATTAATTCAAGGTGCAAACCGTTATCTTAACCGCGCATCAGGTTTCAAAGCCTCGTCTACAATTGGGACCATGTTGTTTGATATGTCAAGTTTTCTTATGATGTAGTGTCTTTTGCATCTGTAGGCTATTCATTTCTATGGGTATTGTCTTTTGCATCTGCGGGCTATTCATTTCTATGGGTATTGTCTTTTGCATCTGCGGGCTATTCATTTCTATGGGTGTGATTGACCTATATTTACTAAAAATAAAGTCCATTTAGATTTCTTAATATGGTTTTAGATCGCAAGAGTTTTCATCCAACCATACTAATTAAGGAACTAATCCCTACCCTTTTCTTATCACTTTCAACATAGCAAAAATTGTCAAATGCAACAGGAAGATCTGATCTTTTAAGATGCCCCAAATATAATTCCAATTTTTTTTTTCTTCTACCTCAATTTCTTAATACAATCTCAAAATCTTAGGTTTGCACGAGTTTGTTTCAAGAGGTAAGGTTCTAAACTTCTAGTAGGTGACTTCAATTCTTAGCAATTTAGCATATCACCTCATAACAATCTATATGGCAGTATAGATTAGCAATCACCTTTTCCTCTGTGGCGTTTGACTAACATTCCTCATAACGGGTCTAAGTTATGACCAGCCCATAGTTAGAAGAGCTGAAAGCATATGGATTATTGTTTTTTAACATCCACAAGCTAGACCCATATCACAGACTCACACTGGAAGGCGGGTAAAAATATGGAAAACCATTACAAATTGGTGGAAAAACAGGGAATACTTACTACTATTTGTGTTTCCTATCAAACAAATGACCGCTGCATTTTCCAGCATTCCTCGCAGCAGCGATACTAAATCTGTTCTTAATTCCTTCAGTATTGGGTGTCCCTTCATGTTTTCAAACAGTTCCCAATAGCATAAGATAGCAAATCAGGGTGTCATTAGATAGATGATTTACATTTAGGTCATTCATTGGTCTATCCTAACTCCAAGCTCTGATCGAGTCAACCATCTAACATGGCATGAAACACAGAGATCCCTTGTAAAACTAATTTCATGCCCTAGTAACTCATGAAGCTGATGCAGTACGAAACCACTTAGCTTCGGACCGAGTCAGTGAACATCAATTGTGGAATAAATTTCCCGAAAAAACAAGCACAAACTTCTATCTGCCTGGAAAGGGGCAGTTTTAGACTATATGGGATCATCACTAAAAGACCACAACACATACCAATCATCAACTCAAGGCCAAAGAGGCAAATTTATAAAATGTAAACTAAACAAATCATCGAAATAAAAATCTAACAGAACCATCATTAACTGAATTTTTTTTTCTTATATATAAGAAAAGATAGAACCAAACAAATAAATCTTAGAATCTCAAAATTCGGACAGATTGTCTACATAACCATACCGTAAGCTTCTCCATACGCAGATCGCGATCACTATCTTCACTATTGGTAATGAGTGCTGCCATGGGTAGCGAATCTCACTCGGAGAGTTCAACGTTGGGCAAGAGCTTGAAAGACAAAGAAGACGAAGTGAGCAAAGAGAGAAACTGTGCTATGTATAATATTCCTCTCATGATTTGAATGAAGATTTGAAAGAAGAACTGAACCATTAACAATGACCAAATCTTCATTAGTTTGAAGTTTCAAGCCATTCAATTCATGGATTTTGATTAAAAAGTTACTAATTGTATATAAATGTGTGAATAGATCCTTGTTCGAATAGAAAACGTTGGTACAAAAACAAGAACCCCATGAAAATGAAGACCGGAAACCATGGATAGATGCTAAAGATTTCGAGCTAATAGGCATAGTTGTAAACTAAAGAAACCATCGAAATAAAAATCTAAGAGAACTATCATTAATTAAAATTTTATTTTCTTATATATAAGAACTCTTAAAATTCGGATAGACTGTCCACATAACCCTACCGTAAGTTTCTCCATACGCAGATCACGGTCACCATCTTCGCTACTGGAAATGAGTCCTGCCATGGGTAGCGAATCTCACTCGGGGAGTTCAAGTTCGGGGAAGGGCTTGAAAGACATAGAAGAAGAAGTGAGCAAAGAGAGAAATTGTGCCATGAATGATATTCCTCTCACGATCTAAATGAAGATTTGAAAGAAGAACTAAACCATTAAAAATGACCAAATCTTCATTAGTTTGAAGTTTCGAGTTATCCAATTCATTGATTTTGATTAAAAAGTTACTAATTGTATAAAAATGTGTAAACAGATCATTGTTTGAAAAGAAAACGTTGGTACAAAAACAAGAACCCTATGAAGATGAAGACCAGAAACCTTGGATAGATGCTAAAGATTTCGAGCTAATAGGCATAACTGTAAACAAAAAACCCTTCGAAGTAAAAATCTAAAATAATCATCATTAATTAAAATTTTCTTTTCTTATATATAAGAAGAGATATGACCAATCAAATAAATCTCAGATTCTCAAAATTCGGATAAACTATCCACATAACCAAACAGTAAGCTTCTCCATACGCAGATCGTGATCACCATCTTCGCTACTAGTAATGAGTGTTGCCATAGATAGCGAATTTCACTCAGGGAGTTCAACGTTTGGCAAAGGCTTGAAAGACATAGAAGACGAAGTTAGCAAATAGAGAAACTGTGCTATCGATGATATTCCTCTCACTATCTAAATGAAGATTTGAAAGAAGAACTAAACCAATAAAAATGACCAAATCTTCATTAGTTTGAAGTTTCGAGTCATCCAATTCATTGATTTTGATTAAAAAGTTACTAATACTATATAAATATGTGAACAAATCCTTCTTCGAAAATAAAACGTTGGTACAAAAACAAGAACCTCATGAAGATTAAGACTAAAACCTTGGATAGATGCTAAATATTTCGAGCTAGTAGGCATAATTCTAAACTAAACAAACCATCGAAATAAAATTCGAATATAACCATCATTAATTGAAATTTTCTTTTCTTATATATAAGAATAGATAAAATCAAACAAATAAATCTCAAATTCCCAAAATTCAGATAAACTATCCACATAACCATACCGTAAGCTTCTCCATACGCAGATCGTGATCACCATCTTTGCTACTGGTAATGAGTGCTGCCATTGGTAGCGAATTTCACTCGGGTAGTTCAACGTCGGGCAAGGGCTTGAAAGATATAGAAGACGAAGTGAAAAAAAAGAAAAACTGCGCCATGAATGATATTCTTCTCACAATCTGAATGATGATTTCAAAGAAGAATTGAACCATTAAAAATGACTAAATCTTCATTAGTTTGAAGTTTCGAGCCATCCAATTCATTTATTTTGATTAAAAAGTTACTAATTGTATATAAACGTGTGAACAGATACTTCTTCGAAAAGAAAACGTTGGTACAAAAACAAGATCCTCATGAAAATAAAGACCAGAAACCTTAGATAGATGCTAAAGATTTCAAGGTAATAGGCATAACTGTAAACTAGAAAAACCTTCGAAATAAAATTTTAACACAACCATCATTAATTGAATTTTTCTTTTCTTATAAATAAGAATAGATAGGACCAAATAAATAAATCTCAGATTCTCCAAATTCGGATAGACTGTCCACATAACTATACTGTGAGCTTCTCCATACGCAGATCGCGATCACCATCTTCGCTACTGGAAATGAGTGCTGCCATGGGTAGCAAATCTCACCCGGAGAGTTCAATGTCGGGCAATGGCTTGAAAGAAAAAGAAGACGAAGTGAGCAAAGAGAGAAACTACGCCATAGATGATATTCTTCTTACGATTTGAATCAAGATTTGTAAGAAGAACTGAACCATTAAAAATGACCAAATCTTCATTAGTTTAAAGTTTCGAGTCATCCAATGCATGGATTTTGATTAAAAAGTTATTAATTTTATATAAATATGTGAACAAATCCTTGTTTGAAAAGAAAATGTTGGTACAAAAACAAGAACCTCATGAATATGAAGACCAGAAACCTTGGATATATGCTAAAGATTTCGAGCTATTAGGCATAACTGTAAACTAAACAAACCATCGAAATAAAAATCTAACAGAACCATCATTAATTGAAATTTTCTTTTCTTGTATATAAGAACAAATAAAACCAAACAAATAAATCTCAGATTATCAAAATTCGGATATATTGTCCATATAACCATACCGTAAGCTTCTCCATACGCATATCGCGTTCACCATCTTCGCTACTGGTAATGAGTGTTGCCATGGGTAGCGAATCTCACTCGATGAGTTCAACGTCGGGGAAGGGCTTGAAAGACATAGAAGACGAAGTGAGCAAAGAAAGAAACTGTGCCATTGATGATATTCTGATAAGACCAGGAAGAATAAAAACAGAGTTTGCAAAGTATTCCTACTTCTGGGGGGAAACCCTCTACGCCCAAGCGTAAGAATTGAGATTAAATTTTTCTTTTTTGATAACTTTTCAATGACTCCAGCTACACCTTTTATTCTCCAGCAATCTACCCAACGTCTTCTCCTAAAATTATGCCTAAGAACTCTCCTAACAACTCCTACTTGATAAGACTAATCTTATCACCTCGATTTCCATAATAAACCAATCAAAAGAAAACCAAAAGAAAAGGGAAAATATAGAATTGGAGAATTGAAATTAAAACTAACAACTAGTCCTATTCATGCACGTATCATTCCATCTCGCTCGAAATCGATCTTGTCCTCAAGGTTGAAAATCTGGAAATTGTTGCTGAATGTCTGACCATTTCTCCCACATAGCATCTTCTAAAAATGAGTTGGACTATTGCACAAGAACTTGAGTAACAGTACGATTGTTTCGATTGACTATCTTTCGATCCAAAATGGCTACCGGTTCAACTTGGATTTGTCCTTCCCTCCCAACAAGAGGTAATTCAACCTGTGGAGCAACTTGTTGTCCTAACTTTTTCTTAAGGACAGAAACATGAAATACAGGATGAATACGAGAGCCCTTTGGTAAATCCAACCTATATGCCACACTTCCAATTTTTTTTAGAATCCGAAACAGCCCGTAATACCTTGGAGCTAACTTCATATTCCGACGAAGTGAAACTGAGGCTTGTCGGTATGGTTGAAGACAAAGGTAAACCAAATCACCTTCTTGAAACTCTCGTTCAGTTCGATGTGCATTTGCTATTTGCTTCATTCGATTCTGGGCTTGTTGTAAGTTTTCCTTTAATAATCGGATGATGGCATCACGATCTCGTAATTGTTGATCAACAACTGCCACACTTGAATCTCCTGGCACATACTGAATGTATGTAGGTGGTGGTTGTCCATACACGAATTCATATGGAGTGATTTTAGTAGCTGAATGGAATGTGGTGTTATTCCACCACTCTGCTGAAGGAAGCCACTTGACCCAATGTTTTGGTCGGTCCCCTATCACGCATCGCAGATAATTCTCAAGACACCGATTGACGACCTTTGTTTGACCATCAGTTTGTGGATGGTATGAAGAACTCATCTGCAGTTGTGTCCCTTGCAACTGAAAAAGTTCCTGCCAAAACTTACTAGTGAAGACAGGATCACGATCACTCACAATAGATGATGGCAGTCCATGGAGTTTAAATATATTGGCCAGAAAAGCTTGAGCGACATCAGCTATGGTATAGGGGTGTGCCAAGGGTATAAAATGAGCATACTTGCCGAGACGGTCCACCACCACAAAAATTACATCCTTTCCTTGAGAGTTGGGCAATCCTTCTATAAAATCCATGGAAATTTCAGTCCATACTCGAGTAGGGATGGACAAGGGTTGTAACATCCCGGGAGTTGCCACTGTTTCATATTTATTCCTTTGGCACTCAACACATTCAGAAACATAATGATGGACATCCCGAAGGAGACCCTTCCAATAGAAAGAACGTTTGATTCTATGTATAGTTTTGTGGACACCAGAGTGACCACCAACAGGGCTGCTATGAAATTCTTTGAATATTAAATCTCGAAGTGGGGATTTAGAACTCACAACCAGCCGACCCTTATATCTGAGTTCACTTGAAATCCAGTTGTAGCCCGGATGAGCATTCTGGTCTGCCTCTAACTGTTGAATAAGTGACTGTAAATCAAGCTCATTGCTCCACCCTTGTCAAAGTTCATCCATCCAAGGGAAATGAGGTGTCGATATAGCCATAAAAATTGCATCTTCTCCGTGTTGGCGCGACAAGGCATCCGCTGCTACATTTTCCTTCCCATTACGATATATTATCTCATAATCATACCCAAGTAACTTGGTGAGCCATTTCTGTTGGAGTAATGAAGTCACCCCCTGCTCCAAGAAATACTTGAGGTTATGATGGTCAGTCCGGATCTTGAAATGCCTTCCGATAAGATAAGGGCGCCATTTGCTTACTGCTTAAACGACAGCTAGCATCTCCTTCTCATATGTAGAGAGATCCCTATTTTTTGTAGAGAGCATCTTACTTATGAATGCTATGGGTCGTCCTTCTTGCATCAACACCCCTCCCAAACCTCTTCCTAAAGCATCACATTCGACGACAAGGATTTTAGTAAAATCTGGAAGTGACAAAACTGGGGTTGTCGTCATAGCTTGCTTCAACTGTTCAAAAGCATCTTCTGACTCTTCTGTCCAATAAAATGCATCTTTTTTTAACATTGCTGTGAGTGGTCCACTGATCTTCCCATAATCACGAACAAATCGCTGATAATATCTGGTTAGACCAAGGAAACCCCGCAAGGCTTTGATAGTTTTTGGTTTAGGCCACTTGATCATACTGTCAATTTTCGATGGATCTGCTGCAACCCCTTCATTAAAAATTTTGTGACCAAGGTACTCCAACTCCTGTCGTCCAAAGGTACATTTGGATCATTTGACATACAATTGGTGCTTACGTAAAAACTCTAAAGTGACTTGGAGATGCTGCAAATGCTCCTTCCAGCTGCGACTATACATCAGAATGTCATCAAAAAATACTAGAATAAATTTCCTTAAATAAGGTCGAAATACCTCATTCATTAGGCTTTGAAAAGTGGAAGGGACGTTTATCAACCCGAATGGCATGACCAAAAATTCATAGTGGCCGTCATGTGTTCGGAAGGCTGTTTTGTGTATGTCTGGTTGATGAACCCAAATCTGATGAAATCCCGAACGTAGAAGTTTGGAAAAATATTATGCGCCATGTAATTCATCTATCAATTCGTCGATCACCGGTATGGGAAACTTGTCTTTAATTGTTATGTTATTCAATGCAAGGTAATCAACACACATTCGCCACGTATTATCTTTCTTTCGAACTAGCAAAACCGGTGAAGAGAAGGGACTCACACTTGGTCTGATTATCCCAGCTGCCAACATTTCCTTCACCAACCGTTCAATCTCATTCTTTTGTACATATGGGTAGCGATAGGGCCTGACATTCGTAGAATGGCTTCTAGGTTCCAACGGGATGCGATGATCGTGGGATCTTTGTGGTGGCAACTCCCGTGGATCTGAAAAAATATCAAAAAAATTGGATAATAATTCTAATATGTTCGAGTTCATACTATCACCTCCATTTTCTGCATTTAGTGCGAAAAGTTGTGCTATAGCGCCTTGAACAAGCTTTTTGAGCATCTTGTCCATTCGACGTCGATCTACCATCTTGACTGTTCCTCCTTTTGCACCTCGCAGAACATGGCGTTTACCATTTGTAGTAAACTCCATACGCAGCTGTTGGAAATCCCATATAATGGGTCCTAGAGTAGACAACCATTGCACCCCCAAAACCATGTCGCAACCCCCAAGAGAGAGAAGCCACACATCTGTTTCAAAGGTAGATCCCTGCATAACCCACTGGAAGTGACGACAGACAGATGAACTAGTAAGTCTTGTTCCATTTGCTACTGCCACGTATAGCGGCTGAGTTGTATGGATATAACACCCGGTTCGTTTGGCCACTGCTGGGTCTAAGAAATTATGAGTACTCCTTGAGTCAATCAAGATCACCATTGGGCGTCGTTTGATGTACCCTTGGATGCGCATTGTGTGGTGTGATGTCGAACCTACCAATGTATGGACAGATATTTGTAACTCTTCATTTGCCGTATCGATAGGCGCTTCCTCTTCCATGTCGGGTTGGTCTTCAGTATCACTTCCTTCATCATCGCCTTCCAACAAGAAAAGCTGTCGTTTTTTACATCGGTGTCCACGCACATAACGTTCATCACAATTATAGCAAAGCCCCTTTTCTCTCCTTTCATTCATTTCAGCCTGTGTTAACTTTTTGATGGGAGGTAGTGTATTTTCAAATGGAGGTTTGTTGGGAATGATGGATGTCGCTGGTTGCTTGAATAAACTTGGTAGTGATCGTCTAGTGCTTGCATCGATACTCTCCTCCTGAAGTCGTGCTAGCCCAATCGCCTGGGTTATGGTGGTTGGTTTGAACATTTGAACTCCCGTTCGAATCGCATCTTTGAGCCCACTAATGAAGCAGCTCATGTAAAAATCTTCAGACAACCCCCGAGTACGATTAGCTAACTCCTCAAATCGCTCTTGATATGCCATTATAGGGCCTATCTGTCGAAGCTTGGTTAAATCCCCAACAGGATCCTCAAACGCCGTTGGCCCAAAGCGTGTGCATAGAGCGTGCACAAACTCTCTCCAATCCACCCAGCCCTTAGTTCGTTCATACCATTGGAACCATTGTATCGCTTTGTCTTCTAAATGAATGGATGCTAATTGCACCTTTTGTGCCTCTTCAGTCCGATTGATGTTAAAGAATTGTTCACAGAGATACACCCATCCCAGAGGGTCATCTCCTCCAAAACGGGGAAAATCAATTTTAGTGTATCGAGCCTGAACAGAATTATTTGTAAACATGAATGGCCCCCTTGCATTGACCGCTGATTCTCCATGTTCAATTTGAGATGTGTCCACCATAGATACTAATTGATCATACTTAAGATTCATTGCTGCCATCAAATGTTTAAGCTCCGTCAATGCTTCAGAATGTTCATCAAAGCTATCCTTCAGATGTAGGACAGCCTCCTCTACCTTCTTTACATCTTGTGATCTAGTTCCATCCGCCATCGTCTCTGTTACCAGCAAACCAAAATAACCTAGCTTTGATACTAGTTGATAAGGTCAGGAAGAAGAAAAATAGAGTTTGCAAAGTATTCCCACTTCTGGGGGGAAACCCTCTACGCCAAGCGTAAGAATTGAGATTAAATTTTCCTTTTTTGATAACTTTTCAATGACTCCAGCTACACCTTTTATTCTCCAGCAATCTACCCAATGTCTTCTCCTAAAATTATGCCTAAGAACTCTCCTAACAACTCCTACTTGATAAGACTGATCTTATCACCTCGATTTCCATAATAAACCAATCAAAAGAAAACCAAAAGAAAAGGGAAAATACAGAATTGGAGAATTGAAATTGAAACTAACAACTAGTCCTATTCATGCACGTATCATATTCCTCTTACGATTTTAATGAAAATTTGAAAGAAGAACTGAACATTAAAAATAACTAAATCTTCATTAGCTTGAAATTTCGAACCATCCAAATCATGGATTTTGATTTAAAAGTTACTAATTGTATATAAATATGTTAACAAATCCTTGTTCGAAAATAAAACGTTGGTACAAAAAAATGAAACCTCATGAAAATGAAAACTAGAAACCTTGGGTAGATGCTAAAGAATTTGAGCTAATAGGCATAACTGTAAACTAAAAACACTTTTTAAATAAAAATCTAATAGAACCATCATTAATTGAATTTTTCTTTTCTTATATATAAGAACAGATATAACCAAATAAATAAATCTCAGATTCTCAAAATTCGGATAAACTATACACATAACCAAACAGTAAGCTTCTCCATACGCAGATCGCGATCACAATCTTCGCTACTAGTGATGAGTGTTGTCATAGGTAGCGAATCTAACTCGGGGAATTCAACGTCAGGCAAAGTCTTAAAAGACATAGAAGACGAAGTTAGCAAAGAGAGAAACTACGCCATCGATGATATTCCTCTCACGATCTGAATGAAGATTTGAAAGAAGAACTAAATAAATAAAAATGACGAAATCTTCATTAAAAGTTACTAATTGTATACAAATGTGTGAACAATTCCTTATTCGAAAAGAAAATGTTGGTACAAAAACAACAACCTGATGAAGATTAAGACCAGAAATCTTGGATAAATGCTAAAGATTTCGAGCTAATAGGCATAATTGTAAACTAAACAAACCATCAAAATAAAAATCGAATAGACTTATCATTAATTGATTTTTTCTTTTCTTATATATAAGAATAGATAGAACCAAACAAATAAATTTCAAATTCTCAAAATTTGGATAGACTATGCACATGACCATAACATAAGCTTCTCCATACGCATATGGTGATCACCATCTTCGCTACTGGTAATGAGTGTTACCATGTGTCGTGAATCTCACTCGGTGAGTTCAACGCCGGGCAAGGGCTTGAAAGATATAGAAGACGTACTGAGCAAAGAGAGAAACTGTGCCATAATTGATATTCCTCTCACAATCTCAATGAAGATTTGAAAAAAGAACTGAACCGTTAAAAATGACCAAGTCCTCATTAGTTTGAAGTTTTGAGTCATCTAATTTGTAAACACCTAAATTTACCACCTTTCCTCCCCTCTCAACTCTAAGTGTCGAGATAAGGTTCGATAGTAGAGGAATAATGCTAAATTTATTCTAAGAGTCGCCACCTACTTAGGGGAAGTAGGATCCCGAGATAATCCAAAATAAGGGGGTCTACGATCCAGAGTAGTCTAGGTAAGAGATCCCTTTAGGTCCTGGGGAAGGGGTTAGGCACCCCAGGACCTCCATCCAATGATGGTAACCTACTCATTAGGTCCAAGCCAAACATTTAAAATCACTTAAAATTTCCTAAATAATTATTAATTTTGCTAATCAAACACAAATCAATATGGGGTGTAAAAATTTTATTTTTGGTTGGGGTCGAACCTTGTTTTGGGCTGCCTACTTATCCGGTTAGTCGGAATCAGACCCTCATAGTAGTTCGGGGTCCGTGACTGTTTTTATACTCGTTTCGGAGTGTGGTCACTTCCAACTCGTGTTTGAGTTGGGGAGGGGAAGTTGAATTGAGATTTATGAATCTCATTCCGAGAGATAGTTGCGTAGCTAGGTGCTCGTGGGGCAGCTCTAGGGGGCGTTCACTTATTAAGGTAGATTTCTTTTAGATTTTTTTGAATGTTTTTGTTATTTTGTATTTTTTGATTTTTTTGTATTTTTTAATTTTGGCAAGTTTTAACTAGTCAAGAACTAAACTAAATGCCCAAGGTAGGCAAAAAAGAAAATAAAGCCTAACTGACTTAATTAACTTAAAGGCAAAGAGCAGGGCGGATCGAGCGGCCTTAAACCAAAAGAGGCTATGGTTTAAATACGGACCCTGCTCTAGGTCCCAAGGGAGGATAGACCAGTACCTTTAATTTATTTTAATCTTTTTTATATTTTTTGATTTTTTGTATGGCTAACTAACGGGGGTAAGCCAAATATTTAGGGTTAAAAAGAACCTACCTAAGTGCCCAATGTAGGCAAAATAGGAAAAGGTATCGGCCTAAACTTATTGCACACACATATACATGAAATAAATAAATAAATAAATGAAACAAATAAATAAGCATGGAAGACACGTACCTACGTGCGGTTGATGGGGAATGTACGATATTGGCGGCTGCTCCGGTGAGAAGGAATGGCGAAAACAAATCACTCTGTCTCACCGTCTCTCAACCCACAGAACAATGGGTTTACTAAAAAAAGAAATAAAATAAAATAAAAAATGGAAAACGAGATCCAAAGAAACCACTGGTATGGCCGGACCTTTCTCCTATGCAAGTGAGAAAAACAAAACAAACAAATAAAAAATCAAATAACAGATAATGAAGACTATGAATCCAACTCTGGACTAGAATAGATCTTGAAACCGTGAGATTGATCAAGTTGAATGGTGGGCTGGGGATTACCTGAGGACCGAGGAGTGGCCAGAAAGGGGTGACAATCACCGAGGTATTGTGATGTAGGAGGTGGGAAGAAAAAAACCAGATCCTCTTGCTTTTGAAAATCACCAGAGAGAGAAAATCGCCGGGCTGAAGCCACAGTGGTTGACGAGGACGAAGCTGCCGGAGGTCTGGTTTGATCGGAGAAGAAGATCATAACCAGATCAGAAAAATGAATAGATAAATAAAAAATAAAAATAAATCTAGATCTAGATCTAGATCTAGATCTAGAAAAAGGGCGAGGAGATGGATGAGAGAACCAACCTGATCGACGAAAGCCGGAGCCGATAAAGAGTTGGCCGGAATAGATCGAGCTACCAGATCGGCGCTGAACTCGCCGGAGAAGATGACCGGAGAACTGAATCTTCTCAGTTCTGCAAAAATACAACCGAAAATAGAATAATAAATGAAAAGAATTAAAATAAAATAAAATTAGAATCTAGATCTGGATAAACTTAAGAGAGATCAAAAGGATCGGAATACTAACTAGGGGTGACCGAGAAGTGACGCCGGAGATAGGAAGATGATCGGTGAAGAAAATTCTCCAAAACGGTCTGAGGAGAGAAGGATCAGCGCCTGGGACGATCTATCAACTTGACGAGCGAAGAGCTGCCCGTGGAGAAGATGGTGAGAGCTCTGGTGTGGCTGGAACTAGCTGCAACTCGCCGGAATACGACGATCAAACGAATAGAAAAAGGAGTGAGGGATGAGGAAGAAACATAGATCATAGATCTAGATCTAGATCTAGAAAGAAATAGAGTGATAAAATGGAAAAGAGGAAAGATAGAATGGAGGGATTACCTGAGATCCAATATCCCTGGTGATAATGCTTCCGATGAGGAACTAGGCGCCGAATCCAAAGGAGAGAAATATGCCGGACGTCGCCGATTTTGCTGGACTACCGGGAATGGTGGACTGCGAACACTGGAGAGGGTTTCGCCGGCGAGATGGATGAAAGGGAGAGATGGGAGAGTGAGATCTCTCTGTTGCCGAAAATGAGCGGAGAAGGGAAAATGAGGTCATCTGACCTCATAAAGGGGTATTTATGGAGTAAGATAGGGTTAAGAATTAAGGTTCTTTAAATGGGCTTTAATTTTGAATGGCATTTTGGATCTTGCTTGGGTCATAGCCTCTAAGCTTCCAACCCTCAGAGGATTTAGCTTAGGTGAACTTGGGCTTGGGGTTTTGACTTGGATCTTGTTTTGGAAACGTGGCGGGTCACGTGAATTGGGTTCTCGACCAAGGGCTTACATGGAATTCCTCCTCCTCTCTCTCCCTAATAAAATAAAATTAAAATAACTAATAAAAAATAATAAATAAATAAATAAATAAATAATAATAAATAATAGAATAAAATAAAAGGTAAATAAGATTTTAGGGGTGTAAAAATGGGGTGTTCACATAATTCATTGATTTTGATTAAAAAATTACTAATTGTATATAAATGTGTGAACAGATCTTTGTTCGAAAAGAAAACGTTAGTATAAAAACAAGAACTTCATTAAGATGAAGACCAAAAACCATGGGTAGATGCTTAAGATTTCTAACTAATAGGCATAACTGTAAACTATACAAACCATCGAAATAAAAATGTAACAGAACCATCATTAATTGAAATTTTCTTTTCTCATATATAAGAATAGATATGACCAAATAAATAAATCTCAGATTCTTCAAATTCGGTTAGACTGTCCACATAACCATACCGTAAGCTTCTTCATACGCAGATCGCGATCACCATCTTCGCTATTGGTAATGAGCATTGCCATTGGTAGTGAATCTCAATCGGGGAGTTCAACGTCAGGGAAGGGCTTGAAAGACATATAAGACAAAGTGATTAAAAAGAGAAACTGCGCCATGGACGATAATCCTCTCACGATCAGAATAAAGATTTTAAATAATAACTAAACCATTAAAAATGACCAAATCTTCATTAGTTTGAAGTTTCGAGTCATCCAATTCATTGATTTTGATTAAAAAGTTACTAATTGTATATAAATGTTTGAACAAATCCTTATTCAAAAAACAACGTTGGTAGAAAAACAAGAACCAAATGAAGATAAGATCAAAAACCTTGGATAGATGTTAAAGATTTCTAGCTAATAGGCATAATTGTAAACTAAACAATCAATTGAATGAAAAATCTAACAGAACCATCATTAATTGAAATTTTATTTTCTAATATATAAGAATAGATAGAACCAAACAAATAAATCTTAGATTCCCAAAATTCGGATATACTGTCTACATAACCATACTGTAAGCTTCTCCAAAGGCAGATTTCGATCACCATATTTGCTACTATTAATGAGTGCTGCCATGGGTAGCGAATCTCACTCGAGTAGTTCAACGTCGGGCAATGGCTTTAAAGAAAAAGAAGATAAAGTTAGTAAAAAGAGAAACTATGCCATGGATGGTATTCCTCTCGCGATCTGAATGAATATTTGAAAAAAGAACTTAACAATTAAAAATGAGCAAATCTTCATTAGTTTGAAGTTTTGAGCTATCCAATGCATGGATTTTGATTAAAAAGTTACTAATTGTATATAAATATGTGAACAGATCATGTTCGGAAGGAAAACGTTGGTACAAAAACAAGAATCTCATGAATATTAAAACCAGAAACTTTAGATATATGCTAAAGATTTCGAACTAATAGGAATAACTATAAATTAAACAAACCATCGAAATAAAAATTTAACAGAACCATCATTAATTGAAAATTTCTTTTCTTATATATAAGAATAGATAAAACCAAACAAATAAATATCAAATTATCAAAATTTGGATAAATTATCCACATAACAATACCATAAGCTTCTCCATACGTAAATCGTGATCACTATCTTTGCTACTGATAATGAGTGCTGCCATTGGTAGCGAATTTCACTCGGGGAGTTAAATGTCGGGCAAGGTCTTGAAAGATATAGAAGACGAAATTAGTAAAGAGAGAAACTGCACCATGAATGATATTCCTCTCACGATCTGAATAAGGATTTAAAAAGGAAATAAACCATTAAAAATTACCAAATCCTCATTAGTTTCAAGTTTCGAGCCATCCAATTCATTAAATTTTGTTTAAAAAGTTACTAATTATATATAAATGTGTGAACGGATCCTTGTTCAAAAAGAAAACGTTGGTACAAAAACAAGATCCCAATGAAGATGAAAAGCAGAAACCTTGGATAGATGCTAAAGATTTCGAGCTAATAGGCATAACTGTAAACTAAACAAACTATCGAAATAAAAATCTAAACGAACCATCATTAATTGAAATTTTCTTTTCTTATATATAAGAACAGATTGAAGCAAACAAATAAATCTCAGATTCTTAAAATTTTGATAACTGTTCACATAATCATACCGTAAGCTTTTCCATACGCAGATCGCGATCACCATCTTTACTACTGGTAATGAGTGCTGTCATTGGTAGCGAATCTCACTCGGTGAGTTCAACGTCGGGAAAGGGCTTAAAAGACATATAAGACGAAGTGAGCAAAAAGAGAAACTTTACCATGGATTATATTCCTCTCACGATCTGAATAAGATTTGAAATAAGAACTTAACCATTAAAAATGATCAAATCTTCATTAGTTTAAAGTTTCGAGCCATCATTTGCATTGATTTTGATTAAAAATTTATTAATTTTCTATAAATATGTGAACAGATACTTGTTCGAAAAGAAAACGTTGGTACAAAAACAAAAATATAATTAATATGTAGACCAGAAACTTTGGATATATGTTAAAGAGTTCGAGCTAATAGGCATAATTGTAAACTAAACAAACCATCAAAATAAAAATTTAAAAGAACCATCATTAATTAAATCTTTTTTTTCTAATATATAAGAATAGATAGAACCAAAAAACAAATCGAAGAATCTCAAAATTCAGATTTATTGTCCACATAGCCATACCGTAAGCTTCTCCATACGCAGATCGCGATCACAATTTTCGCTACTGATAATGAGTGCTGCCATGGTTAGCGAATCTAACTCGGGGAGTTCAACGTCAGGCAATGGATTCAAAGAAAAAGAAGACGAAGTTAGCAAAGATAGAAACTACGCCATAGATGATATTCCTCTCACGATCTAAATGAAGATTTGAAAGAAGAACTTAACCATTAAAAATGACCAAATCTTCATTAGTTTAAAATTTCGAGCTAAGTAACCAGAGCGTGGAGCAGGAGCGAGAGCGGGTGCGGGAGTGAGAGCGCGAGAGCGTCATATTTCAATTTAGTATAAGGTCGGGAGCGCATCCGGAGCGCCGTATATATAAATAATATTTTAATATTTTTTAAAAATCAAAATTATGTTATTAAATTTTAAGATTACTGAATTTTAACCACAGTTAATAAGAATTTTAAAAAATAAATATTGGTCATTAAGTGCGATTGAACTCGGGTTCAATCGTAATTAGATGTGATCTCATAGTTAGAATTAATTAAAAATGATAAAGAGTGATATGTACTAAGAAAAAAGATAAAAATAAGTTAAGTAATAAAAAAATTGAAATGACTTGAGCGCTGACACACATAGATATTGTACAAAAAGATCTGACATTGTAAAAAAAAATAAAAGTAAGAAAAGAAATTTGAAAAGACTCTCTTGACTTTTCCCTTATGCGTTTACGCATTGAGGGTAAAGATGAAAATTTGTATACAACTTTGCAAAAACCGTATACTTCATCTTCTTCCTTGTTCGTTTCAGATTCACAGTGGGAAAACTCATGGCGATGAGATCACAAGGTCAAGCTTTGTAACACCAAGCTCTACGAAATAGGAAATCACGCTCTAACAAATACGAAATCGCGCTCCTGCAGCGAATCCACTCTCAAACCGTGAGAGCGGGAGCGGAGGGGTATTCCGGCGGTTTGGGTTACTAAGGTTTCGAGCCATCATTTGCATTGATTTTGATTAAAAATTTATTAATTGTTTATAAATATGTGAACAGATCCTTGTTCAAAAAGAAAACGTTGATACAAAAACAAAAATATAATGAATATGAAGACTAGAAACCATGAATATATGCTAAAGATTTCGAGCTAATAGGCATAACTGTAAACTAAACAAACCATTGAAATAAAAATCTAACAGAACCTTCATTAATTGAAAATTTCTTTTCTTATATATAAGAACAGATAAAACCAAATAAATAAATCTCAGATTCTCAAAATTCGGATAAACTATCCACATAACCATACCGTAAGATTCTCTATACGTATATGACGATCACCATCTTCGCTACTGGTAATGAGTGCTGCCATGGGTAGCGAATCTCACTCAGGGAGTTTAACGTCGGGCAAAGGCTTAAAAAACATAGAAGACGAAGTGAGTAAAGAGATAAACTGAGCAATTGATGATAATCCTCTCACGATCTGAATGAAGATTTGAAAGAAGAACTGAACCATTAAAAATGACCAAATCTTCATTAGTTTAAAATTTCGAGTCATCTAATTCATTGATTTTGATTAAAAAGTTACTAATTGTATATAAATGTGTGAATAGATCCTTATTCGAAAAGAAAACGTTAGTAGAAAAACAAGAACACAATGAAGATTAAGACTAGAAACCTTGGATAGATACTAAAAATTTCGAGCTAATAGGCATAACTGTAAATTAAACAAAACATCGAAATAAAAATCTAACAAAACCATCATTAATTGAAATTTTATTTTTTTATATATAAGAATATATATAACCAAACAAATACATCTCAGATTCTCAAAATTCTGATAAACTCCCCACATAACCATACCGTAAGCTTCTTCATACGCAGATCGCGATCACTATCTTTGCTACTGGTAATGAGTGTTGTCATTGATAGCGAATCTCACTCGGGGAGTTTAACGTCGGGCAAGGGCTTGAAAGACATAGAAGATGAAGTGAGCAAAGAGAGAAAATGCGCCATGGATGATATTCCTCTTACGATCTGAATGAAGATTTAAAAGAAAAACTGAACCATTAAAAATGATCAAATCTTCATTAGTTTGAAGTTTCGAGCCATCTAATTCATGGATTTTGATTAAAAAGTTACTAATTATATATAAATGTGTGAACAGATCCTTATTCGAAAAGAAAACGTTGGTACAAAAACAAGAACCAAATGAAGATGAAGACCAGAAACCTTGGATAGATGTTAAAGATTTCAAGCTAATAGACATAACTGTAAACTAAACAAACCATCGAAATAAAAATCTAATAGAACCATCATTAATTGAATTTTTCTTTTCTTATAAATAAGAACAGATAGAACTAAACAAATAAATCTCAGATTCTCAAAATTTGGATAAATTGTCCCCATAACCATACTGTAAGCTTCTTTATACACAAATCGTGATCACCATCTTCGCTACTGGTAATGAGTGCTGCCATGGGTAGCGAATCTCACTCGGGGATTTCAACATCGGGCAAGGGCTTGAAAGACATAGAAGACGAAGTGAGCAAATAGAGAAACTGCGCCATGGATGATATTCCTCTCACGATCTGAATGAAGATTTGAAAGCAAAACTAAACCATTAAAAATGACCAAATCTTCATTAGTTTGAAGTTTCGAGCTATCAAATTCATTGATTTTGATTAAATTACTAATTGTATATAAATGTGTGAACAGATCCTTGTTCGGAAAGAAAATGTCGGTACAAAAACAAGAACCCAATGAAAATGAAGACCAGAAACCTTGGATGAATGCTAAAGATTTTGAGCTAATAGGCTTGCCAGTCGCTCTGCCTGAGCCGAGAAACGCCTATATGGAGAGGGGAAAGAGAAACGACACCTATGAGACAAAGATTTTAGGTTTTTCAATAGAATGGGAAAGGAGTCAGCAAGATAGATTGATGAAGAATTGAATGGGAGAGGGAAAGAGAAACATGCGTGTATTTTTTGATCGATGAGGTATTCCGGGTGGACTCGTGGTCAAGATCGGTGAGGTGGTTGATGAAGCACCAGTGCAAAGGTCGGTGGTAGAAGCGTAGAAGACAGAAGAACTCAGTGGTTCCTTCTGTCTCAGGTATGAAGGAGAAGTATTTTCTTAAAGAGGATATGATTGAAATATATAAAATTTGTTAAGAAGGAAAATTTGTGTTTCAAAGAGGGTATTTTCGGAACATAAAATATTGGTTGACACCAAGTAGTGTCACTTTTATCATACGGTTATAGATGAGAATAGAAAATGCAGATTCTGATCTTCAAAGCAGTTGTGCATGCATTGCATATGGTGTTTGTTGATTCTGGGATGGTGTTAGTAGAATCTGGGATGGTGTTTGTTGATTATAACTTGATCTAAATTGTTCTATATGTTTTAAAATGGTAGAACTTGTATATGAAGGTCCTTGATTTGTGAATTATTTTCCATCTTCACAACCTATGAATTTTTTGTTAATTTTAAATATTATAGTGATATTCTGGTATCCTTTATCTTTATTAAAAAAAAAAGAAGGTTAATTAGAGTTTTTGGATAGGGTCTTTATTGATGAGTAATAAAAGGTCTTTATTGATGAGTAATAAAAGGTCAAAAAAAAGGTCTTTATTGACTTAGCAATGGATCAATGAAAGGGAATAGATACTTTTTGTTCCATTCTATCTCAAATCTTGACCAATTTAAAGCATCATTTGTGGTTCAATTGTTTACAAGTAGGATCTTTTTTGTTAACTTTCAAGGGAGGGATAACATTTTCAAAATTTCAGATGAGTAATCAGTTTTATGTTTATAGGATGATCCAAACACAATTATTTTGCACAGAATCGATTTCCTACAAATAATCTATTATAGACAGGATACTATCCAAACATGATTATTTATAGCAACGCTTTCAACAGACAGAACTTATTCATGACAGCGTTTTCTGTATAATCAATTGTGATTGCAATAATCCAAACCAAATGGGTCCATAGTGTATTGGTTTATCAAACTATTTGAGATCTTTAAAACCATTAAACTACAAGATTCTGGGTGTTTGAAATGTTCTCAGAAAGAAACTTGCCAGTCTAACTTCTTCTTTTTTACTTTTATTGTGTGTGTGTGTGTGTGGGGGGGGGGGGGGGGGGGGGGGGGGTTGGCCATCCCACATGAGAAGGAAATGATCTCTTTTGTTTTTTGCTTGAGATATCATTTACCTAGGTTTGTGGTCAGTGGTTAGTTTGGGGATTGGAGCTCTTGCAACTCAGCGCCCGGGGAAATAGATCCCAATACCTTTCACTTGAGAGAGGCCACACCCCTAGCCCAGGGGGAATTGATTTCTTCTTACAAATCAAACAGTTACATGCCATACTAGACGTTGTAATGATCACCATCGGTTAAATAGTTGATGATTTTCAAATATTAAATGGATCAACTCGATAGTAGGTTCCAGGTCGATCAATAAACACCTGACTCCAAAATGTAGAATTTTTGACTAGTTTCAAGAGATCATTCCCTATTTATGAAAGGTCCTAATATAACGACTTCAATGGATCTCTACTGCCTGTTGAGAATATATCTTCCACCTGAAAAAACGACAAGGTGTACAGGCCAAACCACAAAAACATCTAGTAGACGGGCAAGGCCTATTCAAAAAATCAGAAAAAGCAAGCCCAAGCCTAGCCCCATGACACCCTATATGGAATAATAAACCGGTGTTTGGTTGTCTATTACGACCTTAACCACAATGC
This sequence comes from Tetracentron sinense, assembly GCA_015143295.1. Lineage (NCBI taxonomy): Eukaryota > Viridiplantae > Streptophyta > Magnoliopsida > Trochodendrales > Trochodendraceae > Tetracentron > Tetracentron sinense. The sequence continues at coordinate 4,326,822 of CM026554.1, read as the reverse complement.
ACAAATAACAGACGTTCTCTCTTAGGGGAGAAAGCTTCAAAGGTGAAAATCACAATAAAATTATATGTTCTGTATTCCCTTTCCCAAAATCAGACTCCAAACAAATAGATGGAAGACTTGCCAAAACTGACTTCATGACCTACTCCTAATTTTTAGAACAATTCCAACAAACTAAAGACAAGAAAGGAAAGACAATCAATGCCAACAAAGCAGATTTATGATAACCTAATATGACCTAATAGGTGCGTGTAAAAGAAAGTGCAGGGGTGTAACATTTCACCCCTCTTAAACATGAACCTTGTCCTCAAAGTTCAAGCCAGGAAACTTCTCACAGAGGACATGAAACACTTCCCAGGTTGCATCTTCAGGTGCCCTGTTAGACCATTGCACCAGTACTTCAGTAACAGTTTGGTTGTGTCGCTTGACACATCGCCGATCTAGTATTGCAATTGGCCCCTCCTTAATAACACCATCTTCAGTAAATGATGGTAAATCCCCAACCGGAGTGACAAGCTGACCAAGCTTCTTTTTCAAACAGGAAACGTGAAAAACAGGATGGATGTGAGCGCCCTCTGGTAGCTGCAATTTATAAGCTACAACCCCAATTCGTTGAAGAACTCTAAAAGGACCATAAAATCGTGGTGACAATTTCATAGAATTACGACCAACCACAGTTGTTTGGCGATATGGACATAAATGAAGATAGACCATATCCCCCACCTGAAATTCCCTTTCTGTTCGATGACGGTCCACCATTTGCTTCATGCAATTTTGTGTCTGATGTAAATTTTCCTTAAGATTGCGCAAAACCAAAGTCCAAGTCTTCAAAGAATCCTCTATCATCGCCACCATGGTGGAGCCAGGTGTATACTCACTAAGAGCGAGAAGTGGTTGTCCAAATGTAGCTTCGTAAGGAGACATTTTAGATGCGGAATGATATGATGTATTAAACCACCACTCGGCTAAAGGTAACCAACGTACCCATTGCTTGGGTCGCTCACTCCAGAAACATCGCAGATATGTCTCTAAGCATTTGTTTACGATCTCAATCTGCCCATCTGTTTGTGGATGGTAAGCTGAAGTCATTTTCAGTTGTGTCCCTTGTAAACGAAACAATTCGGACCAAAATTTGGAGGTGAAAACAGCATCTCTGTCACTAACAATTGACTTTGGCATTCCATGAATTTTAAAAATGTTATCCATCAAGGCTTGAGTTACAGAGAGAGCTGTGTAAGGATGGCTAAGTGGAATGAAATGAACCCCCTTTGAAAGTCGATCTACAACTACAAGGATGACTGTTTTGCCTTGAGATGGTCGCAGCCCATCAATGAAGTCCATCAAAAGGTCTGTCCAAATTCGACCAGGTAAGGGTAGCGGTTGTAGCGTACCCGAGGTAGCTACTGTCTCCCCCTTTTGACGTTGGCATACATCACATTCTGCTACAAATCGTTCAATATCACCCTTCATACCCTTCCAATAGAAGGAACACGAGGCTCGTTTATAAGACTTCAGTGACCCAGAATGTCCAGCAATTGGGGATGAGTGAAATTCGGCCATGATTTCTTTCTTTAATGGTGACGTTGAAGCAAGCACCAAGCGTCCTTTATAGCATAACTCGTCATCAATGAAAGTGTACTTTGCGTGCAATTGAGGGTCACACCGAAGATCTTTGATCAAGTCTTGCAGCTCGTCATGTGTTTCCCAATCTAATTTCAATTTGTCAAGCCATTGCATAGGAAGCAATGAGATTGCACTGCATTCAAATTGACGAGATAATGCATCCGTAACTATATTTGTAGCCCCTGTATGATATATTATCTCATAGTCATATCCAAGAAGTTTTGCGACCCATCTTTGTTGCATAACAGTGGTGATCCGTTGCTCCATAAGGTACTTAAGGTTGCGATGGTCAGTGCGAACCTTGAAGTGCCGCCCGAGTAGATAAGGCTGCCATTTTGTCACCGCATGTACTATTGCAAGCATCTCCTTCTCGCATGTCGAGTGTCTAGTTCTTCCCTGATAGTGCCTTGCTAGTAAAGGCAATAGGTCTATTCTCTTGCATCAATACAGCTCTTATTCCCGTACCGGAAGCATCACAATCTACAATAAATGTTCTTGAGAAATCAGGTAAGGCAAGTACTGGTGTGGTGGTCATGGCAGCCTTGAGATCTTGGAATGCCTTCTCTGCTTCATCACTCCATTTGAAAGCATCTTTCTTGAGAAGAGCTGTAAGAGGAGCACTTATGCAGCCATAATCCTTCACAAATTTCCAGTAGTAACCGGTAAGACCGAGGAAACCACGAAGCCTTTTAATGTTGCTAGGACGGGGCCATTCAACCATGCTTGCGATCTTGAGGGGATCAGCTACAACTCCTACTTGTGAAATTACATGCCCAAGGTACTCCAATTCGGTTTGACCGAAAAGACATTTAGATTGTTTGACATACAATTTCTGTTGTTGGAGTATCTCTAATGTTACCTTTACATGGTCGATATGAGTCTCTAGAGTAGGACTATAAATAAGGATATCGTCAAAAAAGACTAAAACGAACTATTGGAGATAAGGTCTAAATACCTCATTCATGAAACTCTGGAAAGTGGAAGGTGCATTGCTCAAACAAAAGGCATCACCAAAAACTCATAGTGACCCTCATGTGTTCGAAAGGCGGTCTTAGGAATATCTTCATCATGGACACGGATTTGATGGTAGCCTGAGCATAAATCAAGCTTTGAAAAAAATTGAGCGTCATGAAATCCATCCAATAACTCATCAATGATGGGTATCGGAAACTTATCCTTGATTGTAATCTTGTTGAGGGCACGATAATCCACACATTCTCCATGACCCATCTTTTTTTTTCACCAACAACACTGGCGAGGAATAGGGACTCACGCTTGGACGAATGACACCAGATTCAGGCATTTCCCTTACAATTTTCTCAATCTCATTCTTTTGGAAATGTGGATACATGTATGGTCGAACACTAGTTGGAGGTTGATTTGGTTGGGTTGGTATTTGGTGATTATGGGATCGCTTTGGTAGTAGATCTAAAGGTTCTTGAAACACCTCAGAAAACTCTGATAGTATAGGTTGTAGAATTGATGATACCTGAACCGCTTCATCACTCGCATTAATGTGATAAATTTGTGCAACTACACCGGTCGTCCCTTTATGAATCAACCGCTCCATACAATTGGCATCAACAATCTTGTTTGGCCCATTCTTCTCTCCCTTCAAGGTGAAACGTTTTCCCCCATTGGAAAACTGCATCTTTATCTCTGCGAAATCCCACACAATCAGACCAAGAGTCTTCAACCATTGAGCACCTAATACCAAATCACACCCACCCAATGAAAGAATATACATATCAGTATGTAAAGGTAACCTTGCATTGTTAACCGTAGGTTGGGACATTTTCCATGACAAGGCAATTTGCCTCCATTAGCGACCATTACGTTGAAGTGTTCATTAGCTTGCATTGCATGTGACAACCAATCTGTTTTGCCACCTTAGGATCCACAAAATTGTGGGTGCTGCCCGAATCAATTAGGATTACCACATGTTGTCGTTTGATGCACCGGTTCACCCTCATTGTTTGTGGGGATGCATACCCAAATAATGCGTGCACTGAGCTCTCTGGTGCTTCTTCCTCTATGATTGCATCATCATCATGGGTGCCTTCTTCTGTTTCTTCCGCATCAAGAAGAAAAAGCATCTGGCGTTTGCAGCAATGGCCTGGCTTAGTTGTAACAAAGGTCTTTCTCTCTTCGGGCCTTCATTCGGCATGTGAAAGTTTCTTGATGTGATGGGTATAGTTGCTGGTCCCATTCCTATTGGTGCTACTGCATTTGGAAAAGGGTGTGGTGTAGCCGGTGCGGCTGATTGTAATGGCCGACTGTTCATTGCTCCTTGGCTTAATCGATTTGAAATCAATTCGTCTTCCCGCAACCATGCTAACCCAATTGCTGCAGATAAACTGTGTGATGAGTGTCAGCCTTCAATCCCTCAATAAAACAACTAATTAAAGTGGCTTCATCAGTAATTGTTGATCGGTTGGACAAACGTTCAAACTCCGATTGATAATCTTGGACGGTTGACGTTTGGGGCCGAACCTGATGCATATAGATTTTGTAAAATTCTCCCAACTTAACACTCCATTCATTTTCTTCAACCATGTGTACCATTGCAATGCATCACGCTCCAAGTGGAACCCCGCCAATGGAACCGCAGTTTGATTGAAATCGAAGCACTGCTTGGCTCGAAAAATCCATCCCATTGGATCCTCTCCGTCGAATTTAGGAAAATCAATTCTTGTATACCTGGTTTGAATGGAACTACTTGCATTACTTCGAGGTCCTGAGTGTCCCTCAAAGCCGCTTGATCGTTCCCTGCCGGATCGAATAGTTGAGATCTCTTCTTGAACAGACTTTATTGTTGATGAGAGATGCTCATGTTTATGATTCATCCCCAAAATCAATTCCTTGATCTGATCTATCAATCCAAGTTCTCTTTGAGTTGATCATTCTCGACATCCATTTTTCGTCCGTGGGCGCCATAAGTCCTCTGGATCGTTTGGCTTTGATACCAAGTTGTTACGACCTTAACCACAATGCACAAATAAGAGACATTTCTCTTAGGGGAGAAAGCCTCAAAGGTGAAAATCACAATAAAATTATCTGTTCTGTATTCCCTTTCCCAAAATTAGACAAATAGATGGAAGACTTGCCATAATTGACTTCATGACCTACTCCTAATTTTTAGAACAATTCCAACAAACAAAAGACAAGAAAGGAAAGATATCAATGCCAACAAAGCAGATTTATGATAACCTAATAGGTGCGTGTAAAAGAAAGTGCAGGGGAGTAACATTGTCTTTGCCAATTTAAGAACTTGAAAGAAATTATCACTTTTTAGGGGCACAGCATGGAAGAGAACGAGACACAAAGTGACTTGGCAGAAGCTTCTAAGGCTTTACGAGAACGAGACACAAAGTGACTTGGGAGAAGCTGGTTCCAGTTAGTGCAAGAACCATGATTAGTACATTTTTCTATTGCTTATTTGGTTTGTTTGCTTGTTTTTAGGGTTATGACTGGCCATGGTTAGGTGTACGATACAAATATTTCTCTGTAGTTCCGTTCTGGGTGAGTATTACTTCTAATTAATATGACGAATTGTCTCTGGGGATGCATAAACCCTGATTTCATTAGGCTTTGTTTGTTTGGAGGTATAAACCTTGTGGAAAAGAATTTTATTTCTCACAAATAATCTCATATTTTTAGAGAAAAATGTTCCCCAAGGCAGAAAAGAAGAGAATTATTTGCACTAAAAAACTTTATTTTGCAGCATTCCAAACACAAATTATTTCTCCTGAATAATTCAGTAGTGCACCTATTTTCCCTCCAAACAAACCTGGCCTCTTATTGAAAATTACCAGAACCTAGGATCGGGTAATCCCATGCGCAATTAGGGTTGGTGATTGGGCCTGGTGGGCCAGGCTGAAATCAACACAAGCTCAGCCCAAGTTTAAAACCTCAGCCCGACGCTCAATCTCAGCTTAAGCTCCTCAACCCAAACTCGGCTCACAACAAAACATAGGGCTTCTTGTTGAATTTGGGCCAACTCCAAATTAAACAGCCAGTGCTAGGCCTAGGTCAATCTTTGGGGATTTGTGTGAGCCGATGTAGCTGTTCAACCATGAACACCAAACTATGAACACGAGCTCCATGTCAAAAGACATCCAGAGCTCTCCCAAAACACGCTAAAATGCAGGCGTCTCTCGGTAAATAGACAAATTCATCCTTGCATTCACAGTGTTTCAAAGGAGCTACTGATATTTTTTAATCGAAGCTCTGTTTATAGTTAAACCATAATTGTCAGACTTTAATTTCCCCTAATTGCTACAAGTGAATTTCACACCACTTCCTTGTGTCTCTGCTTTCCTATATCTATCCGCATCATTTGAAAGACTCAGCTTCATTTCAGCCACAATTTAGCTGGAAAAGAGAGTTCCACGCATAGTTAGTCACACAATTGGAAAAACCCTATTTTTCTAAATCATAATCAGTTAACCCCTCCATCTACCAGGAATTCAGGAAATGGATCAGCTCTGTTTCCAACTTCACTTCTCTGTGGAAGAAGTACCCATATGACAAGTCTGGGACCCCAAAATGACTACATCAAACTACACATGCATAAGACAGGAAATAACACCTGAGCTAAAAGAAAGTATCAGAACTATTGTCATAAGCTCCATGCCTGAGTAGATTCAGCAAAAATTCATCAAAAACAGGTTCAATATCAAGCTTGTACTTGATTCACTTTTCAGCAAGTAGCATCTGCATCAGAAACCATTGAACTTATATCAAATCAGGTCTTCTGTAACGGGTAAAAACATCTGACTATGCTTAGTACTTCAACTAAAACATTGGTTCAGAAGTTTGCAATAGCATAAGAATGCATCAATTTGTACATTGTGCTAATACCATAAAATAGTTCAAAATTTGCATAAAGGAAGGTATGGGACAAGGTTCCTGATATAAAATAACCAAGAGTTGATATGTTAGAAATATATCCGCTTGATGGGTCAATGAGCTCGTTAGAAATGGATCATCCCTCGTTTCTTCTGGGTTTTTCCGTCCACCCAAATATTGAGCTGCAGCATTTTAAAACATTCCAATTTCTTGTTAGATTTCCTAAACCTGCAGAGAAGAAAATTTGCAATTATAAGAAACCAAACCCTTTCCTCAAAGAAATTACAATCAACATACCATTTGGGAAAGCTTTTTATGTGGGAAAGGTGCTGCAAAGGAACTTATATAGCTTGCCTCACTTCCGTGCATGCAATAGCTTGTCCCAACCAAAACTCGCGGCTTCTATCAAACAATGCACACTAATATGCTTGCTTGGACAGACACAAACATATGCTTGCCCCTACCACCCTACGTAACTAGAGCCCTGTAGGTCCAACACTCCTATATAGAGCTAGGCTTCAACACCATTCACTGGTAAGGCCCCACATGCAGCATTCTCGACGGCGGCTATCCCAAGCTAGCCATCCATAATTGTCAGCCTCCCTTACCCCACAATCCTCACCTGTGACCCTCACTGAAATTCAATTCAATGAAAAATACCATTAGAGGATAAGATTTAGTTCATCTTATTTGACCAACCTTAACTATTAGGCATCTCGTTTTCCATCTCGCAAACTACTCTGTTAGACAGGGTATTACTTAATTATTACCCTTTTTCAAACACTTGTTTTGTAGTGAAAATACGATCATTTTGGTATCCAATTGACCAATTCAATGCTATGAATGTTCACATACAGATAAACTTGAACCTAAAAAGGGACAAAACCTTCATTCATATTGCATAACTCCCTCATTTTATTTTATTTAAATCTGTAAAATAGACTAATATTAGAGAAAAGGAATATATCCAACTCCCTCATTTTTCATTCAAGTGACACTTAACCCCTCATCAAAACATTCTGGTGTAGAATCTAGATACATTTCCTGAAATTCAATTCCAAAGTCGGCTACAAAAGTATATTATCTTCGAATAATTGATGCAATGCGGACTGTAGTTTACCACAGAGCAGGATTCAATCATTAGACACCTAAACAAAATAGGAGAAACATTAGGAAGTCCAATAACCATACTTATGGTGGTACCTAGCTTATGTTTCACAAATGCTGCATATTCTCATTAACCTGTACTGTCTGTTCAGTGGACCTCATTTAGGAAAGCTTACAAAAAATCAGCTTGATCAAATATTTAAACCATTTAATAGGTCATTTGTCTAGACTGATGTCCTGTAATTCATGTTGTTGAAGGAAAATCAGTTAATTTTGTGGTTAAAATCATACTAGATTGGTATTTTACCCAGAAAATTACCTGGCACAAATTGAACAATTTAGGTATACACACCCCTTGTATTGTAGAACCTTAGAGGCCAGTACTTAACAAGTTATGGTTGTTCCTGGACTACCCCAAGTGTGGCCAACCAAATATTCCAAAAGGAATAGGTTAGCTTTGGTTTCAAGACTTCTTTTAAACCCTTTTTTCTAATTTCTAATTCTAATCTCAGCATGAAACCCCAACAAACTTCAAACTACAGGCAATACCTAGGCAAGGCTCTAATAGCCCTTTGTTTTCTTTTCCTTTGACAATAAATCCCTGCATTTATGGTTTGTATACATTGAACAAAAAATTTCATCTTAGTTGGGGGAAACATATTTTATATATCTCTATGTTAACAAGGCTCTAAAGCATTACAAACAAACTTCAAACAAGTGGGCCCCCAAATAGCTTAGGTGAACATGCTTAGGAAAATTTTTGGGATTCAGTCCGTCAGTCCTATGATCATCATCAATGCCTTCTCCCAAATATTTGGGGCCAGCAACACAAATCCTATTTTGCCATTCCATTTAATTAAAAGTCATAACTTCAATTAAGTCATGTGCTATCAAATCTTTCCTCACTAGTTTTATTCACGTCATTTTTGTCATTTTCTCCCTCTTTTAGAACACAATTTTAACTAATTCACTTCTTACTGGAGTTGTTAGTGGTCTTCGTTGAACGTCTCCAAACTATCTCAATCAACTCTCTCTTGCTTTATCACCTATTGGAGCAACTCTCATATCCTCTTGAATGTCCTTGTCCTTCCATTCATAAATCTCATCATCCTCATCTCAGGTATACTAATTCTATCAATATGTTGATTCATAGTAGCCCAACATTTTGCTCAATAAAGAATAGTTGGTCTTATTGTTGTCTTATAAAATTTTCCTTCCAACTTGATCGAAAAGCATCGATCACACAATTCTATCAATTTGTTGATTATTAATAGCCCAACATTTTGCTCAATAAAGAATAGTTGGTCTTATTGCTCTTATAAAATTTTCCGTCCAATTTGATCGAAAAGCATCGATCACACAGCACTCCCCAAATTTAGCCATCTAAATCTAATCCTATGAGCAACTCCTCTTCATTCTCTCTATTGTTATGAATAATTGAACCAAGATGCCATAAATGGTTTCTTTGGGGTATCTTTTAAGCATCTATCTTTACAACCAAGATTACAACATTATAGTCCCTTGGGCAGTTTAGAATGGAGATTCACAATCAAATGCTTATAGTAGGCGAGGAGACTAAAATAAAAACCGTAACATTGTGATTGTAAAAGGGGCAGTCATGTCTATAACCAGAGTCCTGAATTCTTACTAATGGGCTGGATCCTGCACTCTGAATTACATCCAGATCCTTCTGTCATGTGTTTGCCTTCCAAAATAATGGAAATGATATTTTTGCTTCTTGGTTTCTTAATCAATATGACATCCTTCCTGAGCTTCTCAAATATTTGATTTGGCATTTCAAGCTACAACAAGTATATTTCATCTTCATTTCATAGGGACCTTATGCTTCTAAAACTTAAAGTTTTCCATCTACTAGATTCAATTCAGAATTTGCCATACCATCATCCCAAACTTCTATATATTTCATAGTTTTCAGATTTGCACATTTATGATTTAACAGAAATCAAACCACATCAATGAAGAGTGTTGTCCATAAAAGGACAATTGTTTCCTGTGGTCAAGAGAACAAATGCAACATATGGAGAGTAAAACAAACATCAGAAGGCAAAAGATGATATGACGTGGATGAACTGAGTTAAAAGTTTGAAAACAAAACCTTTCAAGCAGCTACATATCAGGATATTCCATGGCAGCTGATTCTAGTTTTACTTCCTTCAGTGCAACACATATTAAAGACTGGCAGCTGTCCGCAATTCTATGGAGAAGGAACGAAAAAAGTTAATGATGCCAAAGGCTTGTCATAAATTGTTTGTAGGGAATTGGATGCAGATATTGCCTCATAATCTACACCGAGAGAAAGGTGGCAAATGCCAGCATCATCTTTAGACCTTTGGAAGCAAGTTGTACAAGCCTCCAACTTTGGCCCTGGAAAATGCAGTGCAAGCATCAATAACATCCTTACAATTGGATTCCTTACGCTGCCAAATGGTATGGAGGAAATCAAACTATTTAAAAATTACCCGGTAGGATGTTTATATTAAAATAAAGAGCATGAAGCAACTGCTTATTACACAAAATGAAGTAGCAACATAAACTCCACAGAAATGGAACAAAAGGGGAAAAAGATAAAGATAAAGGGAAAAAAAGAGTTAGGCATGAATCCCATTGGCCTTCGGAAATCTACAGTAACATCCTTAATATCACAATGGTTCAAAATGTCAACTGCAAATCTGTGTAATCAAACAATAAAGATAAAACTCTCACATCAGTGTCTTCCGAGTTCTTATATAAAGCACCATGTTTTCCAAATCAAATGAGCCACCCTGTCTGACATGTGAAATAAAATGATATAATAGACTAATAGTTAGTCTTGATCATCGTGACGATGCATGTGTAGTTCAAGGCAGGGACTGCCCTTAAACTCTTTTGGGCAATCATTACCCATGGAAGCATAACGCATGCTCTCCAAAGATCACGTGAGTTTCTAAGAAACTGAACTAAAGGAGAGTTATTTGACAGTGGAATGACTCCATAATTTGATCATTCGATTACAGAGCTTTCAAAGATACGAAAGAGAGCCCAGATATTATATTCTTGGCATCTGCCAACAAGATTGTAAATTTATGGTGCGTGTTGCCTAAGATTACCCTTTTCGATAATAGAAAAGATGTTGAAAATCTTTGATTGAAATGCTTACACAGTACAATCCCGCAAAGAACGACTAATAGAGATAAGTAAATAACACGAGGAAGGACCTAGAAAAATCCATTACTTTGTAAGAGTTTATGGAACCGAAATTTCAAAGTCACAGTAATGTACTATTCCAGCACTACAAAATGTATAACAATTTATTCTGCTTCTTACAACGCTGTGAGACCATTAAAGCACAGAAAAACAAATCCTAAGGGGAAAAAAAATTTCTATCAACTAATAGGATAGCTTGTTTCAGCGGAAATTAAATTTCTTAGCTCCATCAAATGTTCATCATTTGAAATGTGGAGTGTAAGACGAAGATTTGTCACCAGTGCTTCTAGTTCCCAACTTAAGGGCCCAGAAGCATGCAATGCCTCCATAGTGCAATGGTAAGCATGCAACTCTAACCGATGAACTTCTGCCGCCAATTCCTCTTTCGTGGGAAGGGGCCTCCCACAAAAAGATTCGGCATCACTAAAATGACTGTCCGTATCATGACTAGGATCTGCTAAACAACGAAGGGGCAACTTATAGGGACTGTAGCTAGTACTGCTACAACTACCAACAGAGCATGCAATACTATCAGCATCATTAGATTCTAAGCTTCTTGCAAGAAAACACTCTTTGACGCCATTTAGTTTTCCCCTTTCCAAATCCATTTCATAAAATCCAGCTGTTCTGTTGTTAAAGGAAGCATGCATGTATCTTTCACCCAGCATTTCTCGGGGGGAAGCAACAGCATCTACCTTTTCATGTAACGGGGATGGACGCCCTGGAACCATTCGCTGAAGCGTACCCTCTTTCTCAATTGCTCTTATTTTACTGGCAGCTACTGTATATGCTTCAGCTTGAGATGAGCAATAAGGTGATCCTCTCTTCAGAGTACGAGCGGAAATCATAAGAGACACCTGAGTAGCAAGGTTGTTCTTCACAGGAAAACAATCATCTCCTCCATGTAGTTTAAACCGTGTATCTGTTTGCAGCACCTGGGACCTCGATTTCTGACAACAATTCGAAGTTGGCAGTTTGTTAAATTTCCCATCTTCAAAGTTCCCAGAACCCTGTGTGCAAAAGCAAAAATAATCAGTCCACGTAAAGGTGATACGGGCTCATAAAACTATTGCTAGCATGCATTCATGGGTATAACACTAGAAAATGTAGTAGATGGCCAACATAGCCCTAAAGGTCCTAACAAGATCCCAATACTTCATCAAGCATCATGAACAGAACTAAATTAACTCGACTGAAGACCAACTAATACAATTCTCCAAATGATAAAACCTTCCTCAGGCAATATTCTAGATTTTGTGTGTGCGTGTGCCCGCTGGGGGGGGACTACCTGTAATCTACTGTTTTGGAAGTTCAAATTTTGACACAGAATGACAAAACCAACCATAACATAAAGAAGTTCACAAAAGACCAATACAAACAAAACAATGCCCTCAAAATCAAAATACTTTGCAAAATTTATCAAACATAAACACCAATAATTGTGGAATACAACTAATCAGATTAAATTAGTAAATTACCTTTCCGACCACGATCCATTTCTCATCTTGCCAACATTGCCTCACCCTGAGGTCAGATACGTGGACTCTGAACTCTTGCCAGGATCCAAGTAGCCTAACCAAAAAGTACTTCCCACCCATAACCTTTGAAACTGTAGCCATTTTCCAAGACATATTATCAAACACCTCTACAAGGTCACCAGGAAAGCAATCCTCTGCACCTTCCACCGGAGGAGGGTATGGCCTAATCTCCCTCCTAGACACTCGCTCCACAATTCTCTCACCTGTGGTGCCCAGGAACCGATCATACATAACACTGTAATTGTGTCCATTCCCAGATATTATTTCAGCACAATGCCAAGAGCCTGAAGACACCTCCTTTTTGCTCAATACCTCCACTTTATTCCCTTTCTTGAATCTCATGATGTATGATATCAACCCAAAACCAGATTCACAAAACCTGTTGTCATGCAAAAAAATCAAAATTCCAATGTAAGAAAACAAAACCAATGCATGAAGTTCAGTAATTAACTAATAAAATCTTAATCAAATAATGAAACAAAAGGACCTACTAAAACTTAGATAACCATGGTCCATAGATAACCGGAACATTCTGCAAAGTGAAAAGAAAATGAAAACAATATTTTAAAAAAATTGATCTCTAACGGCGAATCAGTCATCCGGGACTCATATTAATGAGATAAGACATGATATATAAAAATCATAAATTAATAAAGTATAACAAGAACAATCTATAATAACAAATATGTAGTATTTAAGAGAATTTATAGTCTAGGTAATAAGTACAAATAAAAAGTAAAAGAAAAAAATAGGGAAAGAACAAACCCTTGAAAAAACTATAATCATTCGCATAAAATAATTCTCATATCTCAAAAGAAAAATAATGATCTACCTTCCAGCAAATAAATCACAACTAGCCCAAAAATCAACCGATCAAAAAAAATAACTATCCCAAAAATCATCATACTTTCTCTGAAAAAGCAATACTCTCAATACAAACCCTAGAAATAATCTAAAACAACCCACATTCATCAACATAAACATAAAATTATAATCATAGATATTAAACAAAATACATAATATTTACCAAAAATAAAAATTACCAAATATATATTCTCTGAAACAGATTTCAGTTTCCATGAACATAGCATGTTTAATACAACTGAGGCAAACAAGAAAAAACGCTGAAATAATATTTACCAACAAATAAACCACAACTAACCCTAATATCCCCGTACCTTCTTATATATATATATATATATATATAAAGAACTACTCAATACAAACCTTAAAATAATCTAAAAACAATCCACGCTCAACCATAAAAATAATTATCAGAGAAATTAAACGAACCTACAGAATATAAAAAAAAAAGAAAAAAAAAATCACATTTTGCAACATACAAAATCAATTCAATTTATCTACAACAGATATAATTTCCATGAACGTACCATGATTACTATACAAACAGAAGACAAGAAGAAGAAGAAGTATACGAAGAAACTGAATCTAAGCGTTGAAAATACAGGGAATAAAAAGAACCCCAAAAAATCGACTGGATCAAAGAAAATAAACGAAGAGATCTGACTGACCTATTTCGATGATTTTTATTCTTCTAACGTTCGATCTCACAAATTTCTCTCCTTTTTTTTCCCCTTTTCTTGGGTCCTGTAGCTCGATTGAATTATTAATATTTTTGTGAGAATAAAAATAAATATCAAATCTGGTATTTGTCGTGGATTTCAAGTCTCCCTTAATAATCAACGAATATGCCAGTTTTTGCCCTAGTAGATTTTTATCTTTTTTAAATAAAAAAAAACTTTGAGTTAAGGGATTTAGGACTCGTTTGGTAGAGCCTGGGCTGTCAAAGGGCAGGTCCTAGTCTTATCAAGTCAACCCTTACCTAAAGGGTAACGCCCTAACCCTTGGAGTACCTCAACTGGTTAGGTTCGAAATCAGATTTGGTCTGGCTTGGCCAAACCAAAACCGTCTGGCACACTCACTTTAACCCAGGTTATGAAATTTTAACTCCTATGATTAATTTTTAAAAATATTTTTTTTCAAAAAACAAAGGTTACATGATTGAATCCAAGGGTTGGTATATCTTAACCACAGTTAATCCGTGTCAAGAGAGAGACTTGTTGACTAGTGGGATAGAAGCTAGACGGATTTCGTCTGCCGAGGGCTAGATGAAATCCATTCCCGTTAGGTTCAAGCTCTACCATCCTCAAGGAACAGGATAAATCAGGGCGAGCCCTTAAAAAAAGTGAAAAAAAATCTCATACACTACCACTAGGCACTATATACCAACCTGAAATTAACCCTACTTCTTTATTCAGTCTTGTAATTAGTGATGCAACACAAAAAATAGCAAGACAAAGTTATTATTATTTTTTACCCATAAAATAGCATAATATATTTTTCTTAAATTAAAAATAATATAATGTATTTACTATTATTTAATAATGAAATTATATATATATATATACTTTATATTTTATTATACATTTTAGCTATATGTTTTTCGTTCCATATATTTAATTTTGTCATGGTACGGACATAAGGCATATATAGATTTAATTAAAGTGTTGTCATAAGGCATTGGCCCATAATACTAATTATGACAGTTATACATAAGTAGGGTTGTCAATGGATCGGATCAGGATCTGGATCTGGGTCCGATTAGCCAGACTTTGGAACCTATATGTGATCCGTCGGATCGGATTACATCGGATTGGTGGAATCCAATTATAATCGGATCGGATCCGGATATAGGGTGATCCGATGTGATTATAATAACTGTAACGGATATAATTCGTAAATCAGCTCAGCGTTGTGGGACGAGCTCGTTTTTGTCGTTTTGTTCACGAAAGTGACACGTGTTCACGAGTTGGGGTCACGTGCTTAAAATATAAGGGTCACACGTTGTCTGATGTACAACGATCCCGTTGTGCGCATTACGACGTCTTTGTTCTCACGAAGAACAACGTTTCCGTTGTGGCTTCGACAACGTGCTCGTTGTCTAAAGCACAACGTGAACGTTGTGCTCTAGACAACGTCACTATCGTTACACGAACAACGAGTCCGTTGTCTCACCGACAACGATGTCGTGCTGTGTTTTAAGGCATCTACGCCGTAACCGAGCTGAAGTCAACAACGAGACCGGCTCGTAGGAGGAAGTGATCAGGAGGCGATCCAAGATCCCGACAAGCGTGCCGAACGCGCCGTTTCGTGCCGAAAGTACTGTCTTGGCATTTAATGCTGGTCACTTCTGCGTACCGACCGATCCCGTCCGATTGGACTTTTTGGAGACTCTCACGTGTGATGCAACCGGTGGCAAATGTGACTAAGATGTTTGGCAATGAGTGCAAAGACACGTGGTATGTACACTTATGGCCATCCATGGTCATTGATGGCCATACCAACCCTTGCCCTATAAAAACCCCGTGATTTTTAGTGCAGAGGACACTTGTTCACTGACCCAGATCGGAGAATACGTGTGAGGAGCCTCCGGTGCCTTGTGTATTTTCCAGTGACTGTTATAGCATTTTCTGCTCATCATCTTCTACCCTTACTGACTTTACCATCGGAGTACAGGTCAGGGTGCCACACCCTCCGCTCCAACCTTCTACCAGGAGACCAGAGCGTGGAAGAAGCTGCTGCTGACGCGTGTCCGTCCGGTATTTTTCCCCCTCACAAAATTGGCGCCGTCTGTGGGAAATATTAAACGGACCCCCCTTTGCTCTCTGCGATCATGGCAGACCAGTCAGAAGTGTTCGGGCATGAGGATCAAACCCCTCACGCCACTTCTTTCATACCTTCTGTCGTGCACAATCCTGGAGTCAGTCCTTCGTCTGGGCAACCAGAGAGGACCGTGCCTCCCCTTGCTGAGCTCTCTGTCTCAGATCGCATTTTGGCAATGCTGCAAGTGCAGCAGTCTGCTCTGGACCAAATCACCAGGCAGCAACAGTTGATGCAGGTAAGGCTGGAGACGTTCGAGCATAGCAGGCTCGAGGTGGATGAAGTGCCACTACAGAGGCCTTCTTTGAGACGTCAGTTTGACTTCTCTTCTTCTCCTTCTGCCCCTGAGAATCGTGAAACCAGGTTTGTGCTTCTTCCTACTGAAGGGGATGTAAGACAACCTCCGGTTCGGGCAGAGCAGAGTATCCCTTCAGATCGTGTGGATTTCCGGGAAGGGGCAGGAAGAGAAGACCTAAGAGTGGGTACTGGAGGCCCAGACACCCAGAAGACTTGGGTAACAGCCAAGGAGGTGGAGGCTTTAATCGGTGCTCGCGTTAAGAGCATGAAGGGAGGGATTCCTGACCACTTTGCTCAGTCAGCAAAGGACAACGTTGAGAACTCTCCCTTCACAGACGCCATCAACCAGTCCTATACTTCTTCCAAGTTCATAACTCCGATCTTCCCCATGTACACTGGAAAGACGGACCTGGAGGAGCATTTGTTTGACTTCAAGCACGCGATAGCTGTTCGCAATCCAGATGATGACTTGTATTGCAAGGCTTTCCCCAACAGCCTATCTGGGGCAGCATCGAAGTGGTTTCGGAACTTGCCTCCTGGTTCCATCAGTAACTTCTCAGAGCTCCGGTCGGCCTTTATTGATCGCTTCATCATCAATAAGAAGAAGAAGGCGGGTGCAGACACTCTCTTCTCTTTGAGGATGAAGCCAGCCGAATCCTTGAAGGACTTCATTTCGCGTTTCACCGATGAAGTCCACAACATAGACAAGGTTGATGAAGCAAGCTGCATCGCCGCTTTCAAGAATGCTATCCCCAAGCATTCCGAGCTCTACAAGTCCTTAGCTCTTGACTACCCTGTCAAGATGGACGAGTTGATGGTACGTGCCACCAATTACGGGAGGTACGAGGAGGACGTATCCGTTGTGTCAGCACCGAAGCCCAGAGCGAGAGTGGTGGATGTCGCGGAAAGGGCACACCGATCATCGAAGAGGAAGGAGAAGAAGCAGAGGTACGAGTCTTCATCATCTGAGGGCTCGCCACCAAGGAAGCAGAGGGAGAGAGTTGTGTATGTGACTCAACGGGATCAGCCGGATCGGCGCCCGTTTGAGAGAAACTTTAACCAGCATCAGAGCAGGACGGAGAGACGTCCTAATGACCAGCAGGCGAGGCAACAGTATCAGTCACGCCAGGTACAGCCTCAAGTACAGCACGAGAGAGGCGTGCAGCCTAATGAGAGGCGACCATTTACGAATCAAACACCGCGCATCAATTTCACAGTCAGCCCGGCGACCATCATGAGGTCAATGGAGGATCAGCCATACTTTGAGTGGCCGGCGAGGGCGGTGCCGGATATCACATCGGGGCCACGGGTGCATGAGTACTGTCATTATCACAAGTGCCGTGGTCACCTCACCAACCGATGCCGTATTCTGAGAGAATACTTGGAGAGGCTTGTTCAGGAAGGGTATTTGGGAGAGTATCTTGCTTCTGACAACGGCGGTGGGGAGCGCGCCAGGGAGCCGGTGTCCCAATCTCGTGGAGGAGAACTCGCCAATAATCCCAGTTCCAGTGGAGGGGCTTCCTTGGGTACGATCAATGTCATTTGCCGCGTGCAAACGCCTGAAGCTGATGTGGAGAGGAACTTCAGGGCGAAGGCCAGGAAGCTGTCTCACGAGGCCGCAGTGTGCCAGGTGCAAGTGCCTAGCAGAAGCGTTAAGCAGGCACTCACCTTCACTGATCTTGATCTGACAGGAGTGATCCGACCTCATTATGATGCTCTTGTTCTCACCATGAGAATAGGAGACTTCGACATCAAGAGGGTGCTCGTAGATTCTGGGAGCGGAGCAGACATCTTGTACCTTCATGCTTTCACTCAGATGAAGCTGGACCCTTCCGTCCTCATCCCTGCTCAGACTCCCTTGTATGGATTTGATGGCAGCTCGATGAAGCCTGTAGGCGACGTTGTCTTGCCCGTTGTGGCGGGGCCCGTTGTCCTTCAGACCAGGTTTTCCGTTCTGGATGCGCCATCACCGTACAATGCCATCTTGGGTCGCTGGTGGACCCATGAGATGAAGGCTGTTCCGTCCTCGTACTATCAGGTGTTGAAGTACCCAACACAGGACGGGCCTCGGGAGATCCGAGGCGATCAATTGGCTTCGCAGAAGTGCGATTTTCCAGCTTCCGTTGTGCCTTCGTAGCAGTTACAGGTCGTTCCCGTTGTGGAAGAGAGCTCGGAGGCATCGTTGTGCAGACCTTCCGTTGAGCCCACGAAAGCTGTCAATTTGGGAACGGAAGAAGAGCCAAAGGTGTTGCAGATCGGGACGAGCTTGACAACGGAGGAGGAGCTCGAGTTGCTGAGTTTTCTTAGGGAGAATCTTGATGTCTTTGCATGGTCTCACAAAGATATGACTAGCATCGATCCGAATGTTATCTGCCATCACCTCAATGCTGATCCTGCCATCCCTCCAGTGAAGCAGAAACCTCGGAGGCTTGCTCCAGCTTATCATGATGCAGTGAATGAGGAGATTGACAAGCTGATCCAGTTTGGGTTCATTCAGGAGGTGCAGTACCCTGATTGGATAGCCAATGTTGTGGCTGTGCCAAAGAAGAACGGGAAGGTGAGAGTCTGCATTGACTTCACTGGTGTCAATAAGGCATGCCCCAAGGACTTTTTTCCCATGCCAAGGATAGACAGACTCATCAACGCCACTGCTGGCCATGAAATGTTATCCTTCATGGATGGTTATTCGAGCTATAACCAAATCTTTCTGGCGGAAGCGGATCGAGAGAAGACCACCTTCATAACGGAGCGAGGTTTGTTCTGTTATCGGGTGATGCCTTTTGGCTTGAAGAATGCAGGTGCCACCTATCAACGTCTATGAATCTCATGTTCGGATCACTCCTTGGCAAGACGGTCGAAGTGTACATCGACGATATCGTTGTGAAGAGTCGAGTACGAGGTACTCTGGTGGCGGACCTTGCTGAACCTTTCTCTGTGCTGCGATCTTTCAATCTGAAGATCAACCCGGAGAAGTGCACCTTCGGGGTTACCTCAGGGAAATTTTTGGGTTACCTTGTGAGTCAGTGGGGGATTGAAGCTAATCCATCTCAGATCCGTGCTTTGCTGGACATGCCAGAACCCAAGTCGAAGAAGGAGATTCAGAAGCTGACAGGTCGGATTGCTGCGCTCAACCGGTTCATCTCCAAGTCATCCGATCGTTGCAAACCTCTGTTCGAGCTGCTGAGGAAGGATTCCATTTCGCGTGGACTCCGGAGTGTTCCCGAGCTTTCCTTGCCTTGAAAGAGTATTTAGGATCAACTCCTATCCTCTCGGTGCCAGAGCCAGGTGAAATCTTATATCTCTATTTGTCTGTTTCAGAGCAAGCCCTTGGTTCCGTCCTAGTGAGAAGCTGTGATGGCATGGAGAAGCCTGTCTACTTCATCAGCAAGACCTTTCTCAAAGCAGAGTGTAATTATAGCAAGCTCGAGAAGGTATGTCTGGCTCTTGTCTTTTCTGCAGAGAAGCTTCGGCCGTACTTTCATGCTCATTCTATCGTTGTCATCACAACGTATCCTTTGAAAGTCGTGCTGGGACGACCCGAGCTGGCGAGTTCGATATCCAATACCGGGTCAGGAGTTCAGAGAAGGGGCAAGCAATGGCGGGATTTCTTTCTGACTTTCCTGTGGAGGAGGAGGCAGAGGATATGATTGTTGATCTTCGGGAGCTCCCAACTGAAGTTGACAACGGAGATGCCGTTGTGGAGGGGGTCGAATCGTCAGAATGGAGCGGTTGGCTGTTGTACGTAGACGGATCTTCCAATTTCAGTGGTTCGGGACTGGGTATTGTGCTTATAAGTCCGGACAACATCAAAGTTCAGAAGATGTCACGCCTCGGGTTCACTGCCTCTAACAACGAAGCTGAGTACGAAGCCTTGCTCCTTGGGTTGGAGAGCGCACGAGAACTGCGGGTCTCCACGTTGAGAGTGTTTTGTGATTCACAGCTCGTGGTGAATCAGGTGAATGGTGTTTATGAATGCAAGGACGACCGGATGAAGCAGTATGCCACTCTCGTTCGTTCGTTGTGTGAAACATTCACCGTCGTGGAGATCAGGCATACCCGAAGAGATGAGAACATGCATGCTGACGCTTTGGCGTATTTGGCTTCCATGGTGCAGGCTGACGAGCCTAAGGCTATTCTGATGGAGTTCCAAGAGTATCCCTCGATAACTCTTCAGGCACAACGAGAAGTGTTCTTTGTCAATCAAGTCCCGAGCTGGATGACAGGGTTGGTGGCTTATCTAAAGGACGGAGTTCTCCCTATCAGCGTGAAGGAGTCAAGGCGCATTCAGTCAAAGGTATCTCGTTATACCTTGGTACAAGGAGAGTTGTACAGGAAATCTTTTGGCGGACTTCTGCTGAAGTGTGTTCATCCCGTAGACGTGGAGAGAGTACTTGCTGAGCTGCATGAAGGTATATGTGGTATTCATTCGGGCGGGAGGACCATTGCCCATCGAGCTCTGGGGCAAGGCTACTTCTGGCCTTACATGCAAGCTGACGCTCTGAAGTATGTGAAGAGGTGCAGCCAGTGCCAGCGGTTTGCTCGTCTGATTCATGCTCCAGCTCAAGAGCTCAGCACTGTATCGCAGCCTTGGCCATTTGCCCGGTGAGGACTTGACATTGTGGGACCTTTCCCGAGGGCTCCAGGGAATCTGATCTTTCTTTTAGTGGCGACTGACTACTTCTCACGGTGGATCGAAGCTGTTCCCCTTGCACGTATCAGGGAGCAAGAAGTGAAGAGATTCTTGTGGGAGCATATCATCTGTAGGTTTGGCATACCGCAATCCATCATATCTGACAACGGGAAGCAGTTCTCAGGACGTATAATTGCCGACTTTTGTAGCGAGATGAAGATCAAGCATGTCTTCTCTTCCCCATATTATCCTCAGGGGAATGGATTAGCCGAGGCAGCCAACAAGAATATTCTCAATGCCTTGAAGAGAAGATTGGAAGATTCGAAGGGGAAGTGGGCCACCGAACTGCACAACGTTTTGTGGGGGTACAGAACGACCCCAAGAAGCCCTACCAATGAAACTCCCTTCTCTCTAGCGTATGGCATGGAGGCAGTCATCCCTACAGAGATCAGTTTGCCTACAGTGCGCTCTTGGCACAGCAAGAAGAAGGATGGAGAGAAAGATCAGAACGCAGAACTCATGGTTATTCATCTCGATCTGTTAGAAGAGAAGCGAGAAGATGCTAGTATTCAGATGAGGAGATATCAGCAGCGGTTAAGGAAGGTCTACAACAAGAAAGTGCAACGGAGAGTGCTACAGGTCGGTGATCTCGTCCTCCGAAGAGTGTTCCAGAACACAAGAGAGCTTAACAGTGGCAAGTTGGGACCAAACTGGGAAGGGCCTTATATTGTAGAACGATTGGGAAGCCCTGGAGTCTACTACTTGAAAGACTTGCAAGGTAACCTCATCTCGAAATCTTGGAACATCATGAATCTGAGGCAATTCTTTCAATACAATCTGTGAAATGATATTTGCATACATCGTCGTGCTTACAAGTTTTCAGCGATTTTACATAATCATAGTGTCCATATTTCAACATGTGATTTGTGCCTGCTCATTGTTTACACTATTCTCCATCTAGTTCATCAGTGTAATATTGTGAATGTTTTGCAAGTAATTCAAATAAAGTTTTTGACTGAACAACGTACTCACAACGAACACGAGTGGCTTATATAAGGATGTCATCTGAGCAAATCTAGTGGCTTATCCTAATGACATCCTCTAAGCATGTGTTTCGGAACTGAGTTACGTTGCGTTCGTCTCATAAATTTTATTTGTCAGATTGCATTCACAATGAACTACGCGAATGGTGTATCTGGATCAGTGCTCGCTCGTAGTGCTTGTTCATAAGTGATGGATCGTAGTGTTTGCTCATGGTGAAAGCTCATAGCGAACGATCATAGTGCTTGCTCGGGGTGTTAGATCATGGCGCTTTGGTCGTAGTGTTTGCTCATGGTGAAAGCTCATAGCGAACGATCATAGTGCTTTGCTCGTAGTGCTTTGCTCGTAGTGCTTTGCTCGAAGTGCTTTGATCGTAGTGCTTGCCCGTAGTGTTTGCTCGTAGTGCTTTGCTCGTAGTGCTTTGCTCGAAGTGCTTTGATCGTAGTGCTTGCCCGTAGTGTTTGTTCGTAGTGCTTGCTCGTAGTGTTTTGTTCGTTGTGCTTTGGTCATAGCGTTCTACTCATAGTGTTTTGATCGTAGTGTTTTGGTCAAAATAGTTTATTTGGTATACAACGGTTATAATTTCGCGAATGCCCAAACGTTCACATAGCAGAGTACCGCCTTAACATCGGTACAGTGGACTGTGAAAAATCATTCAGCTACTCACATTGTGTTTTTTTTTCTTATTCTGCGTGCATGCGTCGTACTACGCTACGAGGTCAAAAGAAGTGCAAACACAAATAAAAAAGAGAAGAGCGATCTATTCATGTCAAAAGCCCATTTCTGGGCAGTTACAGTGATAACCTCCCATAGGAGAGAAAAAAAGGAGAATTTACATCAACAAAAGAAAGAAGCAGAAACATAGGAAGGGGCAAGGGATCAGAAGAGCAGGAGATCGGAGGGACAGCAGTTCAGACGAGCTCAAGGTCAGCCTCTGTTGCCGTTGTAGCAGGAGCAGGAGTAGAGGCTTCAGCAATAGGGGCTTCCACCGATGTAACTTCATCGGCAGCAGGAGGAAGCTCTGGAGCAGCAGGCTCGGAGTACGGCTCGGCAGGGAGGGGTGCAGGACCTTCAAGAAAGTGAGGCAACTCGACGCCTTGCACCTCGGGCTCGTTGTCGAGCTCGATCAGTTCTTTGCTCTGAAGCTCGGAGAACGTGGTGGCGTCCTCTTCATTGTCTTCCTTCAGGCGGCCTTGCGGCGGAGCGAGTCGAGAACCTCTTTCTCGGTCTCAGCACGATCTTCATCCAAGAGCGTGTCCAGCTGAGACTGATAGTACTGCTGCAGTCTCAGGGTCACGGACCTCTCGGTGTCCTCCTGAATTTTCTTGGCCTCCTCGAGCTCCTCTGCCAGTGCCGACCTGGCTGTCTCAGTTTCCTCCAACTGTCTACCCAAAACTTGGGAGACATGCTCCAGCTCGCTGATGCGTACAACAGCGTTCTCTATCTTTTGCTTGGCCTTCTTTTCGGCCTCCTTTGCTGCTCGTGCCTCAGCTTCGGCCTTTTCCCGTACCTTGGTGGCAGTGCCTAGCCTTACCTCAGCACGAGTCGTGTCAGCCTTGGCTTGAGACAGATCAAAGTCGGCCTTGAGTCTCTCTTCAACAAGAGTCCTCTCCAGCATCTCCGTCCTGTCTTTCCAGTAGTTGATCCCGTCTCGCAGCTGAGTGTACTTTTCCTGGCTGCGATCACAGAGCTCTTGCACGAGCATGTTCATCTGTAAGGAAATGTCTGGGCGTTAGCACAACGAGAAGTAATATTTCAAACAATTAAGGTAGGAGACGAGGGAGGGAGAAGCTTACTGTTGCCACGGACTGGCAGGCGGCGTAGGACAGGTCGGCTAAGTGGAGTTGGCCGACCTCAGCGATGTCCCGGGGCAGCCTCATCGCATGAGTCAGAGCTCGGGCAACCGTCCCCGAGCTCTTCGCCGATTCATTCACGGTCGGCACCCCGAACCGAGTGAAGTCGGGAGACCAATCCTTAGCGGAGGTCGGCAGCATGCAAGCCGGGAGACTCGTCGTGCCAGCTTCCGTTGCAGCCATAGCAACGACAGCGGAGCTCGTGCTGGCTGGGGCAGTGGGAGCTCGAGAAGGGGCAGGCGCCGAGCTAACCTCGGGCACTGCCGTTGTCACCCCGGCTCCTGGGCTTGTTGGAGGAGCGGCAGGGGCGGAAGGGGGAGCAGCAACGGCTGCAATCTCTTTCTCCAGGCGTTTGTCCGCCTTGGCCTTCTTTCTGGCCTCGTGCTCGGCCTGGGTGGCCATCTTTCTCTTCGGGTCAGCAGACGCTGTACCCTTGGAAGAAAGGTTCTTCTTCCTCTTCGGCAGTGGTGGCGGTGGAAGCGGCTGAACCACAGGGCGAGCAGACCTCGGCTTCCTGCTTAGCGGTGGTGGGTTTGAGTCGGCCATGGCTTCTTCTTCTTCTTCGGTTAGATGAAGGGACGGTGAAGGTGCGGAGGTGGAGGCGCCCTGTTGCTGATGTTGTGGTTGTTGTTGAGTAGTTGCTGGGTTGCTGGAGGAGGCCCGCGTGTCGAGCTCGAGTGGTTTCCACCTGATGTATTCCCCACCTCGAGCACGGCGGATACCGGTAAGAAGTTCTTCTTCTTCTGAGGACAACTTCTTGTAGGGGAATTTCTTTGGGTCCACTGCACACAAGAAAAAGCAGAATGAGTACAACGAGAAAGTTAGCAGGACGAGAAGATACAGTGTACAACGAGAACGTAGTCAGGACGATGGTGCATAACGGACAACGGACGACTAATGATATACCTGCTTCCGCTCGGAAGACGTTGGGGACCGAGGAATTCTCTGCCTTCCAGCCGCCAGAGACAACGAAAGGAGTGGCTTTCCATTTCCTTTCTCTATCAAGAATGTCCGAGACGAGCTCTGGATAGTGGGGTTTCTTGTTCCACGAAAAGTAAGAATACAGACCGTCGTCATTGCCTCGGCATCTGACGGCATGACAGAAGTGGAATAGGTGCCTAGCCTCTATGGGGTACCCGTCCTTGATGAATTTGATCATCATGGACATGTATTTGTGGAAGCCCGGGTGCATTTGTCCCGGTGCGAGTTGCAGAGTGGACAGAACTTCATCCAAGACAGGATGAAGAGGGAAGCGAAGGCCAGCCTCAAGCTGGGAGAGATAGACAACGGTACAGGCAGAACGCCTATCTATGATGGCATCATCTCGCTTGAAGTGGAGATTGACATTGGAAGGGAAGTCGAAACGTTCCCTGAAACGGTTTAGATGCGCCAACTGGTACTGGCGCAGAACTGAGGATTTTTCAATGTAGGCACCGTGAGGTGCGCTACCTGTGCAACTGGCCTCATCATCGGAAGGGCCTCTAACTTCCTCTATCCTAGCAGGTTCTACGGGAACATTGGCAGCCATGGTGATAAGAAGAAATCGAGAAGAGGGGCAAGAGCAAAAATAAAAAATAAAATGTGTGCGCAGAGCAGAACCACTCTGGGAACCAGAGAAGAGAGAAACGGAAAAACAGTAAGAGATAATAAGAGATAGGGGTGAAGGGCGTACCAAACCAAAGAACTCAGAGAGACTGTTGAAGAGCTTGAGGAAGATGAACTTTCGGGCAAGAAGAGGATTCAACAGAGTAACAGTGCTTGATGAAACAGGGTGAGAGAGAGGGAGGATTCGATGAGATTTTATAAGCATCTCTAGTTTGCGAAAATACACCACTACCCTTCATCTGAGGCGTACACCTGTATCAACGGAATTAAGAGCAGTGGCAAGATCGTCTTTTCACCAAGTAGAGTAACCGTCGGGGTCATTAAAGCATTCTCGAAATTCAAATCGGTGATGATGACAGCCTGTCCGCATTAAAGAGACGCGACGGTTCGCACGCGTGACCAACTGGCGTGAACGGTCGACCTTCTCAATAAGCGTTCAAAGCACGCAACGTTTCGTCTTCCGGAGTGGTGCCAGGTATGATCTTTTTGTTCGTTTATGACACTTCGAACTACGTTCCAAACATCATAAAGGGGCAAATTGTAACGGATAAAATTCGTAAATCAGCTCAGCGTTGTGGGACGAGCTCGTTTTTGTCGTTTTGTTCACGAAAGTGACACGTGTTCACGAGTTGGGGTCACGTGCTTAAAATATAAGGGTCACACGTTGTCTGATGTACAACGATCCCGTTGTGCGCATTACGACGTCTTTGTTCTCACGAAGAACAACGTTTCCGTTGTGGCTTCGACAACGTGCTCGTTGTCTAAAGCACAACGTGAACGTTGTGCTCTTGACAACGTCACTATCGTTACGCGAACAACGAGTCCGTTGTCTCACCGACAACGATGTCGTGCTGTGTTTTAAGGCATCTACGCCGTAACCGAGCTGAAGTCAACAACGAGATCGGCTCGTAGGAGGAAGTGATCAGGAGGCGATCCAAGATCCCGACAAGCGTGCCGAACGCGCCGTTTCGTGCCGAAAGTACTGTCTTGGCATTTAATGCTGGTCACTTCTGCGTACCGACCGATCCCGTCCGATTGGACTTTTTGGAGACTTTCACGTGTGATGCAACCGGTGGCAAATGTGACTAAGATGTTTGGCAATGAGTGCAAAGACACGTGGTATGTACACTTATGGCCATCCATGGTCATCGATGGCCATACCAACCCTTGCCCTATAAAAACCCCGTGATTTTTAGTGCAGAGGACACTTGTTCACTGACCCAGATCGGAGAATACGTGTGAGGAGCCTCCGGTGCCTTGTGTATTTTCCAGTGACTGTTCTAGCATTTTCTGCTCATCATCTTCTACCCTTACTGACTTTACCATCGGAGTACAGGTCAGGGTGCCACACCCTCCGCTCCAACCTTCTACCGGGAGACCAGAGCGTGGAAGAAGCTGCTGCTGACGCGTGTCCGTCCGGTATTTTTCCCCCTCACAATAACTTTTTTTAATGATTTTAAATATATTAAATAGATTTTCTATGCATAAAGTATTAATTTAAAATAAATTAACATTAATTAGAGTTAATTAAAGTATTATTAGATTTTTTTACAAATTAAAATAGAGTTTTTTAAAAAATTAACCTTAATCGGATTGCAAATATATTCGGATTCGGATTCGTATCGAATAATTCATGATCCGACGGATCTCAAATCAAATCGGATTTGGATCTAAGCAAATCCGATCCAAATCCGACCCGTTGACAAGCCTAAACATAAGTCATTGTAAAATAGTAGTCAAATAAGGCATAGTACCTAGTATTAGAGAAATTAAACAAAACTACATAATATAATTTTTATTTTTTAAAATCATCTTTTCAAGATATGGAATCATTTGAAATTATTTGCAATAGATTTCAGCTTCCATAAATGTAACATGATTAATACACAAATACAATTTAAAAAAAAAAAAAAAAACACGTATTGAAACTAAATTGAAGTGAGTATGCATTGAAAATACAGAGATTAAACCCTAGAACCAACTAGATCAAGGAACATAAACGAATAGATCTCACTAACTTTTTTCGATGACTTTTTCGCTTCTAATGTCTCACAAATTTCTCTATTAAATCAGGTTTTGTCGTTTTGTCTTAGAGTTCAAGCCATTTCTCTCCTTAACTACCTAAGAATAAGACATCACTGGTTGTCTACAAAATTAGAAAAATAATGGGTAAACAAACCCCTACCTAAGAATAACTTGGTGGTGGTGGGTTTAGGCTTTTCACCATAGCCCACATGTGCATGATGCATGGTTTGTGTAGTATGTAGTATGATTAGGACTTGTGTTTCTAAATCTAAAATTTAGGGTTCTTCTTTTAATTAGGGGTAATAGCACGGCCTCTCGGATGAGATTTGTGACTTAAGATCGAGTTTTACTCCTAACAACTAACCATTGACAAATAATACCTCCGTCTAGTTAGGCAATTGGGTTAGCTCAAGATGGGTCGACTACAAACGTCGCTCCATGAAATTGGGAGTGGTAAGATGGGATATGTTAGCAACCTCGATGATGTAAAATCAAAAGAAAATATCGTGGAATTTTAGAGTTTAGATTCACTTTGATGAGTATAAGCAAAGGGGAATGATGTCATAACTCAACTTACTGAAAACCCAATATCAATCTAGTTGAACTTGTATTGGCTAATATACCTTAATGATTTCCTATGTTGATGACTCAAAACCGAATATCAACACATGCTCTATTTGTTTCGATTTAAAATATGGGAAAACGAATCGATTCAATGGAAAATATCAACATATGTTCAATTTGTTTTAATGTAAAATATGGGAAAACGAATCAATTCAATGGAAAATGTCAGTTATGCGTATTTATTTGTATGTAAAATTTTTGAAAGTAAAATGTTTTACGGAAAAGAACTATTTTTACGGAAAATAACTTACATTTCAAAAACTTGTAAGTTATTTTCCTATAAAATCTCTACCTCTTTAAAAATATTTTAAAAATTACAAAAATACTCTTACTCTAATTTTTTTCTATAATGAAAAAATCAGCCTTATTTTCAAGAATGCAACCGAATAACGAAAACTGAGTGAAAAATTCATCTTTTACCGTAAAAAATTGTTCTCACGTAAATGATTTATGTCGTAAAATCATTTACGTGCAAACAAACCGAGTCTAATTAAATTTGTATTAGTCAGTATCTCTTAATTAATATATGTCACCAATAATAATTGAGCCACCCAACTCAATATTAGGATCATTGCACCAATAATCGCACAAATCCTAAATTACTTGTTTTGAGTCATCATAAGAGATCACTCGCTCCCCTTATTTTCATGGATAGAATATATAAAGCAGCAAAGTTACAAAATATATAAAGCATTATGATACATAATCATGTCTCATGAATTGGCTTATAAAGAGTGAAACACCATAGTTGTCTATGATATGGTGCAGAGTCATAATAAAATTCATCATATGAATTATGCATACACGTGAATTATGCCCACTCCTGCTTTCATTTCTGAGCACTCGGGTTGACACCATATGAGATGAAATGCACCCAATTTGAAGGCACATTACTTTATGATGTGTTATATGAAATGCATTTATAGAAAATGTATTTTTTGACTAAGTTATTTTGCCTACATTATCAGAAATTACGTTTTTGGACCTAACCAAAGGATGAAACGCATAAGAGAGGGAGAGAGCTAGGGTTTGAGTTTTTCGGTCCAAAATTAAGATTTTGTGAAATCAAAGATGGGTGAGTCGAATGTCTGGAACTCATCTGAAGAGCTACTTCCCCGGATCGTGTGTCTACCAGGTATGTGAAATAATCAAGACGACATGAGCTTATGTGTTGCAGGCAAAGCTTCTCCAGCAATGCCAATCAAGTATCTCTGAAGAAGGAAACCACTAGAGCAACATAAGCATGGGAGGAAGTAGAATTGGTTTCGATGTCTTGTTTTTAGGTAGGACTTGGTTACACTCCTTGATTGTTCCAGTGGTAGAATGTGTGTTCCCTTAGGAGTGTGTTCCGCAAGAGGGAAAAGGATTTGGGTTTCTTTTGGGTAAGACAATCGGAAAGCTCCCAATTCACTAACCTATTAACATCCTAATAAATGCTTGACGCCAATGAGTCAACTAACCCTAACTGATTAGGTACAAAAAAAATAATAATAATATATATATATATATATATATCAGGGACGCATTTATAAAATTATTTAGATGAGTTTGGTACTCTATTTTCTCAGGATTTCCTATGACTTGATGATGCATGGTAGCCCTACTCCCGACCAAAAACCAACACCGGCTAAAGTAAGGATAAGTGTTGGTTTTTGGCTGAAAGCAAGAACAGGTTCTGGCTTTGGCTTAAAGTAGGGAATACGGTTAGCACAGCTCATTACTTGATACATGTCCCTTAGCAAAAGGGGAAGAAACACATGCATTGCATTAAGAAACTGCCCAAAAAAATAAAAAAATGTTGGGTTATTAATTTAATGTCATTTTTCACTTTTTTTTATAGTGATAAGTACCATTTCATTACCCTAAATAGAAAATATCACTTAAAAGGGCATGATTTGAAAAGTATTACCAAAGAGGGTATTTATCCCAATATTACCCTTATTAGTGTTTGGGTTTTATATGCATAGCTAAGGGGTAAATATGTTAAAGCATGCCATTTTTAGGTTCCGAATAGATATCCAGTGGATCGGATTCGGATAGTTATTAGGGATATCCATTTATAAACGGAGCGGATACAGATAGTGGTCGATCCACTCTGCCAAAATATCCGAACCAATTAAGTGTACATAATTTTTAAATATCAATTCTATCCACTTATAGTTTTAAGGTTCTTAGAAATTATTAGGTTATGTGTAATTCTCCTAACATAGGAGCACAATTTTGTAATTGTCAACATATTATAAATAGATAAAGAAAATCCTGAAACAACACCTTTCAAGTTGCAAGCCACCGTAAGCCTTCTTCCTCTTCAGCGGCGATGACAATCCCAGCCTCTACGGTGGCGACGATAATCCTAGCCTCTTCACCGATATCGATGACAACCCTAGCTTCTTCGTTGACGTTTCCTGTTAGAATGATGTCTTTTCTTCTTTGTTCTCTTCCTCCCCAAAACAATAGATCTTTCAAAAGCCCTAATCTCAGTCTCTCTAACTTGCACAACTCTATTAGATTTTGGTTACTCGAATTGAGCTCGATATGGAACATTTATGATGTTTTTCGACCCATTTGACCCATTCAAGGTAACAACTTTGAGATTTTGGTTACTCGGTCCTTTTCCACTCATTTTTTAGATTTAATGTATTTTTTTAGTGTTTGAATTATTTTCAAGGTGGTAATACCATAATGGAAGTTAGATTTTTTAGGGTTTGAATCCTTTGCAAAAACTCTTTTCTTCCTTGGAACAGATAAAATGACAAAGTGAATGAATGTGTCTCGGATGGCTAAATTCAGATAGTTGAATTCGAGTATTCGAATTAATCGATCGAATTCGGATACTCGTATCTAATATCTGCTTGATATCAGAGCGGATACGGATAATAGGTAAAATCAATCAGAGCGGATATGGATATAGCACTATCTGCTCTGTTGACAACCCTAACAGTCACCCAGACTCAGAATCCAAATCCTCCCCAAAATGGACATACGTCCAACCACTAGAGAAAATATATACATATAAATATATATTGGTACTAAATGTATTTTTTTCTGAACTATTGCCAAGCCCATTGATATCAAATTTTTTTTCTTTTTGTTAAAGGAACACTAATACCTAACACACACACGAGCCCAACTAATGGAAGATTATTAGACCACCCCTGCGAAGTCTAGTGCCCAAGCAATGAGGGACTAACAAGGGGACAGTGTAACATTGATATCATGGATTTTGCTAACCCAAGTTGCAAATCTTCCAAAGGTGCAACTGGGGCAAATAAATGTTGTTTGATTTTGTTTTATTTTAATTGTTAAAATATGAGACATCTTTACGTGCTAGCCCAAACTTGCGTCTGTGGAAAAATATGGAGTAAATGCGACTCGGCTAGCTCTAGATATCATTATTGCAGTAGAAGTGAGAGAGACCTGAAAACAAGTTAAGACAAATTTTCGTCTTGCTGCGAAAAGGAGAGACTTGCTCTCCATTTACTAATCTAAATGAGGCGTTGTACCCAAGAAAAGAAAATTTTAAGGGGCCGTGAGAGATGAGAATACTAAGGCTATATCTATATGAGGGCGGCTGGATGATATTTCTGTACGGTCAAACTTTTATAAAATAAAACCCTTACTAATGGTCAAACGGTTCTCCCCCGCTATTTTGAATGGCTACCAAACTAGCTTAGTTTCCCTTTTAAAATGGACTTTTGAATAATTATAACACATGTTTTAAACAGGAAATTTCCATGATATAACAGGTCTCAAACAATCAAAATAAAAGGATTTTTAACCCTATAATTTGGCAATTATTCGCACTTACAAACGCGATTAAACTTGTTATATTAAATGTGAAATGTTACGTAAAGAGAGTGATTTCTTGAAATGACTCAAAACAAGCGATTAGGAAGTCCCAACGCAAAACCGGTCAAGGATGTTATTCGGTTTAAGGTTTTAAGCAGCTAAGGGTCATTTCCTATTATATAATGAGAAATGCTCATGGGAACTTTCAAAGTCTTACTATGGTTGCTTCTTTTTTTTTCTTTTTTTTTCGTTTTCTGTTTTTTTTATTTTTTGCTGAGGTTATCATTTAACTACGAATAGTGGATAGAAGTTAGAATAATGGTTAGTGGGTTAGCTTTGGAGATTGGAGCCCAGTCCTCCCTCAACGGAGAGGTCATACCCTACCACTGACGCAAGAGGCAGGGTCTACTATGGTTGCTTCGTATGTTGTACTCTTTCCTATTGAGACCAAATCCTTTACGGTTAATCCAGTTATCACTTTTGAGGTTGCCACGTGTCCCTTTGGACACCTCTTAAATGTGGCATCCATCCTTGGTTTTTTTTTTTAAAAATATATTAATTCTATTTTTAAATATTAAAATACTATTTTTATGGTTTATTATTATTAAAATATTTTAAAATAAAATTATAATCTTTCCTAAAAACCAAGGATGGGTGAGTGAATCTTAATCACAATTAAGGGTGTCAAAAAAGACACATGGCAACCTCAGGGGTGATAACTGGATTTGCCAAATCAAGTTATCAGTAGTGGATTTGGTCTCTGTCCCATTACTTTTAAAACTTGCTCTTTGAAAAATAAATATATTTTAGACTTCGAATCCTCTAAGGGCATGTTACAATTACAAAAATATTTTTAAGTATTCTCTTAACTCTAGTTAACAACTTTAATTTTTAGAGATTTTTTTTTCTAAAAATTAAGGTTAAGTTTTGAAAAAATTGAAATTTGAGACTGGACTGACACTCCTACTGTAAAATGGAAAGAGAAATTATTTAAACAAAGTTATTGGCTGCCCTCTCGTAAGAGAAGCAAATGGCACTTCCTCTACAGAGCCATGCCTTGGGTTGCAATCTCCGGAGTCTCGTGCGGGTTGATTATCCCTATGCTTGGTATGAATTATGATTATCGACGAAACCAAAATAATAGAAGAAATTAAGAAAATTATAATTTTATTTTTTTTACAGAAAATGCTTATGCATTGGAACAGATTTACTCTGGCCCAACATTTGTCCTCTTTAAATGAATCTAACCTTAATTTTTAGAAGAACAAATTTAAAGTTGTTATAAAAAAAATTAAATCTTAACATAGGTTCTTTTTTCTAACCAATGTTAGATTCATTAACCCTAAGGATTAGTGAATCTCAACCACTGTTTAAAAGGGACAAATGCTGGGTAAATAGGCTAGGCCCGAGCTTCAGCTTAGTTGCCTAATGCATTTGTTTATAACTGCAATAACAACACGAGGGAATGGAAGAAGAATTGTGTTTGGGAGAATATTGCATATTTGGCAATCGTGCTTGTTTTTAATTGTTGCTTGTGCAATCCATTAAAATAATAATCGCTTTTCACACCACCCAAAATATTAGTTTAACCAATTGCACGAGTAAAGTTTTTAATTGTTGCTTGTACAATTCATTAAAGCACTAATCACTTTTCACATCACCCAAAATATTGATATCAGCGCTTATCAGATTATAATCGCTTAGATTATAATCGCTTATGAGTGTAATAATCCAAACCAAACGGGCTCAGTTAACCAACTGTGCAAGTAAAAGGATGTTATTCCGTCGGTGCCATGTTGGCAATTGACGACCTGGAGCTACATGTTATTTTGATGAATGGTAGCCCCACTTTTGAATTATTACTCACAGGTGAAACAACACGTGCTGTTACCTTAGTAACCCAAAATGTCTACCCTATTACCCTTCGCTCTCACGGATTCGCCTTATGAGTGCGGTTCTTCCTTTCGTAGAGCTCAGTTTCGTTTCAATTTGTGAATATCCAGGTCTAGATTTCAAGTGCAGTGTCCATCTTCGAAGTTAATGGCTGCGGTTTTCGCCACTGTAATTCAAGTAGTAAGGAAGACGAAAACCTTTCACCACTGTAATCTAGTCCCAGTAAAACACTTGCTTGAAAAAGAAGGAAAACACTTGATTGAAAAAAAGAAGGAAAATAAGAAAAGTCACTCTTTCAGAAGAGTTTTGTTCTCTATAACCTATATCGGACTAAAATACACTTAATGTTCTCTAATATTAAGCCTAGGAGAAATGCTACCCCCAATCTCAGACTTCCAAAGTCCTCACCGTCATAGCGACAAGTTTCACTACATCAACCTGTTACCTTGAGAAACAATGCTAACAATAAATTTCTCTTGTTTGAATTTTTGCTTTTCAACCAGTTAAAGGGATAGCAATGCCAAGTGTTGCTACCACCTTTCGTCTTTGGAAACAATTTGAATGTTGAGACTGGGACTAGCACTCCTTTTTGGGCCTAAACGCCTTTGGTACTCTCCAAACTTTTAACTTTAATAAAGTTTACATGTGTAAGACGTGTAGTGCCTTCTACCTGAGAGTATATAATATGTATCTACAAATGTAGTGTAAAAATATATTCTTATATTTAATATCACACAATACTATTCTTTAATTAATATAAATTATTAAAATAAGAGAATATTAATTATAAATTGAAGAACCATGTTGACTCCTCAAAAGATTATCAAATATTAGGAGTAACTAGGGTGTGTTGGGTTTGATTATTTGGGCTTATAAACATTTACAATGTAATCACTGGACATACAGATTACATTAGACATACAACCACTGAAAAAACAATTTATTAAATTATAAGCATGTCTTGGCTGTTTAAGACAGTACTAATTAAAATAGTTGAGATTTTATAAAATTGATTAAATCACTTGTTATCGAAACAGGTTTATTGAAAAACAAAATATTTTTATCAATTTCGATCTATTAAATCGGGAAAAAAAACCCAAAGGCACCCTAAGTTACAAAATATTAATTATAAAGGAGTCTACTGTACAATCTAAAAGACCAGGACCTTTGAGCATTTGTATCTCAAAGTCAGTCATCAAAGGGGATTGTTGGGGAAACTAAGCATAGACCTTCATCCTCATATCAGCTGTAAAGGAGTGAGCACCAGCCATCGGGGTCTAACATGCAAGCTACTGTCTAAATCCGAAACACAAGTGCTTCATAGAACAGCAGTCACTGAGGCACAAAAACTTGGTATCACCCCATGCTGCTCCCCACCATGTTATGTGGTATAATGGTATTTTAAGTCTAAAACACAGATGCAATCTAAGCCATAAGCATTTATAAACATTTTATCTAGAATCATAGTACTGTATACCTTTCCCGTAATTTTATGGTTTAATCAAACATAGCGTCAACGAGAAGTTTTCATTTCGAACACCATAAAAAGACACATGCAATCTAACCCATAAAATAATTATGAACACTTTTCAATCCATGATCATATCAATGCCTGGTCATATGCGAAGAAAACTGCAATAATTATAATAATCAAAATTCTTGTAAACAAGTTTCAAACACTATATAAAAGCAGAAATAGAAACTTGATCTGTTCCAAGTAGCAAAAATGGATCGGGACCTCTGAGAGGAGGAAAAAAAAAACATAGATATGATTCACAGACGTGACCATGTTGGGGGAATGCAGTCAGCATGCAGGGTACTTGCTCGTGTATCCCTACTCTGCACACACTGGAAAGAAACAAAGACTACTAAAGAGGTTTACATACCTCAATAATCAAGGGGAACAATCAAACCCTAACCTGTGAAGTAATACATGCCTCACTCACAAACCTATGCACCGAAATACATAAGAAATGCACATATACATACATGCATGCATCTAACACATAAAAAACCCGAAACGCAACAAGAAATACAGTGACACTTGCAAACCTACATGCCAGAAATTGATTTGCTATCCAAAAGAATGCCAAATGTAAACGCGTGCATGCATAGGACGTTTTTAATTTCGGAGGACTAGCAGCAGCTAAGTAAGACCTGTTGGTGATTAAAAAAACACAAAAAGTTCCTGTTGCAGCATATGCACACAAGGCATTATATGCACACGGTGTTTTGTATGTTTATCGGGCTAAAGGGCTGATGGATGTACCAGTTTTGTAGTCCAAAACATCTGATAGATTTCCTTTCTCATTCTAGGTAGAACCTTTGGTTGAAGGGCCGAAGATGCTTCCCAGAAGATTGTCTCGCCTCACAGCCGAGGTCAACCTCCAATAGTCTATGGTTTTCCTTAGAGCGATTCATTGAGAAGGAGACAGCCATGACATCCCCTTCGCTAACTCGAAGAGGAGGATGCAAGAGAAATACCTGTCCAAAAACAGAACAGAAGAAAACATAAATAAGAATATAGGATGTAACTAAAACAAGTAAAAGATCAGTGATTCAGAAAACAATTAACTGGAGAAGACAGGAGTATTATTTACTGCCACCTCACACTAAAAGTTGGATCAAATCATCCTAACTGTACTCTGCTTGAGCAACTGGGAAATCTTAGCTATCTGTTGTAATGGGCTTAAATAAATAAGCCCACTACTCTTTACTTTCTTTAGTATTTGTGTCTGATACTTTGTTTTTGAGTCGCTTCCTATGACATTATATTTGGTTCTTATAACTTATTTGATTTTTTAAAATTTTTAATTTGATTTTTTTATTTTATTCTTAAAAAATAAAAGTTTATATGTATCGGCCGAAACCGATACGTATAGGTTTCGGTCATAGGATAGGGCTGCCCTTACTCTATTCCCTATTTGGGAATAGCAGGCAGTAAAACAAAAAGGGATTACTCTTTACTGTCTTTAGTATCTCTTCATTACCCTTCTAGTCTAGTTCTTTTATTACCTGTACTTAAGGGCTTTTCTGTTCTTCATCTCTTTGATAATATATAAAGAAGATCTAAGAGAATGAAGATAACTTCTTTCATTCCCCTTTCCTCTTCTCTATTTCTCTCTTTCTCAAAACCCAAAACCACCGATACCCCAGTTTTCTACTCTATCCATTAGGTCGACCATAAGGTGGTCCTACTACAGCATACTTGTACATATGCTGAATGCACAGAGAAGTAGGACTCGCCATTTTATTGCAAGCAATGTCATTATAAAAAAGTAGACCATATTAGATGATCCAATGTTGCCAATTTTATGGACATTTGATATATTTCTCTGCCTATACAGAAGCACTAAATGATAGATCATACAAAACATTTGATATATTTCCCAGGACTCCCTACTCCCACCTAAGAAATACCCATGACAGAAGTCGACCCATTATATGTATGCCATCCGTCCAATGTTGATTTTTTCTGGACATTTGATATATTTCTCCCACTATCCAGAGCATACAATGATGTCAGCATAGGGGATCTCCTAGCGAGACTCTACCTAACATTCTTCATGAAATCGTGAATAATTCACTACTCATTGAAAGAAGGTGCAATTTTTTTTCAAAGAGTTGTGAATACTTCATGAATTAATTGTTTGACAAAAAAATTCATGAATTCTTCAGGACTTTCTAAAAAATAGGAGAACTTTGTTACTATGCAACCTAATGAGGATCACAACTTCATGCAAGTGTCACGTATACGGTATACCAGTATGACACTAGTAGACCATCTGCCTTGTGGATAGATTAAATTTAAACAGTTGAATCGATTCTCTTAAGTTGAACCTTTTTTTTCCCGAAGTTCCCACATGTACGTGTTTGTGATACAAGAAGGCAAAAAATCAATTGGATTTTGGCATTGGTGACACTGACCTGCTGGCCCCAATGTGTGCCATTATCTACACTAGGAGCAGTCGTCAACTCAATCTCATTCCGAGCTGGATTTTCCCTGCTTCCCTGGGGCACCAAAAGTAAAGTTTAGGTAATTTTTATTTTGTAGGCAGGTGCTTTAGATTGATAGTATGCAGAGTATTATGAATGGATACCGAAGACCAACTTACTCGAAAATGAACATCAAACCATCCAGCAAACCCACAGAGAAAAGTCTTTTCTACAGTAATCGATGAAGAAACATCTGCTCTCACATTGAGAATTTCACTTACGCTGACCGTTAAACAATCAATCTCTTTGATGATAGCTGGTATCCCGATAACTTGATGCGGATGAAGGTTGTTCCACAATGATGTCTGTAGAGATTTAATAGCATGTTTTCTAACGTATACATGAAATAGCGAAGAAACAAGCAACAGTACTACGCAAACAAAAGTAGCAGTTTTTTTTTAATACAACACAATACAGAACCACAATTTTTCTTTCACATGCACAATTCCATTACTGAGCTGACTCATCCAAGTTTTTAAATTACAGTTTTGGCGTGCATAATGTATCTCAGTATCTGACTGAAACCTTTACATAACGCTGTTACATAGCGGTTTCAGCCGTTACGGAAACCCTTAACGTATGCACCGCTTTTAGATTAAAATAAAGTAGAAAAATTAAAATCCAAAAAAAATAAAGCTGTGAAAAAAGTTTAAAATTGATAATTGGACAAAATCATGGGAATAACATATTATGCATGAAAATGGTATTTATCAAGTTTAATTAATACATAATGAGATGAAAATAAAAACATATGACCTAATTCATTATAGATTCATGGATTTCGCTGAATTCCATGACCAACTGATATTGCATCTCCCAAAAAAAAAAGTAGCAAAATTGTAAATATATGTTACCAAAGTTCCTGGCATCACTAATCATTGTGTTAAAAATTTCGAGATTCACATAAGCGGCTAAGCCAACAGACCACAAACCTGTACATTTGTAAATATGCTTTAAAGCTAGAGAAATCATACTGAAAGGACGATGTTTCCATGAGCACTACTATTCAAGTGCTGCATCTATAAGACTAAACTATTGATTCTGAAATTTGAAAATTAACGAACTAAGAATATAAGTATGAAAAGCAATGGTTTGATGATATATAGCAACAAGTGATAAGAAACTTTGACACTTGAACATATCTAATTGGAGTCAATGCGAGAGTTATTCCTAACATAAAGGATATTCAACAAAGAGACATCTAGACATGAATTTTAATGGAGGAAAGACACAAGAAAAAAACAAGGGAGGAAACCTATTTTACTTGTGATGGAGAGAAGCATCCAAACTGGTTCTATGACATGTAGACATGAAATGATGATAAAAGCAGCATTGGTAGAAAGTGCAAAGGGATTATCCACATAATAAAGGAATCACTAAACCAGGAAGGCTGCTTTCCAAATGTCGTGAAAACGATTTTATCAGTAGAAAAGTTAACTGTAAAAGAGAATAAGAAAAAGAAAATAATTTTGACCAAACAAACAAGGGTAATGCTAGCTCCACTTTCTTTTAAGATATATTTTTCAAGGGGGAAGAGGTGTGTTAGTTCAAAACATGTGTCTTTCTCTCAATGGAAGACAATAACACGTCTTTCCTTTGAAAAAAGAGACTTTACAAGAAAGTGGAGCTAGCATTACCCAACAAATAAAAGGGTTATAGAGAGAGAGAAAAGGCTCTCTCATCACTAACTGGGACAGAAAGGTGTGAGAACAAGTGACTACATAAGCACAATTGCACAGAAACCTTAATCATCTTTAAATCAGTAAAAGAAAATGATTCAAAGATGAAGAGTATCTACCAAGCTGGAAAAAAAGGAGCAAGATCCAATGATACATAGACCGCAAACCCTTAGATAGACGTAATATACTTCTGAAAATTCTGGTGGCTAGTTAATATAAGAAATTAAATCTAGTTCTACTCAGTCGTTAATATACGCATACAGCAGGTATCGGAGGGAATAACCAATACAAAGATTTCTCTTTGTATATTCAGAGACGACAAGAAGGCCAGTAATTTCACATCTGATAAGAATCCCCAAAGAATTTAAGTAGGCACAAAAAACAATATATGTCGCTGATATTTCATTTCTAAACATATAGTGAACTCAAATCCAAAATCTGGTCAAGGGACTCCAAAAGCTGCCTTCTATTGAAACTGAGTCTATTTCCCAAAATAGATTGTCCAAACAATTCGAGGTGTAGGCCAGATATTTTGATAAAATCATCTCCAGATGAGGGAGGGTTTGATAATATTTGCACATACTTCTCAATTTAGAACCAATCCTTTGGGTCAACCAAACTATTCACACACATATCATACCCGTATTGTACCCCTCCAAGCAAGAGAGGGTAGAGGAGAGACAAAGGAAGATAAGGATGAATATACATGAATAAATGTATTTATATATAAATGTATATCATGTATTTTTGCACCAGTAAAACATGTATTTTGCACATTAAAACTTGTGATGTTCATCATAGCAGGTATAATTGATTACAGTGCATGTATGTGTTTCTGGAGATACAAGAATGAAGTCAAACATAAACAGTCCTCATTTTGCATGCCATATTCTCAGAGAAACCATATTTGGTCAAATATGAATATATGATGGTTCTTAATGATCTCAGTTATAACAATGACATCAAGGCACCGCCAAAACTTAGTACTGACCTGGAGATAGTACTTTCTCTGCTCTTCACAGAAAGGTTTTGTCAGAACACTCATATCAACACCATAATAGGTCTTAGTTTCATTCAGAAAACACTCCCAATCATGAATAGATGATTCATAGTCGCTCGTTTTTTGATCTCCCAATCCAGATCTGATAGGTGCTACCCACATGCGGGCATGACTAGGATACCTGACAAAACCAGAGCTCTTTGGAAAGGCCATTCTTTATAATTATGTAAATCAATAGTTCAATACTAGTTGAATATATCCTGAATTAATCAAATGATATGCCTTCATGATTATGCAATTGGAAAGATTGTACTCAGTGATTATGTATGGAAAAATCATCAATTGTATGATAAACAATTTAAATTGATGCAATTAGCAATCATTTCTACGGAAAGTTGGAAACACTAAAATGGAGTGCATCTGCACAAAATTTAAAAACTCTGTATCTCAATCAGTAAATACAAATTTGCTTGACCATAAATTTAGATGTCTAAGAAAAATATCAGCTGCAGCAAAAGCATCTGAATTTAACAAACATGTTTTCCAGGATACTCCAATTTCATATGTTCCATTCATTTAGATCAAGTACAGGCTTACTCTGAATTCAATGGTTCCTTGTTTTTCATTTCTCAGTCTAGCGGAACGGGTACAAGTTGTTATACTATATATGTAATAAAGCAATGTATTTGAAGAAGTAAAAAAGATCCAACTGACTTTCTAATTTCTTGAGGAGGCACTTGCTTTCCCATGTATGCAGTCATAGAATCGTTCGATACTTCAATATATAGTTCTGCATTTGGAAACTTTAACGTAGACAACTAGACATCAAATAAGAAGACCTGAATCCCAGCATTGATCACATTCATGTTTGAAGCTAACCAAAAATACATACATCATATGCCTGAAGTTGGAAACAATTATGCCAAAATCATGCATGCATCAGATTGCCTAACCTCAGTAACTTATTGCTAATTGGCAGGATCCAAAACCCTGACTCAACTCTTGCCTCTACATTGACTAAGCTAGTTTAGACCTTGATAAAGAGTTCTGAAAACAGTGATTCGAATATATATATATATATATATACACACACACACACACACACACACATAATATTATGAAATGTAATCTCTATTGATAGCAAACAAGTCCTCTTCAAGCTGGTTGGCTCAAAAACTCAGGATAAGAGCTGTCTCATGTAAGTAGGCATGGCCAAATCCCACGTTTCAGAGAAGAAAAGAAGGCTATCTCACCTATCATAATCTGTCTCGAAATACCATGGCTAACTTGTAAGATTACACGATGTTTATTTCACCCATTTAACTTATTAGAACATCTTTCTACCTGTGTATTACTTATAAATTAAAATAAAATCAATTGTAATTTTGTAATCTGATTGTTGATTTTAAACCACATGTGGGTAACACTATTTTTTTTGGATCGATAAACAGGTGGATATAATATTATCTCATTACCAAAAAAAAAAAAAAAACAGGTGGATATATTAATCAAAAGGGAGATACAGGATAGGCAAAAATATAGGACATAAACAAGAGTTTACACTAGTGTAAACTGAAAACACTGAAAAAGCATAAAAAGATCCTACACATGTGGGTAACACATGACCAAAATGTAAGGATCATCGATGTTCTTATCCATATTTGAAATGATCATCAAAGACCAGATAATTTGATGTGTTTATTAATAAGCCTCTGTTAAGTTTCTCAATTTTTTCCTGATGAATAGTGAGAAATATTTTAATATTAAGTTGTAACTACAAAAAAAAAAAAGGGAATGAGTAGATTCAGAATAGAAAAGGAAAGACTCAGGAGTCACAAAATAAAATCTAACTCCAAATATACAAAAGATTTAAGCTATAAACATCGAAAAATCCTAGATGGACCCCGATCAATTCCTCGACATCCACCCAATGTAAGAACAAATTTTGCGGACAGAGAATGCGGATCCCTCAAAAATCCTACAATTTGTTTGTTCCTCTCTCTCTCTCTCTCTCCATAATCCCAAGCAGTCAGCAAGAGGCACAATCTCCCATAGAATGTTCCTCGTGATGTCAAAGCCGAGGAGATCCAAAATAGAGAAGGAAAAAAAAGGAGCTCCATACATAATAAGATGTCAGCAAAGGAAAAAGTGAGAAGTATCTTCTTCGGACCCTTGACACATACATCTATTGGGAATTATCATACCAAAATCCTCGGATGATCAATAGTGAAGACCGATCTCAACCCAAATGCCAGCACCGTTGTGGAGTCCAGAGCCTTCCAAACCCCTCAAACTCGGGACTTCTAGCAAGATCCCTCACCCATTTCCCTAGAAGGTAGCCGTAGAGGTCATTGACACTGTTACAAATCTCCCAAGAAATACTCAATTTCTCCCGAGAAAAATCAAGAAAAACATCTAAAGTTTAAAACTCCGTTTTTATCGTGATATTTTAAAAATCTCGCGAGAAATATAATTCTCTTTTTATCCTGTATATATCGCAAGATTTAATCGAGATTTTAAAAATATCATAAGAAATACACAATGTTATTGGTTTTATGAATTTCTAACTTGGTGATATTTATTACAATTTTCTGTAATTTCAATGTATTTTTTTAATCATTGTTGAGATTTAGGCGAGAAATATCTGAAAAAAATTCAAATTTGAAAATCTCCCAAGAAAAACTTTGGTCAATAAAAACCCGAGAACGGGATTTGTAACACTGGTCCTTGGTAGAGAAATCCCCTTAAAGTTCCCAATCCAAATATGTTGGGTCTTCAATGTTCGAATTATTTTGGAACCCATTAAACTTGTCTAGAAGTAGCAAGCACTTATCCACCTCCATGTCCCTAAAATGGGACATCATATCACTTTTCCATTCCTCCTCTCAAAAAGATCGTTGATCAGGGCATTCTTGGAAGGGATGAGTCTGTAGAGTCTCGGGAATAAATCACGAAGATTGTTGATACCACACCAATCATCTTCACATAAATGAATCCTTGTGCGGCACCCTACCACAAATCAAGTTTGTTCCAAAAATTGATCTTGCGCTTTAAGATCCTTTCGGGACCCCGAACCCATATGAGCAGGTGGCCTGGTTAGGATCCCAATTGCAATTGGAAGCCCCAAACTTTGATCAAACAATCCTCTTCCCTAGAGCCCTATCCAATAGCATTTCGTTCATGCAGTGCATTCTCTTGAAATCGAAATCTCCACACTCCTCAGTTGTACACACCCAAACTCACTTAACCACATGAAGCCTTTTTGTGTCCTCTTCAACCCTTCTTCCATCCCATAAGAAATTATTTGCAGCTTCTCCAACTGATTAGCAACTAAAGTTGACAACTTGTAAATCAGTGTGTAAAATACTAGTAATCTAATAACAACATTCCTTATTATAGTCATTCTACCACCCCAAGCATGGAAATAAAAATCGCCGAAACCGATACGAAACGGGCGATACATATAGGTATCGATAGTCCCCTACGATATTTATACTGATATGAAATGGGCGATACGTATCGTTTATTAGTTATTCATGTTTTAATTCATTGTATAATTGTAATTTTGTTCGCTACTTTATTTTTGAGTCACTTCTCATGACTTTATATTTGGTTCTTATAACTCATTTGATATTTTTTTAATTTAATTTAATTTTGTATTATTTTTTTCTTAAAAAATAAAATTTTATATGTATTGCCCGAAACCGATAGGTATAGGTTTTGGTTGAGACAGATACATATAGGTTTCGGTTGGGACCGATACATTCCCAAAAACCATATTTTTAATCCTTGACCCCAAGATAAGAAACTCTTCTTCCAGCTTGCTAATCTTTTCTCTGCCATCTCATAACCAAGTTCCAAATCCCCTTAGTCAAAAGGTTCATAACCGAGAGGGAAGTCTAGATACTTTGTAGGGAACTAGAGCAGCCTACATCCCAGAATGCAAGCACAGTCATCAAGTAACCATTCCTCCATTTTGCCAACCCCGATCAAGGTACTTTTGGAGAGATTGATGGGCAACCAGATATCACCTCAAAACTCCAAGCCATTGCCCTAAATATCTTTACTTGCTCTATGTTGGCATCTATAAATACCAGTGTATCATCCGCATAATGAACATGGGTAGTCACTAGGGCCCCAACTCTGACTGACATCCCCAATAGTTGTTTTACAATACTAATAAAAACAAGTATAATAATTAGCATATGTGTACATGTTTGAAGTTTCACAAATATAGAGAGCGGGCAGAGCCTTTTCTCTCTTTAATGAAGAACTTCGTAAAGTCATGTAATGTTGAGTTTGGTAGTTTATAAATCCGATAGCAAGCTTTACAAATAAAATTTGTGTGACAAACATGCATTAGATATACCTCCTAATACAAGAGTAACTAGATTACTTGTCAAGCTATCAGGGAACAAAATATGCACATAAGATACTGTTTGGAACATTAACGTTTACACTTCCTCTCTCCATTGTAACAATAAAAGCTATTAGTTAGGAGAAAGAAATTAGAGAAAAAAAATGTATTTCTATGTAATGAGATTCGGGT
The DNA here is from genome assembly GCA_015143295.1 of Tetracentron sinense. Lineage (NCBI taxonomy): Eukaryota > Viridiplantae > Streptophyta > Magnoliopsida > Trochodendrales > Trochodendraceae > Tetracentron > Tetracentron sinense. The sequence continues at coordinate 4,281,840 of CM026554.1, read as the reverse complement.
CCCAAGTTCACAAGGAGTTCAAAATAACATATATAGAACTACGTACATTACTCCAGTTGGCTTCAGCCAGCGGTCACGTGCAAAAATCACAGAGTCAAACATAGATTCACGCAGAAGAAAATACCCCATCCACTCCGAGATAATTACATCGACTGCCCATCAATCAGTCTCTCATGTTAGGTTCAATATCATATATCATAACATCAGTTAGCATAAAAGTTCGAGAAAATTAAACATTTTAAACTTTGGAAAGAACTATAAATTAACAGAACTAGCCTTTCTCCGGCAGAGTTACATCCTCCATAGAACCCTCAATCACTTCAACTACATCTTGAAGGTTATTTGCTTTAACTAGTTCACGAGCATGATCAGACATCTTAGTTGCCTCAACGGCATACACCTTCTTCGCACCCGCTTTCGCAGACCAGATTGCAAGAATGCCGCTCCCTGTTCCTACATCCAACACAGTCTTCTCCATCGATTCACAAGAATTAGTTCCTAACCACTTTCATCAGAACACTTGTGTCCGTTTATGTCAAATGTAAAGACGGTTTTAAAAACAATACTCAAATTAAGAACATTACACTACATTTTGTTCAAAGATGTGATCCTAGAAATCCCTTTAATGAATCCAAAAAAAAAAAAATCCTATTTTGCTACCCTGAGCTCCTAAAAACCCCCGAATTTCTCAGTTGATAGTGTCTATGATTCTCTTGTTCAATAGACTCTCTGTAAATAAATTAAAGAACAACTTTTTTCCCTTTTCTGCTTCCTTTCTTTGTAAGAATAGACGATAATCTTCTCAAATGACAATTAAACACCGATTCATAAATGCCACCATTAAAGCTAAGCTCTAATATATACACTTGAATTGAACAAATTTTATATATATATATATAGATTTTAGAGTTTTACCTTTCCATGGAAGTGTTCTTTGTTCTCGAAAATGGCGTTGAAGTAAGCGTCCATGCGAACCCGATCACAGAGCATCTCCTTCTGGTGATAGAGAAACCCATAGGTGCAGAAATAGTTCGCGAAATCGACGCCTCTGTCGACGGAGACGCCGTTGCTGCTCGCAGTTCGGTCGCCATTAGCTGAGCTTCCCATTTCAGTTCCCGAACGTTAGAGAGAAAGATTTTGATTATTAGGGCTCCGAGTTTATCTATGTCGAGCTCAGGAGCAATGGAGGCGGCGGCAGACAAGAGGCATTGTTTTACCGTCTACCGGTAGTTCGGGTTTCTACTTTCCTGGTTTCTAGGGCTGCATATCCGCAGATTGGTTCCAAAGCCCTCACAGCCCATCCCAAGTTAATGCCGGGCTGGGCTGGGCTGGGCTGGGGTTTAAGCATATTGGGCTGGGCCGGGGTTTAAGAGTATTGGGCTGGCCCGAGGGGCTAAATTTGAAGTCCGTTAACCCTAGGTCTGCCCGGCGGAACGCATGTAATTATATTGTGCTGGAAGACTAGTGCTTTTGTTGTTGTCTGGCATGGTGGTGGTGGTGAGGATAGATGTGTGCGAGGAGTGGTAGTGGTGGTGGTGGTGGAGTGGGAGGTGGCGGTGGTGGTGGTGGAAGGATAGGAGTGATAGTGGTAGTGAGGATCATAAAATTTATGCTTATAATAATTAATTCTTATAAGTTACTTTTTTTTGTTCTCAAAAGTTTGTTTCATATTCACAACTTTTGTTGGAATCAATTTTGTGTGTGGTTAGTTGAAATTATAAAAAAAGAACAAAAACAGTATGGTGTGTGTTTACTATCATATAAGCTCTTTGCCCATTAATTTCACCTCGGTCACTGACAGTAGGGACTTTTTTCTTTAAGTGCTCTTACTTCACCCCTCTTTTTTGAGGGGTGTGTGTGGTTATAGGCTTGAAGTTGAGATTGTAGTGCGTGTGTGTGTTGTGTATGTGGTTAGTTAAAATTATCAACAACAAAAAAAATTTGTTCCAAATTGCAGCCAAACACCATTTTCAAATTTCTACTTCCCCGTGAGAAAATCAATCCATATCCTTGGGAGTGGTTCCAAATGTCCCCTTATATTCTCTTGCCCCAAAGGTCCTCAACTAAGGACCTCACATACGCTTTTTTTAACTCATAAAACCGCATGCTCAAAAAATATAGTCCTTGGGAAACACCCTTTACAGCCCAACCTTTGTTATCTAACAAATATACATTGTGACATTTAAGGTATTTTGTACACGTAGTGCATGAAAGTAAGGTCATTTCCACATTGACTCGAGTGAATTAGCATAGAAGTTTAGGGGCACCACTAATTATTATAAAGAGATGTGATTGGTCACTTCAATAAGAATTTTTATAACAAAACAATGGGAAAGTCTGCAAAAACAAAGATTTTTTGGTAGGAATGTTCGATTATGAACGGGAAATGTGTCCATCCATTCAAAGAATGGTTACATTGTCCTTCATTGCCCTTTCACGTGTCTTGAAAATAAAATAGCGAAGCAATATAATAAATGTTTGAATGTGAATGAAAGTTCTATTTCCTTTTATGCTTTTTAGCACGAGATGTAATAATTTTTATTTTTTTTTTGAGTAAAAGTTAATATTAAACTCAAAAACTAGGCAAGGCAAGATATTACTTCCAGGAATAATAAAAGAGATTCAGAATGACTGTTGTTCAATAAGATCAGCAGAATTTCGTCCACAACATTGATAATTTCCCAAGGAATCACCATGTACTGGTTGGAAATTAAGTTGATCACCGACTTGGCATCTGAAAGCAAAGCAACACATGTAACAAGATTAGCCACTCTCTGGACAAAGGGATGGTCAAAAAACATATAAGGAACAAAGTAACATATACCTAAAACGCTATCTTTAACATGGATTTTAAGAAGAAAAAAGACTAAAAGTTCTCCTAAGACTCTAATGGAAAAGGAAAATCAAGAAATGGAATGTAATGGGCTAGGAAGTAAAATAAAAGAGCATAGAAATACACCATATTTAATTTAGTCATGAGTGCTGCAGTAAAAGAAATGACAACTTTTTATAATTAAAGAAAATTTGAGAAAGCCTCCCATAAAAAAAATAAAGAAACTCAAACTTAGAAGAGAAATTAAACAATGGATTATATGGGCTAGAAATAAAAGGGAAGAAGTCTATAGTATCTTAAATATAAATAAACTTTTAAAATTTTAGATTTAAAGAAAAAACCTAGGAAGACTCTCATCCTCATGCTCAAAGTAAAAGACTTTTTAGTTTTAAGACAAGCCTGGAAAGGCTCTCCTCTCATCTGGATCAGAGTAGTAAGAAAAATGTAAGATAAGAAAATAATCTAAGATTTTTGGCTTCAAAGTAAAGGAGAAAAAACCTAGAAAGCTTACCCTTCCCTAAAATGTAGACAACATGTGTCTCAAATGTAAGATGAGCGAGCCTAAGCAAAAATCAAAATTATATATTTTATCTTTAAGCTAAACAAAAACTAAAAAACTTGAAGACATGGTTCTAAAAAAGGCATAATGTTTCCTCATCCCATGTTTTTATAAGGAGCCTTCAAATTCGACAATATGATATCTAAAAATATTCAAACTATCTCAAGAGGAGGCTAGTTTGCTGATCTAAGCTAATGCTCGTACAATAAAGAAAAATATAATATGAGAGAGAATACTACAAATGCTTAAAGTAAATGACAGAACTATCACCTTATGTAGTGGTTCTCTTTGACTCGTCTCTTCGGAGCTATTCGATATTTGATAAAATTAAAAATATATAAATGTTTAATCCCCCTAAACTTATATATGAATATTAAAACTAAAAATTAAATAACTAAAGATGACTAAAGCTAATAACTAGGCTAAGAGCAAAGAGTTGGAAAATCTAAGAATTAGGAGTTTTCAAGGTGTCATTTAAGGGCCAAATGAAGAGGTATTTATAGGATAAAAGGAGACTATCGTTGCTTTGGTCATTTAAAAAAAATAAGGTTCTTTAGGTCACCAAAAAGGCATGAACTAAAATGAGTGTGATTCAAAGAGTACTCAAACATGCAAAAATATGATATCTACATTATATTATTTATACTTAAATTATTTTTATGTCCTCTTTAACAATATGTACATAGGGGTATGGTAATAATTTAATTACCATACCTCGGCTTAAAGACCACCATTAAGACTCGAGAGACCCCTCCTAACTCATTTCATATTTGATCTATCTCACCCATTCTCTCTCGTCTGGCCTGTATAGTGTTACTCACTCCGATCTCATGCTTCTTTCTCTCTTACAGTCTACCATCTTCTTCTTTTTTGGAGAATAAGATTGGGTTTAGGCAGATCCAACTAAATGCAATAAATTAAAAGAAATAATTACATCATACAATATTTACAACTGAAGCGTGTTCCTTAAAATGACAAGAAATGAATGTGATACAAAAGGACATCATATTCCACAATACAAAATGAGGCGAGAAAGTCTACAGATTGGTTGGTTTCTCTCCACAAATGAGAGACCTTGACCGCGCTAAAAGCTAGAAAGACCTCTCTAATGTCTTCCACAAAACCATTAATTTGCAAAGCCATATCAACTCTTATGTTCAAAGCATCCACCTCACTTTTAGAATTTGAGACTATTCGTAGGCTATCAATGTTGTTATCCTTAGCTATCTCACACGCTTTCTTAATATAGACCAACTCCCATAGTAGAATAGAGTCCTACTATCTAGGTTTATCACTATTTTACAAGAGGTGAGCACACACATGAGAACACTTACGTGGGACCTAAAAATACCACCCATCCCCACCATCGACTGCCTCAAGGAAGCATTTGTATTAACCTGCAGCCAGAACCCAACCCAAAGAGGGATCCAAGATCACCAATGGACCACCTCATGTCTCCAAAAAATATGGAAATTCCTGAAGTTTTTGGCTTGTTTTCGTAAAACAAGAAAGGGCCGATCGATCGGCCACTTATTGTCGATCAGTGGCGGGCGATGGGAATAGGGATTATGGGTCTAGAGACTTGGAGAAATTGTGAAATTAAATCTTTTATGCTTTAGGAAACCCCTATTCCGATTGGGGAACTTTCTATTTGTCTAAGTCTCTTGTTTAGACATATAAATAAGAGATTATGGGTTTAGGATTTGTATGGTATCATCTTGAAGATCATGGGAATGTAATAGCATTGGGAGTGAGAGATAATATAAATGGTTAAACATTACTAGGACTTGGGAATGGTTTAAGGGAGGATAAATAAGGATTCTTCTTTGGATTTTCATAGAGAATGTGAGTTGAGTGCTTTTGTACTGGTTTTTCAAATTTCTATGAATAAAGAAGTGACCGGATCTTGACCCGTAGACGTAGGCAAGTTGTTGCTGAACCACATATATCTCTTGTGCTCTCTTGTGGGTGTGTGTTTTTGTTTAATTTTTTTCGCCTGGTTCCATTATTTCTCTAACAATTGGTATCAAAGCTTCGGGTTAATTACTTTGAAAAATTATGGATAATTTTTCTTGAAGAATTTTGACGAAAAATAGAGTTTCAATCTGTGGCAAATGAGGGTAAAAGATATCCTAGTTCAACATGGTCTCACAAGGGCGTTGAAGAGGGAGTCCGGTAAACCGGAAAAGATGTTTAATGCAGATTGAGAAGACATTGAAGTGAGGACGGATAGTACAATATGTTTCTGTCTTGCAGATAATGTGATGCATAGCGTTATGGATGAGGAATCGACACCAAATCTTTGAAAGAAGTTGGAAACGCTATATATCAGAAATAGCCTTACCAACAGGTTATACTTGAAAAAGGAGTTCAATACCTTAAAGATGACGGAGGGTGCAGATCTCATAGAGCACATTAATGTGTTCAACCAAATTTTGAATCAACTATAGAAAGTTGATGTCAAGGTGGATGAAAAAGACCAGGTCGTGGGGCTTCTTACTTCACTTCTTAACTCATATGATCACTTGGTGACAACCCTCATGTATGGCAATGAGACATTGTTAATGGAGGAGGTCACAGTGGCGCTACTCTCTTACGAGATTAGGCAGAAGTCATCGCATGATGGGAATAATCATGCCATGGTTGCTCGGGGAGGAGGAAGGGACTTGGAGAGAGGATCTGTAAAAGGTAAGATAGATCCAAATCCAAGGGAAAATGTGTGGTCCGATGCTATCATTGCAAATAATTAGGGCACTTCAAAAGGGAGTGTATGAGGCGTGATGATGAGAAGATTAATTCTTCCGAAGGAGATTTTTCGGCGGCAATAACAACAGACAATGAGAAATACATTAGAGATGCTTTCACAGTCTCCAAAGGTATAGACAATTATTTTGATTAGTGGATTTTAGATTTAGGGGCTTCATGTCATATTTGCTCAAATATTAATTTTTTTGATACATTTCAAAAGGGGACGTGAAAAGTGTTCACGAGTGATAGATCTGAATGTGAAATCACGGGGTCTGGTAATGTAAAAATAAAAATGTTTGATGGAGCTATTCAGACTTTAGGAGGGATAGCTTGTGTCCCTAAGTTGCGAATAAATTTAATATCCCTCGGGCATTTAGACTCAAAGGATTGTTACTACACAGTTGCAGGCGAAGTTATCAAAATAAAGCGGGGAAAGCATGGATATTTTGTTTTAATGAAGGGGAAGAAGTGTGGTTGATTATATCTCCTAGATGGGAATACGGTGCTAGGTGGAGCTACTACAAGGTATGCTGGAAAACGAAAACCTGATGTTGTGTAAAAGGTAGAAAGCTTACCTAAAGTCTATTTCGCAGTCGATGTAGAGATGGGTATTCCGGTAGGTTTTCGTAAGGGTAGAGATGGTGATGAGTGCCTTTAACGGAGAGGACGGGGTCTATGTCCTCGTCCGGGATTCTTCTAGATTGGAGAATGGGTCTTCAGGCTACATATGAGTTTTTGGCCATATTTTATCAAATCCCGTGGAGTGCTTCTTGGGTTGGATTTGAGGGTGAGTGTAGTTGGTGGATCTCTTTTGTAGATGGTGCAAAGACGGGAAATGTCAAAAAGATTGTTTGTGGTATTTGCAAACTGGGTGTCAAAACTTTGAGAGAGGTTTTGGTTCGAGGTGGAGATGCTTCCCGGATATGGGTGAGGCGGTGTTCTATCTTGGAGGTTTGTTTGGTACTTAGCAAATCGGTTTTCTTGGTTTGTGTTGGTGTTGCAGAATTCTCGCTAAGGTGGAGATTTGAAATTTTTGGCTTGTTTCCGTAAAACAGGAAATAGCCGATCGATCGGTGGCGCGCGACGGGAATGGCTTGGACCGCCGATCAATCAGGGTGCACCAATCGATCGGCCAAAGCGGAATTTTTTTTTGAGAAATTGCGAAATTAAGTCTTTTATGCTTTAGGAAACCCCTATTCCGATTTGGGGACTTTCTATTTGTCTATGTCTCTTGTTTAGGCCTATAAATAGATGATTATGGGTCTAGGGTTTGTATGGTATCATCTTGAAGATCATGAGAATGCAATAGCATTGGGAGTGAGAGATAATATAAAAGGTTAAAGTATACTAGGGCTTAGGAAAGGTTTAAGAGAGGATAAATAGAGATTCTTCTTTGGGTTTTCATAGAGAAGGTGAGTTTAGTGCTTTTGTACTAATTCCTCAAGATTTATGTGAATAAAGAAGTGATCGGATCTTGACCCGTGGACGTAGGCAGGTTGTTGCCGAACCATGTATATCTCTTGTGTTCTCTTTGTGGGTGTGTGTTTTTGTTTATTATTTTATGTCTGGTTCCATTATGTCCCCAACAATTCCACCCCTAAAAAAATTCACGATTATTAGGAGTGTTAACAACAGTGATCTTCATATCACTCAAGCAAAGGGAAATGTCACCTATAATCCTTCGAATGATATCATTTAGATGAAGGAATTGATGAAAGAGACGAGCATTTCTTTCTCTATATAAATGATAAATTGTGTTATTAAAGCCAAGTTTTTCGCCAAAGAGATTAGAGATTAGATCACCTTTTGTCGTTTCCTTACTCAGTCATTTCATTTTGTCTTTCTAATCTTGAATCAAATGAGAACTATACCTCAATTTTCTTAGGATACACTTCTAAACCTATTGATAAAATTGGTAATTGAAGAAGAGATGTTCAATATTGTTAATTGAATCCTTGTTAAAAAAAAAAAGCATTTGGATCTGCTCAAAACATTATACTTAACCAACCTTTTCTTGAGTTTGAAGTATCCCCGAAATGGCTTGTGAAGCTATGCTTGAGAATTTTAATAGAAAACTAAACCAGATTGGCCCATTTAATTGTTGGTTCTTCCTGCCTCAGAGATTTCCAAGTTGATTTCACTAAATAGACGCCTCTAGAATTTGATTTCCAAATCACCATATCCCTCGCTCGGGGATGTTTGGTTGGGATAGAAGCTACATCATTTCACACCTCAGCCAATTCCCAATACGCAGGTGCTCCCATGAACCATTGGAAATAAGTTGATCCACACACACAAATAGGACAACTTTAGTTTTTGTTTCAAAGCCTTAAGTTTTTCGACAAGGATAACTCTCTTGCTCCTTACAGTCGACTCTAGTTCTTGTTCTCTCATCCCTGTTTGGCGACTGCTTTGATATGACTGAGGTTGGTTGAATGAGAAAAAAAAAGGGTTATGGTTTTTATTATATCATCACCACTCTATCGCCACTCATCACTAAACTCAGGCTTAGATCTCACCTCACTACGGGTGCACGTTTTTTTCATTCAATTATAAGTTGATTTACATCGTAGTGTGAGGATTTATCAATTTGTTATAAGCTTTATTGTCATTTAAGCAAACAACTCTTAATCATTAGAAAACCTAACCAATGACCCTAAGAAACCATATTCATTTTATATCACGTGTTGGATTAATTTGTTTATCGGAGTATCACTTTCTAAATCTTCTTAATTATCAGTAACCTTAAGGCCTGAGAAACCCTACTCAATAAGACAATCCACTGTTTGTTGGTAAATCCTAAACAAACCCAAAGCTCTATGCCTAATTTTGACAGGATCAGTGTGGGTTTTCACCCTAAACCCTAGATAACCCTAACCGATGTTCAGCCCCTAATGCTACCCCAAATTTTTTTGTTTGTATTAGTTTTTTTCCTTAAGCAACCCTAAAATTACCCTAAAAATCCTAAACTTAATCCTAATTCGAATTATACTATTGGGCTTTTTCAACCTAAACCATAACTCTTGTCCATACCCATACGAAACTCTAACCCTAGCCCCAATTTTACTTTGTTTGTTTTTTTTAAAGCAAACCCCCACTATAGCCCTAATTTGAACTTACACCCATATTTGTAGTTTTTTTTTTCCAAAGCAAACATAAACCATAAAAAAACTACTCTCATTCCTGAAATCTAAATGCTAAATTTTGAAATCTAACTCTAACTATTGTTATATTTTTCACGTAAGAAAAAATTTATACTTCCCACCAATCCATTGATAAATTTTCTATTTAATTTTTTATTTCATTGCATTGCTGGTCCCAAGCCGAGTAAAGGAGGAGGGATGATGTCCGGTAGGTAGGTAGTTAGTGAAAGGGAAAAATCTCGTACATGCCACACATCTATAGCTGCTTAGCTGGTAGAGGAATAATAGCAAAACTCCACCTGTGAATGAGTCTGAGGGGGCGGGTGTGCACCCTGAAATAAGCTCCGATGATAAAGTCAATATAAGGCACAAGCACATCAGTATAAGGCACAAGCACATGAACATATGAACATAATAGTATAGAGATACTTATCGTGAGGTCACTGGGTATATGCACTTGAGGACGAGCTCTGGTGTTATGCTCTGGAGATTGTAGCTCAGGAGGCACAAAGAATATGGCTCAGACAACGTAGTTCGGATAAGGCACAGACAACGTAGCTCTGATAAGGCACAGACAACGTAGCTCGGATAAGGCACAGACAACGTAGCTCTGACAACGTAGCTCAGATAAGGCACAGACAACGTAGCTCTGACAACGTAGCTCAGATAAGGCACCGACAACGTAGCTCAGATAAGGCACAGACAACGTAGCTCTGACAACGCAGCTCGGATAAGGCACAGACAACGTAGCTCTGATAAGGCACCGACAACGTAGCTCAGATAAGGCACAGACAACGTAGCTCTGACAACGCAGCTCGGATAAGGCACAGACAATGTAGCTCAGATAAGGCACCGACAACGTAGCTCAGATTAGGCACCGACAACGTAGCTCTGACAACGTAGCTCGGATAAGGCACAGACAACGTAGCTCAGATAAGGCACCGACAACGTAGCTCAGATAAGGCACCGACAACGTAGCTCAGATAAGGCACAGACAACGTAGCTCTGACAACCCAGCTCGGATAAGGCACAGACAACGTAGCTCTGACAACGTAACTCAGATAACGTATACGTTGTGCATCCGTTGTGCATCAGACAACGGGTACGTTGCACAGCAGACAACAGATACGTTGCACATCAGACAACGGGTACGTTGTGCATCAGGTAACGGGTACGTCGTGCATCAGGCAACGTGTACGTTGTAAACTCACAACGGACAACGAGCTCAGCACTACTCACAACACAACGTGACAACGGATACGACACTATTCACAGCAGACAACGCTACAACGGATTCGGCAACATTCACAGCGCAACGCGACAAAGGATTCAGCACTATTCACAGCACAACGCGACAAAGGATTCAACACTATTCACAGCGTCAGGCACAAGTTCAAGTATGATTGCACTCATCAGATGATTAACTGCAAGGTCGTGCAAGTGGCAGTGTGACCGCTTAGGGAGAGCATCAGGCGGACATGGCCTATTTGAGAGAATCCGGTGGCCATAATCGATTGTGAGACCATAAAGAACATCAAGTAGCCGGAGAACACCAAAGGAAGATGAGAGAATTAGGTGAGTGGCCGCCTGCACAGCACTTCGGGGTGGGGGTGTGAATGACTCAAGCTTCTCAGATCTCCCTCTTCCTCTTCCTCTTCCTCTTCCTCTTCTTCTCTTTATTTCCTCTCTTGCCTTTCGCACCATCCTCCTATTCTCTCTGGTGATTCTTGCTTATTTATAGGCATTTTGAGTCATCATGAATTGTGTAGTCATGATGAGGTCACCTGCCAGACAACACTCAAGAGAGCCAGCACATAGCCCAAGTGGGCTTATGTCGGCTAAATTGTCAGAATTTGTGAGCATGAGAAATCCCTATTTTACCCATTCTTTTTACTCATTTTTACGAATTTTATCCGTTACAGTTAGTAATGTCTTTATCTTATTTCAAGTCCTCACTCAGTCTAGCTTAACCCTGGCCCTAGGGTAGGGCTTGGGTCTAGCTAGTTCATGCCCTTGAAGTGCTTGGCCTGAACTCTTACAAGTAAGGGCTAGGCTTGGACAAATCATCGCCCCCATTCAACCCTCCTAAGGGCCATAAGGGCTTTAGGGTATGTCTTAAGGAGGGTTATACACCCCTACGGCAACCCTAGTCCGAAAGGGCCGGGCTTAAGGAGGGTTGATAACCACACCCCTACGACAACCCTACACTGCTACACACATACGACATAACCGTGGTGTTTTCGTCCCTCGGGATAGAAGGACAATTCAGGTGTATCATCTTCTAGAGCAAGGATATTAACGTAATTTCACTCTGTAGCTTAAGATGCCAAGTAAGTTTAGGTTTTCTTCAGCTCAAACCCACATTCTGTGGATCAACAGCAGCAGCGTATCTCAGGTGAAGTTAGGGTTTCTCTCTCCCTCCCTCTATTTCTCCATTTTCTAAACATATTTCGTAATTCTCTCTGTCTATCCATTTTTGTTGATCGACATCTCCCGTTCTTCACAAGCTTCTCTGTAATATGTTCATGTCGTTTATTATTTTCCTTCAATTTTGTGCTATTTAATTTAATTTACCGTATTATTGCTGGCTAAATTTACGAGCGTTTGATCTTTGTAATAGATTCGTGATTTCGTAGTTTTTCCATGTTATGTGTTTATTGATATATTAGGGTCTGTAAAAACAGCTAGGGTTTAGGGTTTTAGTTTTGTACCCGTAAGTATGCTATTTTCTATGTGGCCGAGTAGGTTCATTTGGGGTTTTTGTTTCTTAAATGCCCCAAATTTCCTAATTTTCGTTGTGTTCATTTTTTTCTTCTACCAGTATATAGTTTGGAGGAAGATTTCTCATTTAGTGATATGGATTTATGTTTGGAATGCTTACATCAACTTTTTCTTGGATTTTCTCTACATCAAAAAATTTAGAGAAATTTGGGAACTGGGTCTGGGTTTAAATGGGGAGTACTAATCTGCAACTTTCTCAAATTGGAATTTTCTGTAACACTTGTATTATTAGGAAATGAAGAAAACTTAAATTACGTAGCATTTGTGGATATACTATTTAGATTATTAAGCTGCATGCTGAGTTTATTTTCCATAGAAGTATATACACAGTGCTTGTATGTTTTCAAATAATAACAGACAGATTCTATTTTAAGACAAACAAGGTAGAATTTTAAATGAATATTACACGATTATTACGAAAAAATTATGGTTTGTTCTTTGTTTGGTGGTTGGTGTATTTTGATGGGTTCATCGAATACTTCATTATCTCTAATTCTCTATTTGTGTTCATTGAACTTTTTCTGGCAAGAACATATAATTTTTGTTTGTAGAAGAATAAATTAGTTTTAACTGAAACTCATAATGGGTGCTATGAAAAAATATGGTTTGTTGATTAGATTCTCAATATGGAAAATTAGATAAATTTCTTGAATATTTTTCAATCTCTATTTGCTAGTATGACACTGCGGCCGTTTTGTTTACCGAATACTATGCCCATTCTGCCAGGTCTTTTGTAATGCCAGCTTGATTTTGTTATACTGGAAACAGAGGAGATGACAAAAAAGAAGAATCCTCTGATCTTTCTAGATGTATCTATTGATGGTGATCCTGCTGAAAGAATGTTATTTGAGGTATAGTTTGATTTTTACCCGTCCACTGGAATAAAAAGTTTGAGAATTTCTCTTCTTGTGTTGTGAGCCTTGTGACTAATGCTACAATTTCTTATTCTACTCACAGAGCTTTCTTTTTGAAATTTTTAGTATGCATTTTAATTTATCTCAAGAAAGTGGACAAGACTTTCATAATATGTATTCATTGGTTATCTTTGGTTTTACAGCTTTTCTATGACGTCGTTCCCAAGACTGCAGAAAATTTTCGAGCATTCTGTACTGGTAATATATGTTTGCAGAATTAGTTTTGTACAACCGACTTCTGTTTCAGTGATCTTACTGCTTAGTATCATGAATATTTTCTGGATAATATGATGGTTTAGCCTGTTCAAATAGTGATGCAGTGATGTTGTGACTTGTGCCACATAATTATTTTTTTTTGAAAGAGTTACTTCAACATGCCTTTTTATTAGTTTTCTCATTTCTGTTTGTTCGATGTAAACTTGAAAGTGTGGAATTTCATAGAAAGGATTCAACCTGAATTTTTGAATGGGCAACTTTCAGTAACTCAAAAGTCAAAACGTATAAGTATTATCATGAGAATTTTGGTTTGTAGCCTAGCATCCAACTTCTGGTACCAAGTCAAATTTAAAACTTTATCTTGAAGATTTATTTCCATGTTAACATTTCTCTATTTTGAGTATATCAATAATCGGGAATACTAGCAGATTCTCGTCCGAGGAAGTGTTTTGAAAACAAAAAGTTAGGCTGCAATTGCTTAAGGAGGGGGGACCGAAATACTAGTTTCTTTCACCAGGTGGCGAATTGTAGGAGGAAAATGAATTTCATATCCAGTCTCCGAATTGGAAACCGGATCCTTGATTCTGAGCAAGACATTGCTAGGGAAGTGGTGATTTTTTTCGCCAACCTTTATGCTGAGGACAGATCTTATAGACCAAAACCGGATGGTCTCAATTTCTCAACTCTTTCCGACCACCGGAGAGCGATCCTAGAGGCCCCCTTTTCCGAGGAGGAGTTTGCTCTGTGGTAAGGAATATGGTAGGGGACAAAGCTCTAGGGCCGGATGGTTTCTATACAGTGTTCAACAAGAAATGCTGACACATCATTGGAATAGATCTCTTACAGGTTTTCCATGAATTCTACTGCTCCAATTCCTTCGATTCGGTTCTTAACAGTACATTCCTGGTTCTTATTCCAAAAGTGGCGGGCGCTCAACAGATTAATGACTTCAGACGAATTAGTCTGGTGGGGAGTGGATATAAAATTATAGCCAAAGTGTTAGAACTCCGTTTGAAAGTGGTCATGAACTCGATTATATCTCCATTCCAATGTGTCTTTGTGTTGGGAGACAAATCCTCGACGAGTCTCTGATAGCAAACGAATGTCTAGAGGACCGTCTGCATAAGGGGGAGCCGGGTGTCCTATGTAAGATTGATATGGAAAAGGCCTACGATCACATCAACTGAGATTTCCTAGAATACAATCTTGGTAGGATGGGCTTTGGCATTAGATGAAGGGATTGGATGAGAGCTTGCTTTGGGTCTGTTAAAATCTTTGTGCTCATCAATGGTTCTCGCCATGGCTACTTTAGGAGCTCTTGGGGCCTTTGACAAGGGGATTCGCTATCCCTGCTGTTGTTTATCATAGTCGTGGAAGCCTTGAGTAGAATGGTCCAGAAAGCCTCGCCCTCTATTTGGGAAAGTTTCCATATTGGACGTGGAAATCTCCATATTTTCCATCTTCAATTCGTGGATGATACTCTTCTATTATGCGAAACATCTTGTATGAAATCGGCTCTCGTTAGATGCTTGTTGCAATGTTTTGAAGCAATTTCGAGTTTGAAAATTAATTATGGGAAGAGTGTTATGTTCGGAGTGGGCAAGTTTCCTAACCTAAGGGAGTTGGTAGCTTATCTAAGGTGTACTGTGTATGATTGAGAGTTTTCCGACTTCGTATCTAGTAGTGTAGTCAAAATGTCGCATAGGCAATGCCTAGGCCACCGCCTTGCCTAGTCAGGACCCCTATCGCCTAGATCATGATCTAGGCACACTCATTAATTCTTATATAATATAAACAAATTAAACAAATTTTGGTCGCCTAGGGAACCCCCTGTCGCCTAGGCATCGCCTGGATGCTTTGACTACTATGGTAGCTAGGGCTTCCTTTGGGTGCTAAGTTTAAAACAAAATCAGTGTGGAGTTTGGTTTTGGATAGATTTTCCAAGCGCATTCAAGGTTGGAAATCACACTTTCTAAAGGGGACAAGCTTACCCTGATCAAAAGCACCATTTGCAGTCTTCCGACATATTATCTGTCCTTGTTTAGGATTCCTGTCTCGATCACTTCCTCTCTTGAAAGAATCCATAGGGAATTCTTATGGAATGAGAGGGTTGATTCTAGAAAGTATCATCTGGTTGATTGGAAACCATTTCTTCATCCAAGAGGAGTGGTGGTCTTGATATTCACCCCTCCTTTAGGGGAATAAGGCTCTTTTGGGTCTTGGGACAGTGGCTCTGGTGATCAGGTCGAGAGGGTAGTTTGTGGAGGGTGGTGGGCACGGGTCGATTAACATGTGGCATCTCAAAGTTGGGAAGGGTCCAATGGGGGTCAGGACGTGGAAGGCTATATGGCAAGGGTGGGCGGATTAGACTGGTGAGACGGGATTCCGGTGAACTCCTCATTTGAGGCTTTATCTATTCGATTGGGAGGTTTAGGATCTCCTGGGGTTATTATCTTAAGTTCAACAATTCACCCCTAGATCTCTTATAGGGGGAGGGGGGGTCTGGTCCTTAGACAACAAGGGACATTTTTCAGTGAGATCCTTTTTGCAAGCCTTGCATTCGGGCCCTAATTTACCGTTTCTTCATCAAGCTGTGTGGTTCCCGATGGTTCCATCTAAGGTTTCTTTCTTCATGTGGACTGTGTTATTAGATAAAATCTTAACTTGCAATCACCTTATTCATAAAGGATGGTGTCTGGCCAACAGTTTACAGATGCTTCATGTGCCTTTTAGCAAAGGAGTCCGTGGCTCACTTACTGTTGCATTGTCCGGTAGTGAGAGATTTTTGGTCTTATTTCCTCTCTCATTTTAGCGTGGCGTCCCTTGGATCTATCCTAGATCCTTCCGTAGCTTCTTATCTAGTTGGTCGTTAGTATCATTTTCAGCTCCAATGGGAATCGTTTGGTCCATCTAGAAGGAGAGGAACAAGAGGGTGTTTGACGACACTGCCTTGACTACCCCCAAGATGCAGGATTGGGTCCGTTTTCTAGTGTCAGCCCGGTGCTCAGGCAGGGGCGATGGTGGCGATCCATGGGGGGGCACCCTGCTCTGTGATATTGTGCTAATGTAGTATGTGTTTGCTTTCCTTTGTTTTTCCTTCTTCTTTTGGTTTACTATTGGTGAACCTTGCATTGTATGTTTCCTTATATATATATATTTGCATGATTTTACCGATCAAAATAAAAATAAAAATAAAAATTAGGGAAATGAAACTATGATATCTTCAATAATTTACAACATAGAGGGTGGAGGTTGGCCAATTGGTGTTTCATGTGCCTCCAAGCGGAATAGACCGTGGATCAATTGCTCTTGCACTGTCCTACGGTATTTAGTACCTGGGGATTTTTCCTCTCCTGCATGGGTGTGGACTGGGTCTTTCCCTCCTCCTTGACTAACTTTTTATCTTGTTGACCTAGGGGCAGTGTGGGTGGGGCTAGGGAGGCTCTTTGGGCGGTGTTCCCGGGTGCCATATCATGGATGATATGGAAAGAAAGAAATCTCAGTTCGAGGAGATTTCGGCGTCCCACTCTCAGATTTGTACTCATATTCGGTTGGTTGCCCTAGAATGGGTGGGTCTTAGGTTTGATGGAGAGGAGCTTAGGGAAGTGCTGGGTTGAGCTCCTCTTCAGGTGGAGATCTTAGACTAGGAGTCAAGACTGTTTTGTTTCTTTCATCCTTCTGCTCTTGAGTTTATTTGCTTGTAAACTCTGTTGAGCATATGCTTTTGTTCCTGTTCCCTTGTCCTTTTTTTGATATTTTTATATAATTCTGGTTTACCGATCAAAAAATAATAATTTGTGCTTTTATAGGAGAAAAAGGAATCAGCTCTACAACTGGAAAACCCTTACATTATAAAGGATCTCTATTCCATCGCATTATCAAAGGGTTCATGGCTCAGGTGTGTTCTTGGTTTATTTTCCCTTGCTCTGACATTTATTCTCTAGAGATTCAATTGCCATTCATTACCTTTATGCTCATGCTTTATGGTTAAGGTAACTTAGAAGTGATGACCTTCTTTCCATTAAGTCAGTTACCCTTCCTCATGCTGTATGATACAGGGCTGATGGTCACGACTGCTTTTCTTGTGATGTAAATTTTTAAGGTTGTACTTGCTAAGTTGTCCATCATAATTTTATAAGCTTCACCCTACCCTAGCCAGTTTTGTACAAACAACTTTCTTGATGTTTAACAGTGGATTAATGACTGATATTCATGTTGCAGGGTGGCGATTTTTCCAAACGAGATGGTATGTATTCTTTCAGAAGCCATTATTGTATTATTTTTTTTGGTTTTGCTCCGTCTCTTGTATTTGGAAATTTGGAAGTGCAAACTCTAGGTGAAATATGCTTCCAATCACGTAGAGTACATAGTAAACCTTCTATATGCTACCTATAAAAAAAAACAAAAAAACCTTCTATATGCTCTTTCCTTGTAGGAAATTGGGTTATTGATTAAGGGGTAGTTGGTGAAGATGGGTTTCACCAATTTATTGTTGGAAGTAGTGAAAAGACCCTTGAAGAGAATAAGGGGTTGTAGTTTGAAAAAGACTATGGGAGAGGGATTTAGGTTAGCCAAGAAGCAATTTCTGTGTTTTAGGCTTGAGCCTGAATCACCATCGGTTGATACACTGCATACCAATTGTGATTTTGTGGATTTGTTTCCAGGGCACACACCAAAGCTTTATTGTATTTAGTTCAAGATGAATGAAGTGCCATAATTGGCTCATCCTTCGTCCGTGAAGATTAGGTTATTTTCATCAGATGACCTATGGTTCACGTGGATTAGATCAAGATGTGGCTCTGATTTGATTCATGCAATCGTGCCTTTGATTATTTTGCCAACATTCTTATTATTACCATGTGTACTCTGGGTTTGATGCTGCATGGGTTTGCTGTGATATGATATTACATTGCTACTACTACATGCTAGGGTTTTTATGATTAGCCACGGGGTTTCCCATGGTCTCGAATGCCACTTTTTAATTCTTATAGTTTTAGGCTTCTACATGTGCGAATATGCACACATGTAGGGCAACGATTTATTTTACTGCTAGGACAAGTGAGAGAGAGAGAGAGAGAGAGAGAGAGAGAGAGAGAGATGGATTTGTAAATTAAACTCTAATTTTTTTACACTGTCACCCTGTCGGATGATCCGGATCCAAATCACCACTATGTCAATGATTTGTCTCACAGATTGTTGGCGATTGAATCTAGATCACTGATATATTAAATGTTGTAGATAGGAATTTTTTTCCTTTTCTCAAATCGCCAATATATCGGCAATATGGATCTAGATCGTTAGTGATATATGAGACAATTGTTGATAGGTTGGCAATCTGGATCCATATTGTTTGGTGTAGTGGCAATTTGGAAAATTAAGTTCTAAGATTTTTATTATTTAAATGTCTCTCTCTCTCTCTCTCTCTGATTGCTCTCTTCCTCTCTCTCACTTGGCTTAGGGGTAAAAGAGATTTTTATCCAATGTGTATGCATTTTCGCACATGTAGAAGCCGGAAATTTGTAGAAGCCGGAAATTTAAGTAGCGGAAGTTGGGGTTGCTTTTTGATACTTCGGGAAACCTCATGTTACTGAGAAAATTGGTGAAAACAAAGAAAAGAAATAGTTGTGTTTTTCCTTCTTCTTGATTTCTTTTCTTTTCTCTCTTTTCATCTATTTTCTTGGTACAGTTAAACTGGGGGTAAGAGAGAACAAGAAGAACAAGAGAGCGGAAGAGAGATGAGGAGAGAAGGTGATGTTACTTACTGGTGAAAGAATAGGAGAGAGAAAAGAGGGAAAAAGCAAGTGAGGTAGGGAACTTAGAGAGAAAGAAAAAGGAGCTGTAAGAGAAGAGAAAGAACACAAAAAAGGAAAAGGGAGGAGAGGAGGTGATACAACAAGCTGAACGTCTTTCTCTCGTGGATTAAATACATGTTTGTGTACATAATATATTTGTGTGTACATAATATATATATTTGTGTGTGTGTGCTTGCGTGTGTGATCTTCTGTCAATAATATTGAAATTTATCTTTGATACTCGTTAGAACGAGTTAATAAAAGCAACTCCCATGTATCGGCATCAATTAAAAATTTCCAGTAAGTCCCACGCAAGTTAAAGTTGAAATTTAAAATTCATAAAGTTAGGAAAACACCTTCAAATGCTTCTAAGTACTCCTCTTGAAGAGCTGAAGAGTAGGTTTGAAGATGGAGCTTGTTAAGTGGGTAACGCTGTGCATGTTGTTGATACTTGATACAATGGACCTGAGTTCAAGAATCGTCTTCACCCGGTATCCCGCCAACATGATTGAAATGAGTAACATGATTGTTTTTATTGACCCAACCCAATATAATGTGTTAGCTGCAAATCCTAGGCGTTGTGTTAGGTGATGGATTAAGCAATCTGAGACGGGCTTACCTCAGGCTGTAATTAGGCAAGCTTTAATGCTAAGCGGGCCTCTTGAGATTTTTTGATTGTACATTAATTTTTAGTCAACTTTTGGTGGGATGAAATTCTCATCTCCTGATTTGCAGGAATCGACGGAGAAAGCATACACGGGGGAAAGTTTTCTGGTAAGGATTGTGGCCATTGTTCTTGTTCCATTCATGCCAGTTCTGTGGTTAATTTTTTCAGATTGGTTGTGTATAGTGCTTCTGCTAAATGCTTCTAGGGAATTTGAGGTTTTGGAAAATTGATTAAAATAGACATGTCCACCACATGTGAAATTAAAGTGTTAACTTAACCTAGATTGCATGAAAATTCCTTCTATAGTGAAAACTGTGAAATTGAGGCAAGAATATATCTGTATCTCTTACCAGAGTTTTTTAGTTATCTAGTTTAATTGTGTCCGAATGCGACCCATGCTTGTTCATGCGATTGCAATACGCCAGAGGTAAGTCCATCTGTTAGAGTTCATTGTCTAATTTGCAAACATGTGGGCACAATACAACCAAAGGAAACTGGACACCAATTGGGTTTCAGAGTGGCATCTCCTTACAATTGCCTTGGCACCCTGTCAAATTGGAAGTATTGTCTCTCTCTGTCCATATGCTCATCGTTGTGTTCAGTGTGGGTATTTATACATGCCCGCCTGCGTGTGCTCACATGGAATGATGAATGAACTCCTATTTGTGGGTTTTCTAGATTTGATATATTTTTAATTTCCTACTGTTGGTGATGCGTGGTAGTTGTGGCATTATTTCAGATGAGTCCTCTGGGCTAAAACATGACGGGCCTGGTCTTCTATCTACGGCAAATGCTAGTCGTGATAGCTATGGTTCTCAATTCATCATCACCTTCGAGGCTAATCATCATCTCGACAGGTTGGGTTCTTTGCTATTTTCTATTCCTTCAATACTACACTTACTTTATGATTGTAAGACCATCCTCTCTTAGAGACATGCATTTTCATTTTCTCTCTTGTTGCTCAAATGTGCAGCGTTTGTTTTAGTATTGTTTGGTGGTTACAAATATGAAAATCTAAATCAGAGTTCTCAATTTTATTGTTTGATAAATATGTATATATATACTTGTAAAAATGCACGTGTGTTGAATGTAAATAATTTCATAATTTAATTTTCAGAAATTAAATATAAGTTGAATGGGAAAAATATATTAACCAATAATTGCAAAAGGTTTGGTTAGTGTTTATCCATGACAAGCACAAAAAATCATATACATTCATTTTGATAGCAGGAACAACACAAACCCATAACATCATCGCTAGAGACAAAGTGTGTATATATATATGCGTACACATTATCCGTAAAACAAAGAAGCATAGAACAATAAAAGAAGATTATAGGAGATCCACTATTTGCAACATTTCCTTTATTTTTCACGGGGGACAGAAGATGGCTTTCCTCTCGTCTGGCACATACTATTCTAGACTGAGGGGATGGACTTTAACGATGTGGATTTTCACCAGTGTTTTAAAACCCAAAAACTCGACTCGGAAACTTGCTGAGTAGAGTCAACTCGTAAACTCGGGCAAACTTCGTCCGGGTAATGACACCTAAAACTCGGACATATATAATATTTTTCTAATACTATATATATGATAAAATAAAAATTAATGATAAATCATGCCTAAAATGAGATATATAATTCAATATATACTAAACACCCCCCTTTTGTTTTATATTTATACTAAAGAGTGGGTGGGGTGTGTTAAAAAAAAGAAAAAAAACATAATTTAATCAATTGGGTAGGCAGTCTACTTGATTTTTTGTTTTTAAAAAAATTGCAAAAACTCGGTCGAGTCGAGTCAGGGCGAGTCGGGGCAAGTTACTCGGTTTTCAGTGTCAAAACCGAGAGTCGAGTCAACTCGGCCGAGTTTCGAGTCAACTCGCCGAGTTTTAATACTATGATTTGCACTACTTCTACTGGTCTTGTAACTCTTCTCCATCTGCCTGCCATCAGATATACATCACCAGATTACAAAGAAATTCCGATTTCGGATTTTGTAGGATGGCTTTGGATAATATTAGCAAATAAACAATCAATCAATAAGTTACCGTGGATAATCTTGAGATGGAAATGGGTTGACTTCAAGGTCTGCCCCTATGTGCAAGATTAACTGATGGTGTCTCATCATCCAACGAAGGGAAAAGAGAGGTGTCCGGAGGAGTTAATAGCCTTTAGTTCAATAACACCAACCATGCCATCAGTACCAATAGTGAACAACTGATGCCAACAAATTAGCATTGCATAAAGAAAGAAAGGAAACACAATAGAATTCTAATAAATTAGAATTGGTAAGCATTCATCCTGACTCCTATAAATCAAGTTCATGCAATAACGGGTTGCTTACATAAAAACCTCTTCTTGCTTTGTGACGAGTAATTTGATTTAGCAGTCAAATAGAATGCATTAATGGATGTGCATCACATATACATAGAAAGACTTTCTTTATACCGATCAGATTCTTTACTTTATGTTTTCTGTTTATTGAGAATTATAGGCAAGCTTTGAAAATTACTGAATCCAAAGCTTTGCAAGCTTTGCAAACAGAATCCATACCAGTCGCACCAAGTTAGAAAATTGGCGTACCGTGCATGAAACATGAAGAAGGTTTGTGCCTGAGGCCCTGAACCCTTGGAGAATGTTTGTGCTGGAAAAAAGAAAATTCCAAGAAGAAATTATCTAGGGTGATAGGGTTAGTGAGAGAGAAAGAGGGATGGGTTTCCCCCTCTCCCACGTCTCTTCTTCAAACCTCCTAGGATTCTAATTTAATCAGGATTCCACTAATATTAGGATGGAAAGCTCCGAACAAGTCTCTCTCCTTCAAACCACCCCCTCCTGAGATTCTGCTTGTGCGATGCACAAAAAATATCATAAGAAAAAACAGAAAATAATATGAAGTAGGTAGACATTGAGAGAAAAAATTACCTTAAATTTTGTCCATAAAAATTAGATAACTTACATATTAAACATATTTTAACGTGTCTTGAAGCTTTATATGTACCTAAGCAAGGTTGTGAAATTGAATCGAATCATAAAATCGTTTTAGGACAGATTCGATTCAAACCGGGATTCATATCGAAAATCGTAAGATCCAATCTATTTTTTTTTTAATTGTTAAAAAAATACAAAAATACCAAATAAATAAACAAAATGGAATAATCCATTATCCAAAAGATTTCATTCATATTTATTGATAAAATAAAATAATGAACATCTCATTGCACATACTATATAAAACGTGAATGAACTCCATAAAACAAAATATAACCTCCAATATAATCAAAGATAAATCAATAGAAGTAAACTCATATAATTATGTTGTATGTAATCAAGTGTCAAAAGACTTGTATAATTAAAAAGACTAATTAAATAAACTATCAAGTTCTCCTAGAGTCCAACTCTCCTACTCCATCTGCTTTATTCTTCATTATTATTATTATTTTTTTCCTCATTTCACAACAGAGATAAAACCCAAATAAGGGTTTTGGCATGTTCGTAACAGGGTTTTTCCATTTCTTCTCTCTTCCTAACATGGTTCAAAATATCGGTATCGGTCGCTGTATCGGTAAGTCCAAAATAAGATACGTATCGGCGTATCGGTATTGTATCGATTGGATACGGTGGAAAAATTCAGGATACGCTAAAAAAAACTTGGATACGCAAAGAAAAACTTGGATACCTTGCATAAAACCTCTTTTAATACGAATATAAGCTAAAAACAAACTAAATGAAAGTCTTCAACTACATTTATAATCATACATATGAGAGTTAAGAAATTTATAAGTTAAAAAAGACATGCGCGCTGATAAATATGTATGAAAATGAAAATACAAACCATAGTTACTTAACCAAGTGATAGAAGCTCACTTGCATTCATAAATCAAATATATGAAAATATTTAGACCCTTGTATTTACAAATCAAATTACATACATGATAGAAGCTCAATACCACATTGAGCTTTGTGTCGGTCGTACTCTATAATTGTGGGATCAAGAATTGAGTAGAGTGATACATTATAAGTGGTCCAGACATGATGACACCACTGTGTCCAAATCATCATCATGCGATACATGCCTAGGTACATTTGTACATATGCTTGTTGCTGAATCATGCTCTGTCCATAACTGTCAGTCGAAGAATGAGATTGAGCATCATAACCGGTGGCTCCTGATAAGTAGGGTTGGGCTGGAGCATCATAACTAGTGGCTCCTGATAAGTAGGGTTGGACTGGGGCATCATAACCAGGGGAATAACCCTATTTACATATTAATATCTAAAGTAAAATCAAGTTAAAATCATTTACTTAAATAATATATTATGTAAATAAGTTGTGTGTATCGGGTCTGTATTGTGGATCCTAGTGTAAATGAAAAAAGAAAAAAAATTAACTGAAAAATCTCCGTATCGAGTGTATCGGGCCTGTATCGGCCCGATACAGTGGAGTTTTTTTTCTAGCGTATCAGTGTATCGGATAGCTCCAAATAGGATACGTATCGGCTCGTATCGGTCGATACGTATCGATATTTTAAACCATGCTTCCTAAAAGACATAAAGTACATTTAGAAAATTGAAAGAACGAAAAATATTTGAAAAACTTTTTTTTTCTTCAAAATATCGCTCCATAACAAGGGTTTCTTTGCTCGAATCACATGAATCGTACGATTTGAATTGTAAATTGCATCTAAATCGCAAATCGAATGAGATTCATCCAATTAAGATTTTCACATGTAATTTGAATCGTTTGCCTGTGATTCGATTCAAATCCTACAATTTGAATCGATAATCGCAAGGATTTAACTACAATGTACCTAAGTAATCTTAACTGCTCCCCCTCCCCTAAAAAAAAACAAAAAACAAAAAGCTAACCAACTAACATAATAGATCAGATACTAAAGTGGCCTGATAGTATGATTTGTACCCAAAAAAGAAATAAATAAAACTCAACATCTGTGAGATCCAACTGGCCTAACAAACTAATTAAAATACGGCATTTGAAGATCGTTTGGCGACAATTTTGTAGCCCATGGTGTCGATTTGTGATGTTCTTCTGTATATATTGGTTTGGTTTTACCAATCAGGTAGACCAATGGTAGTTTACCAATATTAGAGTGGGACCCATGGTGGTGTGACCAACGGTGTCAATTTTCAATGATGCTTTGCTTTCCTGTTGTAATGATGTAGTAGATGCCACATTAACTTCTCCACCCCTGCCAAATCAGTTCAGCTTAGCCCCAGTGCCCCACGGCACACCTATCCTTGCCTACCCCATGCCCTCCTCCAATCCACAATTTGGTCTATGACTTGCCTTGAATTTGATCACCTTAAAGGTCTCGTTGAATCACACCACCATCTCTTTGCTTTCCTTGTCATTGAAGCACACCACCATACCTTGCTTTCTCTATGTTCTTAGGAGTATTCATTGAAGCACACCACCATATGCTTGCTTTCTCTCTACTAGAGTAAAACCCATATTTCATTATAATCTTTCCAATCACGCAATTGCAACCTTAATGGGAAAACATTATACGTGATTGGCTTCCTATACATTCTCCTCCCTATTTCTTCTCCCACTCAGATCCAATCACCAATAACAGAAGGATACTTGGAACCAACTTCTCCCATCTTCCCCTTTCTTCCTCTGTAATGAACAAACAGTCTCTCTCCAATCGAACAACCCGAACTCTGTAGAAGGTATGGTGGAGATTGAGTTGCAACATTTTGAATGGTTGCATAGATTGAGGAAACAATCGTGACGATTTGGGCGGACACGGCTCTACACTAATTCTCAATATTTGTAAAAGAGTAGTGCAGATTTTTAGGAAACTTAAAACGGATGAGAAGGGTATCCACAAATGGATAGTTAAATAAGCATTGGAAAAATTTTAATATATGTTTTGCATACTCTTAAGTTATTTATAGGTAAATTGGTCAACATAAAGTTTTGCATACTCATTGTACTTTTATTAGTAGAATGATATATATATATATATATATATATATAGACATTCTCATTTTCTTTAGTTTGAGCTTTTTTCTGCTTAATTTCAACAGGAAGCATGTTGTCTTTGGGAAGCTTGTGCAAGGACATGAAACTTTAAAGAAGATTGAACATGCAGGTACTGAAGAAGGGAGACCTGCTGCTCCAGTGAAAATCATTAATTGTGGTGAACTCCTTGATGGTAAAAATGACGGAGCAGCTATGTTGGAGAATGGTACTCTACTATCCTGACATCAATTATTAATAATAAAAAATCTTGCAGTTTGGTCTTGTTTATGTAATACCTATGCTTTTGGCCATGCTGTTTTGTTCGGTTTCATTGGTGGATCAGATTTGTTTTAAAAAATAGTTTACTCGTCTTTATCCTTTCTTTTATTTTTTGCTTGACTGCTTGTTTGGCTCTCTTTGGTGGGGGCTTTCCATTTAATTGTTTGACGACTTGATCTTTTTTACTTGCAGATAAAAAGAAAGCAAATAAACTGAAAGCAGGGAAGGATGCCTCTGGTGATGCTGATAGTCATGCAGTACGACGGAGGGAAAAACACAAGAAACCTTCAAGAGAGAGAAGGAAAAAAAAAAGAAAATATTATACATCTGAATCAGATAGTTCATCAGATACTGAGACTGAATCATCTGAGTCCGATAGCTACTCTGATTCATATTCATCCTCATCATCTTACATGAGTTCTTCAAGTGATGACAGGCGTAGGAAGAGAAAGAGATCTTCTAAGAGAGACAAATATAGACGTGGGAAAAGAAGAAGGGATAAGCGGCGTGAAAAAAAGCGCAAGAGGCATTATAAGAGATCGAAACGCAAATCAAAAAGGTTGTACAAGTATGATTGATAAATCCAATATATTTCTATTGGTTGTTCTATGTTCACAACCAGATGTAGGAAAAGCTAGTATCTCCCTATCTTTCAAAGCAATCCTTGTTTTTTCATGGTATCTTAGGGAAAATAATCATTCTCTCGTAGAACTCTCCCTTGTCTGCTTTTAATGTTCTACACCTTGTACATCAATTGAAACTTTGTCCTTCTTTTTGCTTTTTTACAAGGACATCGGAGAGTCTCAGTGATAGTGAGAGCGAGAGTACATCTGAAAGTACCTCTGAGGATGACATAGTTGACATTCGAAGGCCAGCTCAGAAGCCTACAAACTCTTCTCAGATATCTGGTAGACATTGAACCCTCCTTTCTCTGCCTTTTGTTGTTTTTCCTGTATTTCTTCAGTGATTCAGTTGTGGATTGCCATATGATGCGAGTGCTTTATTTGGAACCCACCTTTCTTAGAAAACTTTATAGTTTCATGGATTATTTACTTCTTTTGCATCCTTAAGCATGGTAGAAGAATCTGACTTTTATGGAACTTCCTGGTTCTATTTAAATAGGGAGGAAGGAATTAATTTTATAATTTCTTTCACCACTTCCCCAGCGGAAAATTTTCTTTATCTTGAAATATTGAAACATTATTTTTTGTTCATCACCCTCCTTATCCTGAATCCCTTCTTATGAGCCTAGTACTAAGACATCTTGTCATCGATCTTTTTTTTTTCTTCATTTCTATCAAGTCCATTATCTTCGTTCCTTGGTCCGCTGTCACAGGGCATCCTTTCCTAAATCCATTCCTTTAAGCTGTATCCACTCACCTCTTAAGTATTTTCAAACAATTTTCTTGTAATCTCCTTCCTATATATCATTCTACTAATAAAAGTACAAAGAGCATACTAAACTTTATGTGGACGAAATTGTCCTTTATCTTACTTTATTATATAAAAAACTTATATTGATACAATCTTATGATAATAATAATAATAATGAAATTCAACTCTCCCTAATTAGTTATTAGTTCGCAATAAAACTCTTTATTCCTTTGGACTCTATTAATAGAGAAAAAGTAAATGCAAATATCTTCTTACTCTTAAAAATACAGAATTTTAAAGATTTAGGTTTCTTCTCCAATCACAAACTATTTTAAAGATTAGGTTTATTCTCTAAGTACACAAACATGGGGCTTCTTCTCCAAGCAGACGTCTTCTTCTCCATAAATTTGTTCGGCACAATTCTCTGGATGGCTTCCAACAGTATAGGAGTAGATGGTATATTGTGATAATCAACTATGGCTTTGCACAATTTTCTGGATGATTTCCTACTGTACAATTTCCCTCATCATGGAGCCAAGGGAACAGTTGTAGGGGTTATCGTTAGAGAGTTTGAACTAAGCCGTTGTGTCTTCATGGCCTTGTATTGCATGTAAGTTTCAGTTGTAATTTCATAGTTTCTTAATGAGTTGATTTGATGATCATCACTGTGTACTTTTCATTCATGTATTTTCACCATTCTTATTTTTGATTCATTAAATCTCTGTGTGGCAGATCTTCCAATAGGGATCCTGGGTTAATCCCTAGGTTTATTAAGGGTTTCAGTCTTAAAGCCTTCCACCATTGCTTCTTTGGACTTCATGTCTTTCCTTTCTTATTTGACCATATTAGCAAAATTTTATTTTAAAATTTGATAATATTAGCAAATCAGCATAAATATTAATTTATTTGACCAAATTAACAACACAAAAAAATTCATTACATGTTTGTGTAACAAAAGAAGGGGAATTAGGGAGTGTGTCAACAATCTATGTACCTTGTTTTTGTGCATCACCTCTTATGGTTGATATCGACTTAAAAGTCAGCCTATGGGTACCCCCCAAAGTGTACTCTCAAATATACTAACATTATTTATTCTTTTTAATGCTTACTCAACTATTTTGCGTGCATTGCATGTCTTCCAATCTTAATGTCTAGAAGATCCTAACTATATGCATAAAATATATATATTTTTTAATTTAATGTTTGTGAATTAATTAGGACCTTAAATAATTATTAATTATAATTGAATTTTTTAAACACTAAAAATTATTAAATACAAATTAACTAAATCTTCACTAAATAAATTATTTCGTGCAAGGCACGTGCAATTTTACTAGTATATATATATATCAAAGGCCACAACACTTTTGTATTGCTGAAAACTTAACCATTTGTTTTTCAGAACTGATCTAGTCATCCTGTTTCTTTCAGCAATAACTGTATCCTTTTCAGTTTCTCTAAGTCACTTGTGATGATGTTGATGGATTCTGAAATCTGAATCACTCAGAATTTTGCTTGTTAGATGCTATTTTTGATATAATCAATATGATTTTTTTTGTTATTATATATATATTTTAAAATATTTTTGTCTTGACTTACTGCAGCTGGAAATCAATCTCCCATCAGGAAGGAAGCTTCTTCCATTCGGCAAAAGAATGGGGACACAGCCAATATGCTCAAACAAGACAAGGGTGAATCCCCCAGGGAAAATGGTAAGCTGCACAGCAATGGGGTTGAAGCAGAGGCCAAGTCTGACAGAAGTTCAGATAGACAACCTGATGTATTAGATGATCACCCAAGCAAATCTAGGTCTTTCCATTCTTCTCACACCTCAGTTATTCTTTATGCTTACCGATTCTTCCAGATCCGGTATTTTATTGAAAGTTGATGAGCAGGAGCCGAAGCATGAGTCCTAAAAGGGCCATGAGTAAGAGTATGAGTATTAGTCCCAGGAGGAGTTTAAGCAAGAGCCTGAGCGTAAGCCCCAAAAGAAGCGTGAGCAGGAGTTTGACACCAAGTGTTCGTAGAAGCACTCCACGGGCGCCACAGCGGAGCAGGAGCATCAGCGGAAGTCCAGCTAGAAGAAGTATTAGCAGTAGGGGTCTGGCTCGAAGAACTGTCAGCAGAAGTCCAGTGAGGGGCAAACCTGGGAGAAGTATCAGCCGGAGTCCAGTAAGAGCTCGGCCAGGAAGAAGCATTAGCAGAAGCTCAGTAAGGTCCCTGTCACGAAGAAGCATTAGTCGGAGTCCGCTAAGAGCCCCACTGCGAAGAACAATTAGCAGAAGCCCTGTGAGAGTTGCACAAAGGAGTGTGAGCAGAGGCCCTTACAGGGCCTCACAGAGAAGTGTAAGTAGAAGCCCGATTAGGGGAGCATCAAGAAGCATAAGTAAAAGCCCAGGCAGGGGCCCCTCGCAAAGAAGTATTAGCAGAAGTCCAGTAAGGGCACCTGACAGGAATAACCTTCGCAGCTATTCAAGAAGTCCTGCAAGCCCCAGGCGCAGGGTAAAGGCATCTCCTTCCAATCATGGTAGGAGCTTTTCAAGAAGCATTTCCCCTGATGGGTCGCCCAAGCGTATCAGGAGGGGACGGGGTTTCAGCCAGCGATACTCTTATGCACGTCGGTACCGGACCCCTTCTCCAGATCGTTCGCCTTTAAGGTCGTACCGTTATGGTGGAAGAAGTGACCGTGACAGGTAAAGAGCAATCAGATCCATTTGAACACTTTTGCCTTTCCATTCATTTTATTAGCATCGTAGTTTGCTGCTAAATCTGACACTGGTATGAGTTCATGTTTATTTGTATGATGATTAGATATTCAAGTTACAGGAACTACTCTGATCGGTTTCCTAGGCGTTATAGGAGCCCACCAAGAGGCAGAACTCCTCCAAGGTTCAGGATAAGTCTACTTTGTGCTCATTGTTTTTCTTTCTCATAAATTGGTACATGTTTTAAACTATTTTTTTCCTCTTTATAATAATTAAATGACTATTGATTCTCAATCAAGAGGGTACTTTGTAGACACATGAAGAAATGTAGTGGAGTCATACCATCTAATCCATGGCCCCACCTAGATAGTACAGACCCCCCTAGCCGTAAATCAGCCTCAATGATGCTATTGTCTGTGACCATCCTTTGGAGTGCAGTTTGATCTGATTTTTTGGGTCATTCGACCAACAAAATTTTTAAGCTTTGTGATCTCTCAACTGGGGTATACTGATTGGATTAGTCAGGTTGAAGAGCATCTTGAGCATTATCTCTTAATATTGGACTTTTAGTTGTATCACACTAGTTTTTTTTGTTTAGCGTTCTTGTTTGAGTTTGGTTACACTTTTCTGAAAAACCTTTTTTGGCTTAACTTTGTTTTTCTGCCACAAACAAAACTAAAACACGTTGGGTTGTAAAAATAAACTTTTATCAGAAATCAAAACTGTTTTCTTCCCCTTCCTGAAACACGTCTTGTTTTTGTGTTTTTTGAAAATTGTTTTGTTTTTCGTTTTTGCGAGTTTTGAGAGAGACACCATCTGGGTCTCAATTGTATGTTGGTCACATCTTTGGGGCCCACAAAAAGGCTTTTGTGGCACCCAAACTTTTTTTGTGGGCCAAAAAATATTTCCTAACCTGTGGCATGAAGGCATCCAGACAAGTTTGATTTTCAAACGCAACCAAAGGCAGCGTCATTTGAGGCTCAGCATATTAGTATGTGATTCGTATCATCATTTTGCTAATATTTATTTGTAAAACCTGTTTCCAGATACAGAAGCAGAAGAAGCCGAACCCGGAGCCGAAGTGTGTCACAGAGCCCAGTCCGCTACCGCAGCCGTCGTTATAGCCGTAGTCCAGTACGCAGCCGTTCACCTGTTGAGAAAGTTAGGTCTCGTGCGTCCCCACGAGCTGAGAAGCGGAAGTCACTTTCTAGGAGCAGGAGTCCATCAGAGTCGAGGTCCTCCCTAGACTCACCGTCTCCCAAGCGTGCAAGCAGGAGCAAGTCAAGGTCATCATCTGGCAGCCCCCCTGGAAAGAAGGGCCTTGTTTCTTATGGAGATGGGTCTCCTGACTCGGGCCAAACGTAGGAATGCTGTAGTAGTACCAGTCTCTCTACATTCTCGGGTAATGCTGATCAGAGAAATGCATGCTAAACAGGGTAGCAGATACTATTATCTCTTGGTTTTCCGGCTTATCAGATTTTTATGTTTTGGTTGTATTAGTTTTTGGTTTGTTAAAAATAATTTTAGAATAACCATATAAACATGGATTATATTGGAACCGTGGAAGTAGAAGCTATTGTAATGTCCTGTGTTCAGATAGGAGAAATGCTCACATCATATGGGTATACTGTTGCCAAGCTTTTTATTATTTTTATTTTTTTGGTTCCATCCAAACATGGTATTATTTGTGTTCTTTAGAGGCTCAGGATCCTCTCGAGTTCAAACCGGGGGGACTCTCTGGTTTGAACCTCTAGAGGTCGCCACGTGTCTCCTTTCACACCCCTTAACCATGGGTAAGGTTCACCCACCCCTAGGCTTGACTCACCCATCTTTGGTTTTTTTTATATATATATTAATTATTATTTTTTAAATTAAAAAAACTGTTTTTAGAGTTTTTTTTAATATTAAAAACTGTTTAATTTTAAAAAAAGAATTAATATTTTTTTGAAAAAACCAAGGATGGATGGGTGAACCCTAGGGGTGGGTGAACCTTACCCATGGTTAAGGGGTGTCAAAGGAGACATGTGGCCACCACTAGGGGTTCAAACCGGAGAGAGTCTCCCCGGTTTGAACTCGAGAGGATCCTGAGCCTTCTTTAGACTAGATCCTGGCATACTGTTGCCAAACCGATTTTCGGCACAGATTTGATATTGAGAACAGGAGAATTGATGCCAAATAGACACGTAGTTGATTATCCGTACGCACACCAGGGTAAGTCGAGGAGTGGGAGTTGAACACACTGCCAAAATGAGCATACACGGGATGCTAGCCAACCGCACCAACCCTGGGCGGGGGCTGAAAGACACGCTTGTAGGCCGTAACCCGGTTAGCAGGTTTTGTATCTGTTCTAGGTTAGGAATAGAGGCGGGCAGGAGCCAATTCGGGCCCATTTTGGGGTTTTTGCATATCAGCTGCTAGGTTTCACCTAGTTTACAAATATACTGTTATCTATTACAGATTTGCAAATTAACTTGATATTTTTCAAGTGTTAGACAAAGAGCCTCAACCCTCAATTCCGTTGGACTTTCTTTTATATACGTTAGTAAAATGATTATTATAGTCTTAAGATATTTCATTATCTTATAAAATCCTGTTAACTGCTCTTGAACCATGGTTAAATCTTAATCACAATTAAAGGGAGTTGAAAGGGGACACTTTATTTTACAAAATTATAAAAAAAGTTTAGAAGCTTTAATCCTAGAGGTTAGTAAATCTTAACCACAATTAAAGGACTTAAAATGGACACGTTAATTTAAAAAAAATCTAACAAATCAAAGTTAGATGCTTTAACCTAAGGGTTAGTGAAACTACGGTGAGTTACAAGGTGACTAGTTAATTATTTTTTAATTTCTAAAAACCAAAATTAGATGCTTCAACACTAAGGGTTAGTGAATCTTAACCACAGTTAAAGGGAGTTACAAGGTGACATGTTAATTGTCTTTTTAATTTCTAAAAACCAAAATTAAACGCTTTAACCTTAAGGGTTAGTGAATCTTATACACAGTCAAAGAGAGTTAAGAGGGAACACCTTATTAACTTTGGTTAAGATTCATTAACCCCTAGGATTAAAGGCTTAAAGCATAACCTTAGTTTTTAGAAATAAACAAATATTTAATTTTATAGGCTAAGACTTGTTAACCATAGTTCAAAGCTAGTTAAAGGGGATTTTGTGAGGTTAAGAAATATCATAAGGGTATAATAGTCATTTTACTAATAGTTATAACAAAAAATTAACGGAACCAAGGTTTGAGGGTGAGAAAAATTTTGAGTTAATTTGCAAATCTGTTATGCATAATAGTGTATTTGCAAATTGTGCAAAACTTAACAGCTAATATGCAATAACCCCTTTGATTTTTGATTATCAAACAAGCTGAGCTGAACACCTTTGTACTTAGCTCTTAAAAGCTTGACTTGATTATATAAATAATAATAATAATAATAATATATGTAAATATATAATTTAAATACTTCTATTGAAAGGTTATTTGTTTAAAATTAATTATACACTTAGCTCATTAAAAGCTTGACTCGATTATATAAAATACTAATAATAATGATAATAATAATAACATATGTAAATATATATTTTAAATAATTCTACCAAAAGGTTATTTGTTTAAATTAATTATATATTATAATTTTTTTACAAAAATTAATTCTCTATTGATTGAGCTGGTTAAAATTCGAGCCCTTCTCCTCATTTATAGACAAGCTGAGCTTGAACACCCTAAAAAAAATAAGAAAATGCTTAGCTTACCTGCAATTCCATTTATGTAACGTAATGACTAGTCTTCATTGGTTCACACCCCACTTTTTAACACCCCAACCGTAGTTAAATTTCACTCACTCTTAGCGTTAAACAATCCAACCTTGATTTTTAAAAAAAAAATGGGTTACTTTTAAAAGGTTTTTTTTAATGTGTTATGACCTTTTTTTTGTATTTTTTATAGGTCCACATGTCATTTGCTTGTTCAATGGGTTAATATAAAATATATTGTTTTTTATTTTTAAAGGGTTAGTCTTGGCATGAAGTGAAAATACAATACAGTCAAACGAAATTGTGAAATATTTTTTTTTTGATGAATCGATATAATGATTCTTATATATAATATTCTCTTATGCATAATTAATATTTCCACCTAGGTTATTAATTACAAATGGGTCTACTGTAATTGGGGCAGATTGGGGCGGGCTTGTGTTGGTCCCAACCCAACCCGCCCGACTTGCACCATACCCTAAACCTAAACCAATCTTAATGTTGAATCCTAAAGAGTTAGTAAAATCTTAACCACGGTTAATAGGGTTAACAGGGAAACGTGTTGCCCTATGGTTGCGATTGAACTGTCCTCGAGTTCAATCGCGATTGGCTGTGATCCGATCTCCTATAACAACCCAAAAGGGAGTCCATTGTCGATTTTGGTCGGCGTATCAATACCTCAACGCAGAAGACTGAGTCCCCCCTCCTTGGATACGCAGACACGGCTACCACTGGAGCTAGGGCTGTCAACGGATCGGATTCGGACCGGATCTGCCTAGATCCGAATCCGATCCGATTAAGAATCCGACTGATCCGAATCCGATCCGAGATCCGTCGGATCATGAAGTAACCGATCCGAATCCGATCCGATTATATATTGTCCGATCCGAATCCGATCTGATCCGATCCGAGTAAGGTTATTTTTTTTTTTAAAATCTATTTTAATAATAAAAAATCTAATTATACCTTAATTAATACTAATTAATGTTAATTTGTTTAAAAATTAATATTTTATACATAGAAAATCTAAATAATATATTTAAAATAATTAAAAATTATTATTATTATCAGATTGGATTTTAATTGGATCGGATCACCCTATATCCAGATCCGATCCGATTATAATCGGATTCCACCGATCCGATCCGACGGATCACATATAGGGTCCAAAGTCCGGCTAATCGGATCGGATCCGGATCATGATCAGCTCCATTGACAGCCCTAACTGGAGCAACCAGGAGGTGTCCCATCCTCATTTGAAGAGTCCGTTTAAGTGTCCTACAGGGGGTGACCTGAGATAATCTCAAATCACAAGCAACGATGTGGAGAAGGGCTTCTGCTCAGCTCCAAACCCTAACGCCATGGCGATCTTCACTCAATCTCCATCGATCTATTGCTGGATACAATACCTTTAGAAATCGACCTCTCACTTCTGCGTCTTCGTCTCCAACGTCTTCTCTGTTCCGAAGAACCGAATATCATTTCTCACATCAAGCCAGTTCCGACTCCGGTAACGTTTCATCGGAACCCTAGACTTGTCTCAGATCTCTGAATCGTTTCCTTCTAATTCCATTTTCTAGGGTTTTTTTCTGATTGATTTGTTTTTGAATTAATGCCAGACAGTGTTTTGTCTAAGGGGAAGAAGAAGGTTGAAGATGTAATGCCCATTGCGACCGGACACGAGCGTGAGGAGCTTGAGGCTGAGCTTGAGGTTTTTTTTTTTTTTTCTTCTTCTTAATTCTTATTGTTAGTGGTTTTGGGATTTGTTATTCAGTAATTGAAAGATAATTTTGATT
Organism: Tetracentron sinense; assembly: GCA_015143295.1. Lineage (NCBI taxonomy): Eukaryota > Viridiplantae > Streptophyta > Magnoliopsida > Trochodendrales > Trochodendraceae > Tetracentron > Tetracentron sinense. Next base: position 4,246,288 of record CM026554.1, on the reverse strand, counting down.
TTATTTGGTTTATTTCATTTTTAGGGGAAGAATCTTATGGATATGGATTTCCCTGCTGGTCCTTTCGGTACCAAGGTTAGTATGAATTTCACTGCTATATGCTACAAGTTCTGTTCTGATTTTCGTATTGTATTTGTATTGCTATTAAGATTCTATTTTTTGAAATGATGGAATTGAGAGAAATGATTATCAGTTCTTGATATGTTTTGCTTAGTTGATTTGGGAGTCATCTTATGAGCCACCCTGATGTGTAATTTCAGTTTTAAGTGGTTCTAAAATGGCATAAATTTTAAGTGATTCTAGATGTGTATGCACTGAGACTGTTGGAAAGCCATCTTTGGATGCTTTTCTCATTGCTTTCAAGCACAAGATTGTGAAATGTTTAAGGTCTCTGTCCTGATGCCTGATTTTTTTTCTCATCAAATATAATGCTGTTTTTTCATGCAAGTACATTATATATAGATTACAGAGCGCCCTTATTTGATAGGCCGACTCCAAACTCGAGAATGCTAATTCTAGTTGTTAGTATGCAAGAAGTAGAAGTTCCTTTGTAGTTTTTTTTTCTTTCCAATTTTTGCTTTTCCAGCCTCTGTCCACGTGACTTGTCATTTAGCTCAGAGATATATTTTTTTGATCGGTAAATCAGATATATAATAAAAGATGTAAACTAAAGCAAAAAAGAAAAGGAAACAAAGCTAAAGGAAGAAATGGCTAGCAATACAAAAGAACACAAGATCCACCAACAACTTCTCAGGGATGCAAGGTATCCCTCACTGCTTGATCCAAATGGAGAGAGGAACTCCACTCCACAATCGACTGGCGCAAGGTTTCCAGGTTTCCAAGGAATGCTCATGGTCTGTGCACTGTACATAAATACTCATAGGTCTTCAATATATCTTCAGATCGAAGTATGAACAATTCATTAGGAAGTTTTTGCAGTTTTTTCTAATATCTATATGATCGCACAAGGTGGGATATAGTAATTTGACATCAATGGAATATCATACTCTCTTGACTGCCTTTTGATCATATTGCCATAGGTTTTGGCTATAGTCTGGGTTTTGTACCCTTACCTGCATTCCTATAGGTTATTAATAGAACACCATGGTCTGAAGGGATTCATGGACCTCTTTATATTATGGGATATAAAAAATAGAAGGAAAAAAAAAGATTGTGTAATGTCAATGAATTTGTATAATCATATTAGTTTTTGTGAAACGACGTTTACTAGCCTTCTCTATAATTTTGGTCTTGTTGTTATGGATTTTTTTTTTAATCAATATTTTTATATGGCCTTCAGGGAAGTTTTTTTTTAGAGGTGAATCGAGGGTAGCCTCCCACTTGACCGATTTCTCGGAGTCGAGGAAGATCTCTCATCTGATGACCTTGAACAAGAAGGAGCCATAGTAACAAAATTCTCCGAATTTTTGAAAAATTTGGGAATTATTCACGAATTTTAGGTGTGCTAAATTATTCTCTGAATTATTCACAAATTTTAGGTTTGCCGAATTATTCCCGAATTTTGTCACAATTCGTTTAGTTTGACAAAGTAAACTGCTTATTTCGTTTCTTTTCTAATCAAATTGTTGGGTATCTTTTTATAATTTATTTATTTTTTCATAAATTTTTCCCGGATTTTTCCAAACTTGACCCTTGCGGAATTATTCCTGAACCCCGACTTTGTCACTATGGAAGGATTTGCTCTCGATGTGGGATGGTCATTGCAGATTTAGTAACCTTATTGATTGCATTTCAAGTTGAACCGGGGCAAGTTTTTGGTTATGCATGCTAAGAATTGTACATGAGTTAGCTGCTTCATATGGGTGTAAAATGAGGCATTATGGGCGACTTTTGGATCTGTTATTGTTGCTAATTTTGGTGTAGGATTATAAATCAACACCTCTACTTTTCTGTTCTATGGAAATAATTTTAGATATGTGACATATGTCCACTTTTTCGTTATGCAAAATATCACAGGAAATTATGATCAACCTTTCCGTATTATGGTCTTTTCTGGCAAGAGCATGTGAACCCATGCTTCTAGCTTTCTGTAGTCCATGCTTACTTAGGTAGAGATCTTTTGTCTCTTATAGACTCATTTTTATGGTGTTCTGGAGCCTTGAGTGGGAAAAGTGAGGTCTTTTCATATTATCATATATTATATTAGGGCAGTGATTAGCACACCCCGTATTAGAATAGGTAGTCTAATGCCATGGCCACATTTCCCTTTTAACACTCCTTTAACTATGGTTAAGCGTAAGAAAATTAAAGTAAATATTTTGGTTTTTTTGCTTTTTAAAAATCAAGCTTAGATTGCTTAACTATAGGAGTGAGTGAATCTTTAACTACAGTTGATGCGTGGTAAAAAGGGGGCATTGACCAATGAGGACTGTACATTAGAATAGGTAGTCTACTGCGGCAGTAAGTTAAGTATTTCCCATTATATTATACACACCCACACACACAAGTACACAGCCAAACACATGCAAATGGTGAAGGTAAAATCAATGAAGTCTTCATTAGTCAAGGGTGTTTATCTTCATGAACAAATGGCTGAGATTGGATTTAGATGAGATAACATCATGAATTGGATACATTCTATATCATGTCAGAAAGGCATCAGATGACAGGAGCATGAGTATGTATTCAAGAAGGAACCGTGATAGCGGACTTTGGTGACCTCTGCTTGTGGGTTCCACAAACAGCCACTAAAGGGTTTACTATTGGAGTTAAGGCTGGCTAATCCTTCAAATTTGGTATAAAAAAATGTAAAAGGTTAGATCGTCAGAGTCCAAAGTTTTTTTGTTAGGGATACTCCCAGTTTTACTTTGTGTACCTGAAAATTGGGCCAAAATGTATGAATTGGGTCCATAGAACTATCTTTCTTCTTGGTGGAGGAATACTGACAATAAAAAGGAAATGTTAGTTATTGATGTTGGTTTAAATCATATAATCTACTTTTTAGATTATAATCTGTAGAGAATATACTGATTGAGATAAAGTCTGTCAATGAGTTCTCCAGTGACTTTCAAAACTGATCCATATAAAATCTGTTACACATTCAGTAAATTATGTCCATAGATGCTGGATAGTGTATTTGTTATCATGGATGTATGGATTACTGTGGTTCTCCAACCAAAATTTCAATAATGTTGTTGTCCGTCATGTTGTCTACTTGTAGGAATCTCCTGCTATTATTAAGTCCGTCTATGACAAAAGAATAGTTGGATGCCCTGGTGGTGAAGACGGTAAGTGTTTCCGGTCTGATATTACTTGCTTATTTTTGATTCTATCATCCTATTTATTCCCCATTTAAGTTGAATTATTCATTATTATTTCAGAGGACGAGCACGACGTTGTGTGGTTTTGGCTGGAGAAAGGCAATCCGCATAAATGCCCCGTGTGTTCTCAATATTTCATGGTATATGGATGATCATTCTTGAATCGATCACCAGCACACTAAGATTTACTTCTTGTGAGCCAGAATGAATAAACAATGAGCAACAATCCTCTCCTCACCCTCACAAAGCCCCTGTAACTGCAGTTGAACTATGGTTAACAAGTTTTCACTCTTGTGGTTAAAAAATATTAGTTTTAATTTTTCTAAAAACCAAGGTCAGATGCTTTACCCTTGAGAGTTATTGAATCTTAGCCACAGTTAAAGTGAGTTAAAAAGGGGACACATTGCACAAAAAAAGGGGCGCGAGATGTATAATCCCCTCCTCGCCCCGATGAGGGGATTATCCTGTACCATACCCAAAGAGGGGCTTGTTTTGTGCCAAGGTGTAGAACATCTATCAATTGCTTTCATTGATGAATTAACTTTACAAATTTACTTCTTTATGTTTTCCAGCTAGAAGTGGTTGGCCCAGGAGGACCTCCGGATGGCCATGGCAATGAGGATCATCATTGATGTGGCTTCTACTTTTCTGCTGGCCGGAATAAGATTTGGTGAGATGAGAAGATGGTGTCTGGTGTACTCTGTAGCTTCAATCAGCTTCGTATTTGTTCTTGAAGGATCATTATTTCTTGTGGATCTTGTCCAACGATGTTGATATCGGGATTTTGTTTTCGTGTTCTCGTGATCCGGCGGACATTTGGATTATTTCAGGCTATAATTCAGCATCAAATGATTGATGGCTACATTTTGATTCTTTTTTAGAACTTCTCATAGTTCAGCAAAACACAGGGAACTTAAAACCTACACCCTATGTGGGCAGCAATGTATGTATCCCTTGATTTTAGTAACTGGATGGTGGTTCATGAAACTTCCTATCGGCTAACTGTATTTTAATTGACAATGTTAGCCACAATACAACCAGGCCATGCGACACAATTATATTAAACTAAGGCTCTGTTTGTTTCTTTGACTTTAAATAGGGGAAATTAAATGAAATTAACGAAAAATGGGAGTAAAATCTTTTGGAAGAATCGTTTTTATGAAAAAAAAACGGATAGATTTGGTTGAAAATGACATGCATTTTGAAATTTTGAATATTATTTTTCCATAAAACTATTTGCTATTTAAATTTATTTTAAAAATGATAGAAGTATTATTTTTATTACATTTAAAGATATGACAAAAATGTCCCTCATTGCATGGATTTCCTAAGCCTGTTTTCATTTTACAAGAAAAGAGAGAAGAAAAAAAATCGGGCAAAAGATCACAGAAAGTGCATTTTCTTGTGTAAACGGTTTGCAATTCATGTTGGGAAAGTAAAAATAGAAAATTTATTTTTACTTAAATTGCCTGTGTTTATTATGTATATTTACATGTTAAAATATTCAATAACGTGACATTTAGCAAGGATAATTTTATAAATAATTTATTTCTTCAAATCTGTACTTTTATTTTCTCTCAAAATTACATTCTTTAGCGGGAAATTTTTTAATTGGAAAGAAAGAAAATGAGCACTATTTAAAATCTATTTTCTTAGTAACTGTTGCTCTCTCACAATTTTTGCATTTTCTTTCACTTTCACACGAACACACTCTACAGTAACAAATTATCCTTCTTGGCCTTATCACCTATATTTCCTAAAATGAAAAAAATACTTCTATATATATATATATTCTAAGATGATAAAACTACCCCTCCACATTTTTCAAATTGATAAAATATCATCTTCACATAATATATTTTTTAAATGATAAAATATCCCTTTTCAAAAATATTTATAAAATAACAAAAATACCCTTCTTGATATGTTTTTTTCAAAATGATAAAAAAATATTCTTCACATGTATTTTTTATTCACTTGTATTTTTCAAAATAAAAAATATACTCGCATGTATTTTCTTAAATGATAAATATATTCTCTGCGCCTTATTATAAAATTACCATTTTATATCCCTCTTCACATGTAGCACAAATAACAACTGTTCAACTAAAGTTTTGATATAGTACCCTCTATACAAAAAATACCCCTACATCACCTTCACCACTAACTCATGACCACCAGCATCAACACTGCCTCCACCCTCACTACCGCTACCACCACCACCACCACACCCTCACTACCACCACCACCACTACTCCTCACTCTGTGCCACAACCATGACTCCTTCCCCCCCCAACCGCCATCCTCACCTTCATCACCACCACTCCCCACCTCCCACCCACCACGCCACCAATTGGGACCACCCCACCATCAAAATCACTCTCCCCCCCACAAGTTGGCTCTTCAATTGGAGCTCCAGTTCATAGTTAATCTCTTAATATAATGCCCCCTTAATTTACAAAATCAGCTCTCTTATTTTATTTGCTTAATAGGTGGCCTTCCAGGGCCTCACAAGGGGAACAAATAGCTAACTGTCTCTTTCCTTCACACAAGCCCAATCTAAGTTCGTGTACAATGACAGTATCCTTATATTTTATGCTAATCAGTTCTCCTATTTTATTTGTTTTGTAGGGGCCCTATCGGGGACCTCAAAAGGAAACAAATGGCAAACTCTCTCTCCCTTTCAAACCAGCCCCAGCCCCAGCCCCAGCCCAAGTTAGTGTACAATGACATGAGTATCCCTACTTTCAATGCTAATCAGTTTTATTTGCTTAGTAGGGGGCTCCTCAAGGACCTCCAAGGGAAACACATGGTGAACTTTCTTCCTGTACACTTTTCCACCAAGCTTCCGCAGCTGACTTCCGCAGCTGACGACCACATCGGCTTTCACTTTGGGGCGGGGTTGAAGCAAAAGGTGTACCCACACCAATCCAAAGAAGAAAAAATAATCACTGTGGGTGTAACATATGGCATTGATACATGTTCAACTAGTTAAGAAAACAATTTTTTCAAAGGAAGAAAAAAATGATTTGTATTGATTCTCAAGGTAACAGAAAAAGCACGAACACTTGTCGTTACCACATTGATAGCTTGGAGGTCTACCATTGGGTTAGCATTTCAATTTTTTTATTGTTGAAAGATATGCATTACGTAATAACGGGGGTTACAATATAGGCTTGGGTAATGCTAACTAAGAGGGCTTGTTGTGCCAGATTCTGAGCATCGGTATTTGCCTGATGTCTGGAGAAGCAAAACTTAAACGAACCACCATTGTCTGTCATCAACACAATGTCCGAAAGGATGGCATGAATTTCCCAACTGGAAGATTTAGAAATATCATTTAGGATATCAATCATTTCCTTCGAGTTTGATTCAATGATGACATTATCCCATTTGTTGGACAACATAGCTTAGATTCCTAAGCGAATGACTTTGGCTGTCGAGCAAAACTTCTCGGGAGAGATTTGAACAGTTTGCAATGACAATTTCCCTTGGTGTCTCGTACAATCACACCTGATCGATACTAATTGTTACACATTTATGTACCTTAAACTTTAAGTCTCTTTATCTATTATGTTACTTCACTTGGGTGTTCTTATTGATTTCAGGTTTATGCGATGAAAAGAAGATTAATGTAAGAATTTACAAACTTCAAAGAGTCAGACAAATCTCAACCAAGCAAATGAAGAAGAAAAGAGAAAATTCAACAAAATCAACTAGCACCAATCGATCGGCCAGATGACTGCTGATCGATCGGCCAAGAGAAGTGCTCGATCGACACATCTGGCCGATCGATCAGATAGCAAGAATTCTCTCTCTATAAATGGGAAAGCTATTGGCCCTAAAAAGGATTCTGAATTTTGGAATTTTAGAGAACGAAGGTCCAGGAGATCTGTGAAGGTTGGAGGATGGATTCTTCGTGTTCTTCGTTGAAAGCGGTGTTCTTCACCCTCGCCATGAACTAATATCTTTTTCTAGGGTTTAGATGAAACCCTAGCCAATTAATGTGTATATCATGTATTTTATTTAGGTTTTCTCACTTTTGTAAACAATGATTGTATAATGAGAGAGTTGTTTTTTAACCAAATTTTATAGAGTCAATATTCGGTTTCAATATAATCTTATCCTTGTCATAGGTTTTATTGTGTTGAGATTGAAATCATTCATATCGTATTTCTGTGATTGTTTATATGAATTTTATGCAATGGTATTATCATTGAGGAATTGAATTATAGGATGTTTTAGGCTTAGGAAAGACGAGTGATCTCATTACCCTAGTTTAAGGTGTATCACTCGTAATAACCGCAAATAGAGCATACCTAGAGTTTAATCCCTTGAATTATTCTTGATTTGATGAGTTGAGACTTTTTAGTCACTCTCATTCGTATTGTTTACACTTGAAATGCCTGAATGAATGTATGTATGTTCAATTAGGAGGTTAGTGGTGGATTCAAACACCCTAGATCTTCTCTCCTTGATATCATAAAAAACTCTTAGTTTTAGTTTATTGAAATAGATATCATTAGTTCAAATTCTATTATTAGGATAAAAAACAATCAAATCAAATCAACTATGTTACCCATTGACTTAGAAATAATCTTGAGAAAAATGCAACAAAACCAGCACAATCTTCTGTGGTTTGACACTCCATACTAGTCGTTATTCTAAGGAATTGTAACTACTATAAGATTTATTTAATTGACGATCAACACCTACACCCAACGCCCAACCATTTGGAAGTGTTGCACCATTTACGTTTATTTTTATCCATGGAGATGGAGGTGAGAATCACTGATCTGAAGAATCGCAGGGGAACAAATAGCGAACTGTCTCTTTCCTTCACACAAGCCCATTCCAAGTTCGTGTACAATGACAGTACCCTTATATTTTATGCTAATCAGCTCTCCTATTTTATTTGCTTTGTAGGGGCCCTATCGGGGACCTCAAAAGGAAACAAATGGCAAACTCTCTCTCCCTTTCAAACCTGCCCCAACCCAAGTTAGTGTACAATGACATGAGTATACTCACTTTTTATGCTAATCAGTTTTTTTTTTTTTTTTTAATTTGCTTAGTAGGGGGGCCCTCAAGGACCTCCAAGGGAAACATGTGGTGAACTTTCTTTACCCTTCAAACTAGCCCCAGCCCAAGTTTGTGTACACTTTTCCACCAAGCTTCTGCAGCTGACGACCACATCGGCTTTCACTCTGGGGCGGGGTTGAAGCGAAAGGTGTACCCACACCGATCCAAAAATCCTCCCCAAGTGGCCCTTCCATGACTGGAACCCGAGACGTGGTGTTAGGCTCTTATATCAATTGATTCGTACCCAGACGCAACCACTAATCCCAAAAGCTCAGACCGATGGAAATAGCTCAATCTAACTTCTTATCTCATGGCCATAACATTCCTCACATAAGTCCCCTTACATTTTATGTTAATCAATTCTCTTATTTTATTTGCTTAGTAGGGGGCACGCCAGGAACCTCAAACGAGAACAAGTGGCGAATTTTCTCTCCCCTTGAAACCACCCCATCCCAAATTCATGTACAATGATATAAGTGCCCTTACATTTTATGCAAATCAAATCTCTTATTTAATTGCTTAGTAGGTTCTGTTGGGGACCTCAAAGGAGAGCACATGGCGAACTTTCTCTTCCCTTCAAACTAACCCAGCCTAAGTTTGTGTACAATGACATAAGTACCCATACATTTTATGCTAATCAGTTCTCTTGTTTTATTTGCTTTGTAGGGGGGCCATTGGAAACCTCAAAGGGGAACAATTGGCGAACTTTCTCTTCACTTCAAACTAGCCCCAACCCAAGTTCATGTATAATGACATAAGTACCCTTACATTTTATGCTAATCAGTTCTCTTATTTTTTTGCTTAGTAAGGGGCCGTTGGGGACCTCAAAAGAGAACAAATAACGATCCTTCTCTTCCCTTAAAATCAGCCCCAACCCAAGTTCGTATACAATGACATAAGTACCCTTACATTTTATGCTAATAAGTCATCTTACTTTTTTTGCTTAGTAGAGGCCCATTGGGGAACTCAAAGGGGAACAAATGACAATGCCCCCCTCTTTTAAGGTTAGGTTGACGAATGTGATATTCGCTTAAAAGTGCTTATTTTCACTATTATTCTTTTAAGCCTTATCGAATTTTCTTACGTAAAACCTTCATTTTTATCAACTTTTCTACGTAAGAGTTTTATCATTGCATAGAACGCACTTTTTTGATCAAAACGGTATATTAGCATGAATTAAATACATTTATGAAAGTCTAGATACAAAGTTGTTTCGATGAACTCTCATTACGTGTTTTTAACTGTCTCAGGAACCCGATTGGATGAATTTCAAGAACCGTCAAGGCATATCATTGAAAGCTAAAGAGACAGACTAAGTGTGGGCTGAGCTAGTGACTGAACAAGGCCAAATGATCTACAAAATAAATTTCCAAGGGAAAAAAGACTAAATTGATAAAGATTCCTTTACAACAAAAAGAAAGAAGAAAGCTTAATTGGCAAAGTCGGGGGAGATCATGTTAGAGACCAGTGTTCAAGACCTTTTGCTTCCTTTTGTTTATTTTTATTTTGTAATTTTAAAACCCTAACCAATTTCATCTCTAATTAATCTTAGCCACCAATTCTTATTCTATCCTAACCATCCATTTCAAATCTTTACATTCCCTCTCTCACATGGTAACTCTAATCCCACAATATCTTTCCCCCTTTAGCTCTCCCTAAATTCTCCATTGTGTTAAAACTCTAATCTTTTTCTCTACAAAATCCTAACCATCCATCTTTTCTTTATCACCAAACCTAATTCTAGCCACTCATCTCTTTCTAAAAATCGTAACCCACTTTTCTAACCCTAATCTTTGTAAAACCCTAGTCACCCTCTATAAATACTCACCTCTCTATTTCCCTTATAGATGGTTCCCTCCCCCCTAACTTCTCTTCCCATCTCTCACTCATTTCTCAACCCTTCTTTTCGCAACCCCTTTTCTGTCTAAACCTCTCAACCTCTTCTTTTCTCAACCCCTTCTCAAAAACCTCCCTCAGAACACTTGCAACTACGCTTAGTGCGAGTTTCCGGTTGCTGAATTTTTTCTTCTTTGATGTAATGAGATTCAATTCAACTTTGTAAGTGACTTCTTTATTTTAATGCAATGAATGTTATTTTTATGCCTTGATGTCTCTTTTTAATTCAGTTTATTTTATGTTCATTTCATTTTATTAGTAGATCTTAATTATCTCTCCCAAAGTTGTTTTAAAAATTCCAAATAATCACCACTCTCATCCCTCCATCGTTTTACAATTTATTTTTTCTTTTGGTTTCTTTCTTTATACTAACCCCAAAGTTCACGAGTGAGGATTCGACATCTGACACAAGCCCTATACCATTCTCATGTATGCAGGATTTAGATTAAATTAAAGTATTGATAGTAAGGTGATTTCAAGCGACGGAATATACTTACTATCAGAATGCCCCCGTTACCTTTTGCACCCTCATTCATGAGCTATTCAATTAGTCTTTGGATAAGTTTGTGGTGGTAAACCTCGATTGGAGGAGGTTTGTTTCCGACATGTTGAAGGTCCAAGGTTTCAAAGATGTGTGCATCAAGTTGGAGATTCTAGACGCAATCAAGAACTCTATGCTGGACTTGTCAATTTGGCAGGCCTCAATAGATGCCATGGGGCTTGCTTCTCTTTCACAATTGAAGTAGGCTATCCATAAGAGTGCACGATCATTATCCACGTCATTTCACAGATAAGGCAAGCACTGTGTGTTCACTATTAAGCCTACGCCCGCCCATTCCTTTCAAGCGCCCTTAGACTCGTTACGCTGTTCATTTGAACCTAATAAGCACTCTATTACCGAATGAAGATTTTCAACTCCTCGTATCCTATGAAAGGCAGTGGATGGGAACCCCTTGGAAAGAGACGGACGGAAACAACAATAGTTCTTACTCTCTGCTATCTGCGTCGGCGCCCTAAATGCCTGCTGTTACCTAGCGTAGGAACTCCATCCCAGAAGTGAAGAAAAATGAGCAGGAACAACAGGTTGACCTCTCCCGGCCCAACAATTTCTATTCCCTTTATACTAGCCCTTGCCCAAGTTCATGTATAATGACATAAGGACCATTACATTTTATGCTAATTAGTTCTCTTGTTTTATTTACTTAGTAGGGGGTGTCAGGGACCTCAAAGAGGAACAAGTGACAAACTATCTCTTCCATTCAAACCAACTCCAACCCAAGTCCGTGTACAATGACACAAGTACCCTTACATTTTATGCTAATTAGTTCTCTTATTTTATTTGCTTAGTACGGGTCCGTCGAGGACCTAAAAGGGGAGCAAATGACAAACTTTCTCTTCTCTTCAATCAAGTCACAACCCAAGTTCGTATATAGTGACATAAAGTACCCTTACATTTTATGTTCATGCTTATTGAGAACAATTTTTTATAAGGAGTGCTAACTCTGTCGAAGAATTCAATTTTTTTCCATACTATCACTGTGGGTGTAACATATGGCATTGCTACCTATTCAACTCATTAAGAAAATAATTTTTTGAAAAGAAGAATTCTCCAGGTAACAGAAAAAGCACGAACACTTGTCGTTACCACATTGATAGCTTGGAGGTCTACCATTGGGCTAGCATTTCATTTTTTTGATGTTGTAAGATGTGCATTACGTAATAACGGGGGTTACAATATAGGCTCGTGAATGACCTGAAGATAGATTACACCCGAAATAGAAAGCTTGGGTAATGCTAACTAAGAGGGCTTGCTGAGCCATATTGTGAGGATCGGTATTTCCCTGATGTCTGGAGAAGCAAAACTTAAACGAACCACCATTGGTTGTCATCAACGCAATGTCCGCAAGGATGGCAAGAATTTTCCGGCTGGAAGATTTAGATTCCTTCGAGTCTAATTCAATGATAACATTATCCCATTTGATGGACAACACAACTTAGATTCCTAAGCAAATGGCTTTGGCTGTCGAGCAGAACCTCCCAGGAGAGATTTGAACAGTTTGCAAAGACAATTCCCCTTGGGGTCTCGTACAATCATACCTACGCCCAACGCCCGACCATTTGGAAGTGTTGCACCATCTACATTAATTTTTATCCAGGGAGATGGAGGTGGGAATCACTGATCTGAAGAATCGTGGGGGAGGGGGGCTGCATGCCAGGGCAGGATGATAACATATGAACTTTTCGATCATTTGTTAAGAGGATCTCCCAATCCAGCGATTTGGATCTATTGATAATTGAGATGAGATTCTGAGGGGTCCCATTGAAATGTGCATCATTCCGAGCAATCCAAATACTCCAAGTGATCGTGCATTAGCAAATTGTAACTTCTTTGTTTCCCGCGATAGTGTTTGGGTTCTAGTGACCATTGATGCCACCAAGAAAAGAACGAACTTGGAGCTTGACCTGGGAGGTAAAAAGATAATTTTGATCCAAACCAAATGCTTCGGGCAAAAGGACACTCGAGAAATAGGTGTTGTGTATTTTCACCTTCCATGTGACACAAAGGGCAGCTGTCATCCACGTTCAAGCTATGAGATTTGATATTTGAGGTCATTGCAATCCCATTGCACAGGCCTGCCAAATGAAGAGTTGGATTTTGGGAGGAATGGGCAAGCTCCAAATATTTTTTCAAGTGTGCCCTTTAGGAGAGCGCTCGCGTGAGCTGGGAGGAGATATCTAGTTCTCAAGTAGGTGATGCACCAAATGGTTAGTAGAGCCAACCTTGAAGTTGCAATGTTTTGAGTAGTGCCAAAAGATCTTGTCTGGGGCATCAATATTTCTACTTGGTAATCCTCAAATTTCTTTTACAACCGGGTTAGAGAAGATCTCAAGTAAAAGGAGGACCTTCCAGCCTTCTATATCAGTGTCAATGAGGTCAAACACTTTCAAGTTGTTACTCACGGATCTAGGCAAAGGCGTTGGAACGAAATTTGGTTGGTTTGGGATCAACGGGTCAACCCACGCTCTCACAGATTTCCCAGCCCTAATTTGCCACCTTAGGTATTTTTCAAGGATGGATCTACCCCTCTAGAATGCTCTCCATGCCCAAAAGGCCATATACCCAATTTTGGCTTTCAAGAACCCGGATCAGAGAAAGTAAATTGCCTTCATAGTTCGAGCCCACACAAATTCTAGGTGATGGAGCAGTCACAACCCTTGCTTTGGTAAAAGGCCCGGATTGAATGCATGGAGGTTCCATGATAATGACCTTAAAATGTAAAATTATCTTTATTTTATAGGCATTATCTCTTTTCTATAGGGCATAATTCCATTCTTACACTTAGAATGGTGTGTTTTCTCTTCACCATTACTTAGAACATGTTTTTCTAATGAAAATGGTATATTTGCATGCATTCATACGAGTCCCGATGATCAAGTTAGATAATTTTATTTAAAAACAACTTATTACGTGTATTTTTCATCGTAGGAGTCCCGATCGGATGATTCTCGAGAATCGAGAACTCCAAAGATCCTAATCATCACCCTCTAGATCATCATCATGATCTAGATTGAGCATCTAAAAGAAATTGAGGGTCAAAAGGAGCCCAGAAGAGAGAGATACCCAATAAAGGCCCACCGAAGACATCTAAAGCTCAGAGAGATTCCAAGACCAAGAATCAAAGAGAATCAAGCTCAATCAATCAAAGATCAGACTTTAGATGAAATCAATGGCTCAAAACGATGGAGAATAACGAAAATTGTAGTTGATGGTATGAGTTTGTAATTAATTATTGTACAGTGGGGTATTTCGGGTATTTGGTAAAAGAGCACCTTTCTTTCTTGTTTCTCTCTCCAATCCTCTCATTTTATTTATTATCTTTATTTCCTTTTCTCTTTCTCCTTTATTTTTTTCTTTCCTTCTTTCTTTCCTCTTTTGTTACTATCCTAGATCTACATGTCCTAATTAGGACACATGACATCACACATCCACAAGAGCAAACGCATGGATCTTTGGCCTGAGCTTGCCCTCTCTTTCTTTTTTTTCTCTCTTTCTTCACTTTTTACCCCTGACCCTACATCCCTCCTCCTTAGCTATATCAACTTGTAGAATTTTTTTTAAAATCTCATTTTTAGTTATAAATATCCCTCACCTCTCTCTCTCTCTCTTTTGAAGGATCATCCATAATATAAAAGTAAAAGTGCTCTCAATTCTTCATTTTTTAGTCTAATCTTTTGGGCTGAATTTTAGTTCTTTTAATCCAGTTTATGTTTTTCTTTTAAGCATTATAATTCTTGTTTTTCATCAATATAATTGAACCTTCCTTTAATTCATTATCTTCTTTTTCTTTTATTAATCTTTTATTTTATTCTAAATACCTTCTCATGGAAGGTTGAGAACCTTCCCATGAAGGAGAGGGATCTGCTCCATGAAGAAGTAGATTAGTCCCAACCTTCTTGCTAGTATTTAGTTTCCTTGCAATGCAATCGCACCTTAAGTTATAATTTTTTTAAGTTGGTTTTTTTGTGAGAACTAGATTGCCTGTGTTTCTATTAAATTGAGATTCATGCAATGCTTGTGTTTCCAATATTTAAAGCAATCTAAAAGTATTTAAAATTTATATATTTATTTCAAGTTTGAAGGAGTAGATCTCTTCACTATAAGAAATCATTATCCCATTTCCATGACTTAAATAATTATATTGATTATTATTAAGTTATTTAGATTTTTAATTTCACATTTTTCATTTGAGGGAGATAAAGTCTTCTTTTCACATTTGAGTAAGAGATTGCAAGAAATTATTAAATGATGAGATTTCTACAACTTCATGGTAGTAATCATTCTCATTGAGCTTTACATCCATAGATTATCTTTCATATTTCAATTTTCATTTTCTCATTTCACTAAAAAATCATCCAAAAATCTCATATATGTATATATATATTTGTTTTACTAAGTTTATTTTAGTTTGATGATTGTTTCATTAACTTTCTATCGCCTACTTATGGTTTGATACTCCACACTTGCTACTATTCAATTTTTGTGTTCCAATATTTTTAGTACGGGATTTTGGAAACTTTGATAGCACTACAACGTCCTTGTCATCAAACATAGAAATTCGTGCACACCGAGTCCACCTGGATCCTCAGTCAAGCAAAGTTTGTTCCATTTGAGCCAATGAATAGATGATTTTTCAGCTTTTCCCCACCAAAACCTGACGGTGACTGCTATGACCTCCACAATCCATTTCTTGGGCATCTTGAAGCAACTCGTAGCATTGGACGACATGGCTTGGGCCACAGAACAAATTAGGACCCCTCTGTCTGCTTGGGTTAGAAGGGATCCCATCCCGTCTAGCTTTTAAACGATTGACAACCAAAGTCTTTATATCACCAAAAATTTGCATCCAAAAAAATGGGGAGGCTGAGATATTTATCCGGGTTGGAGAGCCTTCTGATGTTGAGTATCCGGGCGATCATCCGACGGAATCGCCAAGGGGTATTGGAGCTAAACATAGCTCCTGATTTGTTGTAATTTATAGATAGACCTGATGCTTTGTCGAGCCTATTTAAAATTGTCATCAACTTGTGAGGTTCTTCTAGATTTGATTTTAGGAGAACTAGGCAGACGTCAACAAAGAGCATGTGGGAGATCGTTGGAGCCCTATGAGTAATTCTGGATGCCACTAATCACATGGTCTTGGACTGTAAAGTAAAATAAGTTTGAGAGACCTTCAGAGCAGAGGAGAGAAGGAAGAGATATGGTGATAGGGGGTCGCCTTGACGCAAACTTCGGGGGGGTGGTTGTTGTAACCTGTTGGTTCCCCATTCAGGATGACTGCATAGGACATTGTAGTAACGCATTCAAGGATGAAACGGATCCACTGATGTTTAAACCTCATTCCATCTAGGATTGTGAAGAGGAAATCCCACTCTACACGATCATAAGCTCGGTTGAGTTCAAGTTTGATGGTTATTCTGCAGTTCGATAAGAACATTGTTTTGTAATTTATCTTCTCGGGATAAATGCAGATGGTTGATCTTTTGCAGTAGGGGGCATAGCCGGTTAGCCAATAACGTGGCAATGACTTTGTAGATGACGTTGCACATGCTTAGTGGTATGTAGTGAGTCACAGTTTTTGGATTTAGAACTTTTGGAATGAGCACGACTTGAGTGAAGTTGGTTTGTTTTAGAAGGAACCCATTGGTGAAGAAGCTCTGGATTACAGGTCAGGACCAATTAAATTCCAATGTTTTTGAAAAAAATTACCTGACATGTTGTCTGGTCTAGGTGCCTTAGAAGAGCCAATTTGAAAAATCGCTGGCTTGATTTCCTCAATTGTCTGATCATGATACAGCTCTTTGTTCACCCACCCCTAGGATTCACCCACTTATCCTTGATTTTTAGGGAAAAAAACTAACCCTAAGAGTTAGTAAATTTTAATTAGGGTTTAAAAAAATATTCACCTACTTGTTCTTGATTTTTAGGGAAAAAATTAACTCTAAGAGTTAATAAATTTTTACCAGAGTAAAAAAAATTTAAGAACCAAGGATAAGTAGGTGAACCCTAGGAGTGAGCGAACTCTAGTCTTAACCATAGTGAAGGGGTGTCAAAAGAGACACATGAAACCCCTAGGGCTCACCCACTATTCTTGGTTTTCATAAAAAAAAAAAAAAAATTAAACCCTAATTAAAATTTACTAACTCCTAAGGTTAAATTTTTTTTTTCTAGAAACTAAGGATAGGTGAACCCTAAGGGTGGGTGAATCTTAACGGTAGTTTAGGGGTGTCAAAAGAGACACATGGAAACCTCAAAAGGCATACCAACTGTGGTTAAGATTCACCCACCCATAAAGTTCACCCACTTATCATTGGTTTTTAGAAAAAATATTATTTATTTTAAACCCTGATTAAAATTCAATAACTCCTAAGGTTAAACTTTTTTCATATTTTCTTAAAATAAAAACCAAGGATAAATGGGTAAACTTTAGGGGTGGATGAATCTTAACAGCAGTTAAGGAGAGTTGAAAGGGACACATGGTGACCTTAGTGGCATAACGGGAATCCTCGCTATAGTATGAGGGGCATACGAGATCTCCGTGCTGACTTACACTCAGCGCAAATATTTGGAGGAATCCTTCCAAAATTTGTATGCCCGGGCAGACATTAGCAACCAAAATGCAATCCATTGTCATTTTAAGAGACATTTGGCGTTTCTTCAACTCTTTTTCAAACCCTATTTGGGATCCATTACCGAGAGGGTGTGAGTGTTGTAATCTCCACCCGCTTACTAACCCAGAACATATACTAACCAACTAACTGGGATGTGGCTAACCGTGTATCGGTTAGCAAAAAAAAAACCTAGTTTTTTAGAAGATTTAAGGGGTCACTTGTTTATTTATTGGTGGTGGTGCCAGAGCACACAAAATTCCCCTCCAGACGATTTGTGCTCCTTTAGATTAGTAATAATGCTTAGGGAGCGTCCTGTATCTGAAAATGATTCTTACATGGCATTATCGATTGAGGATTCGACATAATTAGACTATCAATAATTTGTTGCCTTTTAAGATGTTATCTAATTTTTCAAGGGCATAAAAGAAAACAATGTATCTATATTTTTCTTATATTTATATTTTAAAAATTGTTAAATATGTGTTATTTGCATTTTTTAAACAAGATAAATAAAATTAATTAAAATTTTCCTTTATTTATTCTTTGATATTGCAACCGATAGATGCACTACAAGACGGTTTTACTGACAAAAATTTACCAACGTCTATAAAACCGTGACTACATAACGGTTATACCGACGGCTATATATATATATATAGAATATTTTATTTTTAATTAATATATAGTGTCTAAACATGGGATGCCTCTAATTCAATCATGTTCATTTGGTAAACAATGAACCATTTGGATTTTATGAGATAGAATTTTGGTCTATGGTGTAGGAGTGTGAGTTAGAAATATTGGAACTGTGCTCTCAAATTTTTAGAGCGAGGTTAGAAGAAGGATTAGTGCTCAAACAATTGAGTCGAGGTTTTAGATCAACCTATTCCGTATTTCCCGGATCAAAAAATGAAATGACCCCTCTCCCGAATTCTTTCATGTTGTGAGACTTTTAAGTTTAAGTATGACCTGATCCCAATATGTATGATAGAGTCAAATGGATTCCTACTTCAGGCATTTGATCTCCTTTTGATCTCATACCTCAGTTAAGAGGGATCATGAAAAGAACAGGTTTTTTGCAAATCCTGCTGCAGCTGCACGGGCCCTTCCTACGGGATCGACACCTCATATAAGAAGTTTCGGTCAATAAGGTCCAAACCTTGATTTTAATCAAAATAATCAAAATTTACTTGTTGGTAACTCTTACAAACTAATACAACAAAATGTATTCTCATATTTCTTTAATGAAATAATTATTTAACTAACTAAAAACTCATGCCTTGTTGTAAAACAAATAATAATTTTACCCATCTTCATTAACGTCTAATCCCAATTATTTGGGGTTGACAACATGCATAACTTCATGTTCCTATTGTTTCCTTTTATTCAATTAAAAAACATTACTTCAGTTAACTTGTGTATGGTCAAATCTTTTTTATTAAATTATTGCATGTAATTTTTGACATATCCCTCCCTTTTTAGAACATCCAACTTGCACAAATTCACTTCTTATTACTTGGGTTGTTAAGTCATCTTTGAACGTGTCCAAACAATCTAAATCCACTTTTTTTTTACTACTTATTGGAGTCACTCCATATCCTCTCCAATGCATCCATTTTTTATCTTATAAACAATCTCAATCAACTTTCCCATTCTTTTACTACTTATTTGAGCTCTTCTAGATTCTCTCAATTGCGCTCATTTCTAATCTTATATTTCTTTACTTTTTTATTTATCTATCTCAATATTCTCTTCTATCCTAAACTAATTTTATTAATCAAGTGCGTAGATGAGCATAACACTCCGAAAACACTTCTCTACTTTTATCATCTAGCTTTAATTCTAAAAGTACCATTCTCGTTAAACACTCATTCATTATGAATAATTGAGGCATTATACCGGAACATGTCACTTTAGGTGCCTTGGTAGGGTGTAAATGTCCCAAATCCAGGCCACAAAAACCTCACTCCTCCCTTTAAGTTTCTTTATGTAATTGATTTTCATTTTAAATTCTCCTAAAACTTTTTTCTTCTCTTATGATCTTTTTAATATAAATGGCCATTTCAACTCACATTCTTATAGTTTCCACTTTTAAGGTTCTATGCTCATTGCCTCATTAATCTATCCACCAAACAACAATTTTTTCTTGTTTTAAATTCTATCACCTTATTTTTTTCTCCAATTTATTTTATTTTGTTCATTCTCTTTAAATTCTTAATTTAAAGATCCATGACCACTACCTTATGTTGTATGGATGGACTTTCTCTTGGAATAACCTTGCAATCTTTGCATGTTTATAACTAATTCCTCTTAAGTAGAAAATGTCGATATGGCTCTAGTTTTTTTTTTTTTTTACTTTTAAAGATACCAAATACTCATCTATCTTTTGAAAGTATGTATTTGCTATTGTAAGATCATATGTCATCCCAAACTTAAGAACCACATCTCACACATCTTTTAATTATCATCATACCTAACATATTATCTACTTTTTTTTTTTACATGACCATTTAAAATCGCCTATAAATATCCTTTCACCTTCAGAGATTTTTTGAATTAATCTATTTATCTCCTATCAAACTTTCTTCTTAATGCTTTCATCAAATCTTACTTGGAATATAAGCACTAATAGTATTGACTACAACCTAATTAACTCTAATTTTGATTGACATCAACCTATCCTTTATTCTCTTAGTCCCCACAATATTTTTTCTAATGTATTTGTCTACTATTATTCCTACTTTCTTCCTATTATTTTTCATATCCAAGAACTAAAATTTGTAACCACCAACGGTCTTAATTTTTTTTTTCTTCTTTTTTCACTTGGTCTTATGGAGGCACGTTATATTAATTCTCATTATTTTCATTGCAATCACCGACTTCAACACCTATGACTTCAACACCTATCAATACCGTTATTTTTCAAGTGACAACACAGATCTTACTCTCATGGATTAGTTTCTTTATTCGAATCCTTCCAGTTTGGTGTGAGAAATCTTGCCTATTTTTCACCCCAAGTAAGCCTTATTATAATTAGGGTTGTCAACGGGTGGGATTTGGACCGGATCTGTATATATCTGAATCCGATCCGATTACAAATCCGACTAGTCTGATTTGGATCCATTAGATTTTAACTTACCCAATCTGAATTCGAATCCGATTATTTAGTTTAGATCCGAATTTGATCCGGAATGTTAATTTTTTTAAAAAAAGCATTTTAATCATATAAAAAATCTAATTCAACCTTATTTCACTCCAATTAATGTTAATATATTTAAATTCACACTTTAGGCATATAAAAATGTAAGTAACATATCTAAAATGATAAAAGAAGTATATTCTATTTAAGTCTATTATATATATTTAAAAAGGTATACGATAATCGGTTTGGATTTTAATGGGATCGGATAACCTATATCTAATCCTGATCCGATTATAATCGGATTTGACATTTGTGATCCATATCGGATCCACCGGATCATTAATTGGTTAGAATACGTCTAATCGGACCGGATCCTGATCCGATCCATTGACAACCCTAATTATAATGTGTTGGTTCAACCGTTCAAGCATATGCCCTAGCCAATCCTTGGCTACTTCATACTACAGTTGGATCTTGCAACAACGCATCGCTTTTGGGAAACTCTCTTCGCATTAACATAAGATAACAATTTAGGATTCATGTTGAATTTAGCGACATTTTTTCTACACCGGTTGCCAAACGTAGTGTGCAACTCCCTTCTTTAGGATCGACAAATACAATGTAGTACAAAGAGCATCACAGAGTGAAGAAAACAATATTGTTATCCATTGGTATTATGTTCAAGATTACCCATAAACACACTCAACACTTGGCTCCTCAAGCCCAATCCTTAAAAATGCTATGAGTATGCCATGACAAACATGCCAAGTTTATTTCTTATTTTTTATGTATAGTAAAAATATATCACTTATCTGAATTAATTATTATTGTTATCGTTAATTGGTGGATTTAGAGTTTATTTTGTGTGTGCAAGTTGGCACACAGATCTTGTATGCCCACATGCACAAATTGCAGATATATTGGTAAAAAGAGAATGTTAGGCCCAAGTTCTCTCTTTCTCACTTTCTTTAGGGGACCAACACATATCAGTTTTCTTTGACTGCAGCCAGTTAAAGCTTCAACATTCAAACCGTCTCCCTTTGCTTAGTTTTAACCAGCAGCAAAGGTAATCAAAAAAAGTAAGGACAATTGTTTGTCCGGTAGAGAAAATGAGCTAGCATTCTCCATTGGTAAAAGCACCCAAAACGAATTTACTCATCAAAACTTGTATTTTTACTAACATGCCCTATCTGTCATGGGGCACACA
Source organism: Tetracentron sinense (assembly GCA_015143295.1). Lineage (NCBI taxonomy): Eukaryota > Viridiplantae > Streptophyta > Magnoliopsida > Trochodendrales > Trochodendraceae > Tetracentron > Tetracentron sinense. Next base: position 4,224,513 of record CM026554.1, on the reverse strand, counting down.
AGATTTGAGTGCAGAGTTGCACACGTAAAACAGACTCATGGATTTAGGAGCCACCATTACATTACCATAGGAGATTTTTATGAAAATAGGCCTCATTAATTAAAAACTTTGTAAACAGGCTCAACTTTTAGAAACTTATTTTTGTAGGCTCACACACGTGCGACTCAGTTGCACGTGTGTGAGTTGTATTTAAAGAGACAAAAATACCCTTGTCATTATTTCTCAAAACCTTCGAAAACCCACTGTGAGAAAACCCACTGTTTAGGCAGAAACAGAAGAAGAAGAATAAGAAGTGTTTAACTGGGAAATGGAACCCATTTTTAGTCATGCATGTTCTTATAGAGTAAGTAACATTTTGATCCAAAAAAACATGTGTTTCACCGTTTTTTCGATTATCGACTTTGTATTAGGATTATCGAACTTTTATTTCAATTGTCGAGATTTTTTCTATAGATTATTGAGATTTTGAATGAGATTTTTTTTTTTTATTTATAGATAATCAAGATTTTTCTTAGATTATCGAGATTTTAATATCTAATGGACCAAATGGTTTCTTAGGTTATCGAGAGATGTTTTCTTAGATTTTCAATATATTTCCTTAGATTATCAAGCTTTTTTTATATGTAGATTATCAAGATTTTTCATAGATTATCGAGAATTTTTATATAGAATATCGAGATGTTTTATAGATCATCGAGATTTTTTTCATAGATTATTATTTTATGGATTTAGAGAATTTTTTTATAGAATATTAAGATCTTCTCTTAGATATGTATTCTCTGAATTTTGTAGATAATGTTCGTTCCAAAAACTTGTTATGACGGAAAATGAAACAATCATCCCGACAGAGGCCCACTCATATGATGGTGGAAAATCAAAATTGTTATCGTTATCTTATCGATATTACAGATAATGAAGACTTGTTGACATTATTTTTATAATTCAAAAGAGTACAGCAAAATTATGTCATCATTATATATACTAGCGGGTGGCACGTGCATTGCACGTGAGAGCGAGGGGAAGGAGTTAACCACAGTTAATAGGAGTTAAAAGGGACACGTGATTGAATTGAACTCTCCCCGAGTTCAATCATGATTGGATGTGATTTTATTCTTTAAATAGATAGATGAGTAAGGGCTAGTTTAGGAATAAAAATAAAACATTAAATCAAGTTTTGTGTTATATGAGGGTAGTTTAGGAATTTTGGAAAAATCAGGCTACGCTTGCCTCTCCCATTATAATAGTAAAGAAAAGATTCTAGCGGGTGGCACGTGCGATGCACGTGAGAGCGAGGGGAATGAGTTAACCACAATTAATAAGAGTTAAAAGGGACACGTGTTAACCCGTGGGTGCGATTGAACTCGCTAGTGGCACGTGTGATGCACGTGAGAGCGAAAAGAAGGAGTTAACCATAGTTAATAGGAGTTAAAAGTGACACGTGTTAACCCGCGGGTGCGATTGAACTCTCTCCAAGTTTAATCGCAATTGGCTGTGATTCTAAATAGATAGATGAGGAAAGGTTAGTTTGGAAATTAAAGTAAAACATTAAATCAAAGGAAAGGGTAGTTTGGAATTAAAGTAAAACATTAAATCAATGTTTGTTTTTATATAAGGATAGTTTGGGAATTTCAAAAAAATCTACACGTGTCTCTCGCATTATATTAGTAAAGACAATGGATTACAACAAACAATTAAATACATGAAAATTATAAGACCCCCCATGTCATCTACAAGACTCCCTTTGCCATCATGACTTGACAATCCCCATCATAATCTCAAAAGCTATTTGCTTTCACATATGTGTCGCATTGCTCTGCAAATAAGAAAGCACACAAATTTTGGTCATGGGAAGGGACTAACATCCCTCTGTCCACACTGGGGAATCCTAGGAATCTTGTAAAGATGCTCAAAATACTTTTTCCCTTTCTTTGATGAAGTGGGAGATACAATAATCTTCAATTAAGCATCTTAAAGCTGCAAATAGTTATTAAATAAATAAACAAACAAATTTATTATTAAAAAAATCTTCCTCGATAATCTATAAAAATGTTCAATAATCTATGAAAAAATCTCGATAATCTAAAAAAAAGCTCGATAATCTATAATAAAATCTAATAATCTAAAAAATATTTCGATAATCTAAGAAAACATCTCTCAATAATCTAAAAAATATTTTATCTATTTTATATGAAAATTTTCAATAATCTATAAAAAAATCTCAATAAGCTATAAGAAAAAAAACTCGATAATCAAAATAAAAGTTCAATAATCCCAGTTAGGGCTATAAACGGATGCGGATATTATCCCTATCCGATTCGTATCCGAATCCGTTTAGTCGAATAATTATCCGGATAGGTATCCGGCGGAGTAAAATACTATCCGTTTATAATCAAATACAAATTCAGATACTGTTATATCCGATCCAATAAATATCCGTCTGATTATATAATATATATAAATAATATATATTAAATTTATAAAATTAATATAACATTTAAAATATATTTTTTAATAAAAATTTATATATTTTTATATTTTTTAAATATTAATTTATATTTTTTAATTTTTTAAAAATTAATCGGATAATTCGGATACTATCTGAATCCGGATATTTTAATCGGAGTCGGATACAGATATCATATTTAAGGATATTTATTTGGATTCGGATATTCAGATATATAATCGGATAAGAATTCGGATATACCAATATCCGCTCCGTTTACAGCCCTAATCCCAATACAATGTCGATAATTAAGAAAATGGTGAAACACTTGTTTTTTTGGATCAAAATGTTACTTATTCTTAAAGAATATGCAAGACTGGAAATGGATTCCATTTTCCAGTTGAACACTTCTTATTCTTCCTTTATACGGTTCTTTCTTTTTAGAGGAAAATACGGATTTGGGCCCCGTATTATGAAAAAACCCGTATATGGGCTCCGGGTTTGAAAACTTATTTTTGTAGGCTCCCACGCGTGGGAGCCAAGTGCACGTGCTGCCCCTTCGCATTTTCTCCCGAAAATACCCCTGGCTTGCTGTCAAAGCTTTCTTCCCAAGCTGAAGCTCGGTTACGAACCCTCGGTTATCCTGAAGCCCTCGGTTATCCTGTGATCCGAAATCCTTCAAGGCGCAAATTTGAAACCTGCAAATCCTTCCCCAAAGTAGAACCCTTGGGTACCCAGTACATCCGGAACTCTACGGGCTTCGTAATAGCGTAAAGAAGAAGAAGAAGAAGAAGAAGAAGAAGAAGAAGAAGAAGAAGAAGCCGAAGAAGAAGAAGAAGAAGAAGAAGAACAACCCCGAAGAAGAAGAACAACCCTGTAAGTTTTAGCGGTTTTTAATAAAATTTCAAACCTAAAAATGGGCCCCACAGTTAACGACTTCATTTTCGATGCTTTCAAGTAACCATTTTCGATGGTTATGATTAACCATTTTCGGTATTATTATTAATTTTTGCTCATTTTTCGTGATTTTCAATGGTGAAGTAAAAGTGCATTTTCGACCCTTTTGAGTTTATTTTCGGCAAAAATACATTGCAATTTCGATGGTTCTTACGACCATTTTCGGTGTTTTTTACTCATTTTCGGTATTTTCAGTTATCAATGCTTATTTTCGGTATATTTATGTTTTTGCTTATTTTCAGTATTATTCAATTATGACATTGTTTTTTCGGTATTATTGTTGATGTTGAGCCCAATTTCGGGATTTGTCAATGGTTATGTTATAATGCATTTTCGATGGTTTTGTGCTTAATTTCGGCAAAAATACAGCAATTTCGATATTTCGGTATTTTTGTGTCCTGGCAGAGTAAATTTTCGGTATTTTGCTTTCATGACTGCCATTTTCGATGTTTTTGTGTCCTGGCAGTGCCTATTTTCGGTGTTTTTCTGCCTGGCAGTGCATATTTTCGGTATTTTTCTGTGATGACAGTGTCTATTTTCGGTATTTTTCTGTTATCCCAGTGGCTATTTTCGGTATTTTTCTGTTATCCCAGTGCCTATTTTCGGTATTTTTCTGTTATCCCAGTGCCTATTTTTGGTATTTTTCTGTTATCCCAGTGGTTATTTTCGGTATTTTTTGCTATGACTGGTTATTGTCAGTACTTTTGATGGTTATTGTTATGATAGTGTTTATTGTTTTTCAATTGTGCAGCGACAAGATGCCTCGTACAAAGAGAAAAGCCGGTAGGGAAAAGAAAAAGAGAAAAGAGAAAGAAGATAAATATTTTCCTTCGATTAAATGCTCCCAAACGATATGGTTTGACGAGATAAAACCATTATTAGAGGCCAATCCAGAGAGAAAAAGAATTTGGATGGAGAGCTGCTTTGCCCACCTTTACAACATACCTAAAATACCATTGTGTGGCCAAGCAATCCACCATTTTCTACAGAGGCGTAAAGGAGGGTTATGCTTCGAAGTATGCGGGAAGAGTGTAGAGTTCACAGTGTTGGACTTTACTCTGATCATGGGCCTTAATGCCCAAGTGTCTAAGGCTCCGGTCCTTAAACATGAAGCGCCACCAACCTCTCTGAAGTATCGAAAGTTTCAAAAGTTGGCGGTGATTAAAAAGGCAAGGCTTCTTGAGGAGTTCAAGGGATGTGATGATCATATGGATGCGGTGAAGCTATCACTGGTCCTCTTTATTGAGTTGTTGCTCGTAGGCACCGGCACGCATGTGGGTGTTAACACAGGCCATTTGTGCCTAATGGATGATTGGGAGGCCTTCAACAAATACCCATGGGGGACTTTGGGTTTTGAGTTGTGCAAGGTTGGCCTAGAAACTGCTCTTTATACGAAGAAGCAGTACAATATAAACGGATGTGCTCTTGCCTTCCAGGTAAACATATGACTACCTAAATTTTGTAAATTTTCCGTGTTAGCTAATTTGTGTTTACTTCTACTTGAACTAATAGTAAAATTTATAACTGATGTCAGATTTGGGCTTATGAGTGCATCCCAGCACTTGGGAGGCTGTGTTCTCGTAATGCACCCCTAGGTACGATGACATTCCCACGGGTTCTGCGGTGGGCGAATACATCCTATCTCAGCTACAAGTCACTTGCAAATGCCATATTCAATTTAAGTAAAGTATGTAATTGGAGTTGTTGTTTTACAATATTCAACTTGCAATATCCTTTGTTATTTTACAGATCATTTGTTATTTTATAACATATCCTTTGTTGTTTTACAGATCAAGCTGAGCAATATAAAGCCTACTCCTGCAGAGAAGGAGCAGCAGGTTGTGAAGGATGTGTTAGCACGATTGAGTGCTGAGGGTGATGATGATGAGGAGGGGGAGGAGGATGATGATGAGGAGGGGGAGGAGGAGGATGAGGAGGAGGAGGAGGATGATGAGGAGGGGGAGGGTGATAGTGATGGTGGTGATGGTGGTGATGGTGATGGGGGTGATGGTGGTGATAGTGACGGTGGTGGTAGCGATGGGGGTGATGGTGATGATGATGTAAGTCCAGCCCCATCTCCGGCGAAGAAGCGAAGGTTCGAGCAGAGGTCAAAAAGGGTACAAATATTGATTGTGATTATTTTTTATGATTTTCGACATTTTGACATATAAATTGTCTAATTTTCGGGATTTTTACTTACTAGTTGTTTGATGTTCAATATTTTCAGGTTCATGATATCAATTCCTCCGTTGAGCGGGCAATGGAGAGAGTTTTAGACCGTTATTTTGACCGAGTTGTTGATCGAGTTGTTGAGCAAGTTGTCGACCGAGTTGTTGCGCAAGTATCCCCGCAAATAAAAAGCTTGTTTGAGCAATGGGCAGCGCAACAAAAAAAAGATGAAAAAACTTCTGGTGATCAAAAATCTTTCAGTGATAAGATGTCTCCCATATTGAGTCCCGAAGCAGCGCCGACACAGGGACATTCTTTCATTGATGAGAAGATGGATCCCATCATTGAGTTGACTCCCGTAGATTCAAAGGGGGGTGCAGATTCGAAGGGGCTTGAAGACCTTCTAGAGGTGTGTGTTTACATTCCTAAGACGTGTAATGAGAGTCTGTGAAATGGGTTTTCATCAAGCCGGAACTTATATTTGGCAATATATGCAGGTGTCAAAGAGACCGGTAGTGAAGTCTCAATATCTGCGATCCCCTTTCATTCAAATGAAAGGAAGGAAAATGACAATTGGAGCTGCTAACCCCAAAAATCCTTTATCAAAAGAGGAGTCGAAGCAACTGCGCGATTTCATAAAGTCGGGAGCAACTTCAATTTTGATTGACAAGGTGATGGTGACCGCGGATATTGTGGGAGGGATTTCTAGCTCAACTACGTGGATTGATTCATTGGTAAACCCAGTACTTTTATTGATGAATCCAGTAGCCATTTTCGGTATTTCAGTTTCATTATCGGTATTTCAGTTTCATTTTCTGTATTTCAGTGGTTTTAATGATGAATCCAGTAGCCATTTTCGGTATTTCTGTATAATTTTCGGTATTTCTGTATAATTTTCGGTATTTCAGTGGTTTTAATGCTGAATCCAGTAGCCATTTTCGGTATTTCTGTATAATTTTCGGTATTTCAGTGGTTTTAATGATGAATCCAGTAGCCATTTTCGGTATTTCAGTGTAATTTTTGGTATTTCTGTGGTTTAATTGATGAATCCAGTAGCCATTTTCGGTATTTCAGTGTAATTTTCGGTATTTCTGTGGTTTAATTGATGAATCCAGTAGCCATTTTCGGTATTTCAGAGCCATTTTCGGTATTTCAGTGTAATTTTCGGTATTTCTGTGGTTTAATTGATGAATCCAGTAGCCATTTTCGGTATTTCAGAGCCAATTTCGGTATTTGTCTGTGTAATTTTCGGTACTTCAGTGGTTTTAATAATGAATCCAGTACCCATTTTCGCCATTACAGCACCCATTTTCGGTATTTAATTCTCATTTGTACATCCATTTTCAGTAGTTGAGGACCATTTTCGGTAGTACTATCACTATCCATTATCGTTATTTTCGGTATTCTTTTGTGAGATTATCTAACATTGGATAAATATGACAGCAAATTGACATGTATACGGAGTTATTGGCTCAAAGAAAGGAGCAATACTCCTCGAAATACAATCAAGTCTGCGCTTTTGGCAAATCTTGGTTCACGGTAACTCATAATACTTTTGTTATGTTTTAGTTTATCCAATATATACATTTATCCAATGTATATCCGCAATTTCTAAGTAACAATAATGTTCGTTATGTTTCAGTATTCGTTATTCAAGGAGTGTCACTTTTTGGACACCTACCATTCAACTTTGAATTCCAAGAACCTGACTGAGGACATGACTAGTCGGGTGGGGCCAGATATGAAGGCCGCTATCATGGGGGTTCGAGGAGGGACCCCCATGTGGGAATGTGAAAGGATATACTTCCCTGTGAACCCCGCTAGTCACTGGCTATTGGTTGTGCTTGAACCCCCCACAAGGCGTATCCTCCTCTTCGACTCATTTTTCCCACACCCGGCATTACAACATGGAGATCATATCTCAGCTATCACAGTGAGGATGCCTGCACTGTTTCACATGTGTGGTGACAACTCAGCCTTCATAGGTCAAAAATGGGAGGTCATAGAAGTCAAAAATATACCAAAACAGAAGAATACGTAAGTCTTTCTAAAACATTTAATCTTCTATTTGTGTACACTAACATGACTCATCCTAAGCAACTGTAACTGTTTGTTTTGCATATTCAGTCGGGACTGTGGAGTATTCGTTATGAAATATATTGACTTCTTATGCGCTGACTTACCCATTACGTTCACTCAGGTATTTGTACATCCATTGGTAAATATCATCAATCATTTGTAGCATACTGACTTTTTCTAACTATTTTTGTAGGACGATATATCTTCAATGCGGAAGCGAATAGCTTTCGATGTTATGACGGGGTCAGTGAAGGCGTGATGGGCTGTGATAACGTCCCAATGTTGGATGCTGAGGTCCCATGATGAAGAGGAGGGAGAAGATAGGCCGGGGTGCAGTTTCTTGATAGACTATTATGGATGGGTTGTGATGTACTATTATGGATTGTTGTGATGATGTTGTAATGTTGTAATATTGACTTCTTATGGACTATTTGTGTACAGTCCTGTAATATTGTGTACTTAGAGATGATTTTCGTCATTTATTACAATATCCAGTGCAGAATTTTGGTTTTTTCGTCATATTACAGATTATGTTCAGTTTTATAGGGCTCCATTTCGGCATTTTAGAGTGTCCCAGTAGCCATTTTCGGCATAACAGGGCTCAATTTCGGCATTTTGTGCCATTTCCAGTAGCCATTTTCGGCTTAACATGGCTGATTTTCGGGATTTTACACTGTCTAGTAGGCATTTTCGGCATAACAGGATCAATTTTCGGTATTACAGTCCCATTTTCGGTATTCTGCAGTACTGTATTTTCGGCATTTTTGCCATTTTCAGTACCCATTTTCGCCATTTTTCTGTCAAATTCGGCAATTTTGCCATTTTCAGTACCCATTTTCGGCATTTTTAGCCAATTTCGGTATTTTTCTGTCAATTTCGACATTTTTCTGTTGAATTTTAGCAGTCATTTTCAGCATTTTTGCCATTTCCAGTAGCCATTTTCGGCATTTTTCGGTTTTCCCCTGTCAATTTCGGTATTTTTCTGTTCCAATCCAGTAGCCATTTTCATAATTTTATTGCCATTTTCGGTATTTTCCTCTCACTTTCGGCATTTTATTCCCATTTTCTGTCTTTTTCCATCTTTTTTGAGATTCTCTAATATTGGATAAATAATAAAGAACCTTCAAACCAACCATTCAAACCAACCATTCATTAAGCATTACATGTTTTTCATTACATTCAACATTAGACACTACACTCAACCACCATGGGGAACAAGATTATTACATGTTTGCCTATTGTGCCCAGTTTGTTTACATCTTCCATATCTTACAGTGGACCTTTCCTCACCCTGTGAGAGAATTCTATTCTTCTTCGGCCTTCCTGAACGTCTTCTTCCCACCGGTGGTTTAATCCTCTCCATCTCTACCATGATTTCAGGTGGGAGGTCCCATGATTTTTTGTCAAGCAGTGGATATATTGACTCTTGGTAGGTGGCTTGGTACGTTAGTGATGTGTAGAATGGCGAACAATAGTTGTATGGATCTACCCGATACTTTCTACATCCAGCCAAGGCATGTTCACAAGGCAACCCTATTTTATAGAATTTCCCACAAGTGCAATTCCCATCCAGAAGCTTCACAGTATCTCGATTGTTTTTCCCAACCACATAATACTGATACATAGCAATTCCATGAGAATCTAAATAACGTGCCTGTGATTGTCCCTTTTGTATTTGCTCTTCGGCCCATGTTGTTAGCCTGCCATTCATTTGCATAGCACTGATTTTTCGGTTGTAGAACATATTTTGTACCTTCAGTCGCACATTCTCCAAAAGCATAGTGACTGGATATTCTCTTGCTTCTTTCAGCAAACTATTCAAACTCTCGGTTATGTTCGTAGTCAGCACATTATACCTCTTCGCACTATAAAAGGCTCGGGCCCATTTCTCTTTTGGTATTGTATCCAACCATTGCACAACGAGAGGGTTTGCAGTTGCGAGTTCTGCCATTATCTCATGAAACTTGCTTTCTCTACATGTCTTCACGGCTTTCCAGAAATACGGAAACAATTGCTTATCCTTGAATGTTGCATACATATTTTGGCTAATGTGGAATGCGCAGTAGCCATGAATTGCATGTGGGAATACAACAGGGACTTGGCTTATCAAACTAACATGTCGATCTGTTACAATCACTAGATCATCTATGTGTCCAAGTGCTCTTGATAATTGAGTTAAGAAAAAATTGTAAGTAACATTATTCTCCGACTCCGCTATCCCAAGGGCAACTGGAAATATGTGATTGTCTCCGTCTAGAGCTGTTGCGGCAATTAGTATTCCTTTGTACTTTCCCTTTAAATGTGTCCCATCAATGGCTACCACTTTCCGTAAAGTCCTCTGAAAACTTCGAATACACGGTCCAAGAGCCATAAAACATCTTTCAAATGCCCCATTTTCAGGGTCAGCCACTATTGCTGTTACTGTGCCTGGATTTGTCCTTTTAAGTTCATGAAAATAGGCAGGGAGTTCAGCATAAGAGTGGTCGTATGAACCTCTAACTGTTTCAATGGCAATCTCCTTAGCTTTCCAAGCTTTCTTATAACTCATTCTAACCTCATATTCTTCCCACACATCATGAATAATCTCTTTGGGCTTATACGAGACATTTGCCTCAATACGTCCCACAACCATGTCACTCACAACTAAACTAGTTGCTTGTCGATGATCGGTACCACCTAAGGGATATCCACAAGAGTGATGTGAATTATAAGTCTTTATTTTGAAAACACCAACCTCATTCACTTTCGATGCACGCAACCTCCAGGTGCAATTATCTATAAGACATCTAACTGTGTACTTTTGTTGATTTGAATCCATAACCTTGAATTGAAAATTGTTTCGCATCGCATATCTAGACAGTACATTTTGTAGACGTCTTTTGTCCTTAAATAATTTCCCAAGCGATATTTCACCAGCTTCCACTCCAGTTTCAAACTCTGATGTTTCCCAATTTACATAGTCATCTACACCATCATTTAGTTGCATCACATTTGCCAGTGATTGTACGGGAGCTTGTGGTGATGATGGAGCTTGTGCTGACGGTTCTGGATGAGCTTGTGGTGATGCTTCTGGATGAGCTTCTGTATCTACTTGTCTTACTCGACGAAAAGCAGACGCTGAGGAACTAGGAATATCAGCATGCGGGGTATAAGAGTGTATAGTCCTTGTGTCCCACTCTGCTGTTGCCTCCCTATGTAAAAAGTCTTCAAGCTTATCGCAGACACCGTATGTTGCTACATCTTCATCTTGATTAAAATCACTATAAAAATCATGTTCATCTTCATTACTTGAGCTTGAGTCTATACCTTTTAAACATTCATCACCGTTATCATTTTCAGCCTCCTGAATATGAGTCCCCTTATAGAAAGGAATGACAGTCTCCTGAATATGAGGATCAACAACCTCCTGAACATGCTGATATTCACAACTCGCATCATTCAAACCAAACTGTGGTTCTGGTACAGATTTCCTTACCTTCGATATATATAATGGCGGCAAGTATTTTTTTTCTACTTTCCTGACATGTGAAAGAAATGCCCGCAACTCTTCATCGTCTGTAATATCAATGGGAGGGATTGGCGCTGGTGTAGGAATCAAACACCTCACTATAATCTCATACTCTTCCAGTCGAGTGTTAGTCAATTGATAAACTTTATCCAATAGTTTGTCATATGTCATTTTCGAAGATAATTGCAACAACTTTGATTTTCCACCACTGTACACGTACCCTCGAACACGGTCGTCAATGTTCCACTCACCGTCATAACAACAAACTACTGATATCGGCATTATCTGCAATATCTGGAAAACAGTCAATCCGTTAAAGTAATCTGAAAATTTTCGAAAATGAGCGCTGTAACCATTGAAAATGCACTGTAATAACCAGAACCGCCGAAGATCACAAAATCATCGAAATAGCACTGTCATATCAAAATTGCAATAGCAGAAAACCCCCGAAAATGGGCATTGTATCCATCGAAAAGCAGTGTCAGAACATAAAACCACCGAAAATGAGCATCAAAGCATCGAAACAGAACTGTAATAACAGAAAACCACCGAACAGGAGCATAAAATCATCGAAAATACACTGTAATATCGAAAATGCAATAACAGAAAACCACCGAAAATGACCACAAAACCACCGAAATAGCACTGTAATAACAGAAAACCACCGAAAATCTGCATAAAATCATCGAAAATGCACTGTTATACTGGAAAACCACTGAAAATCATCGAAAAAGCACTGTTATACTGGAAAACCACCGAAAATTGGCATTAAATCATCGAAAAGCCCTGTAAAAGAGAAAATGCAATAACATCAAACCCCCGAAAATGACCACAAAACCGCCGAAAATAAGCTCAAAACCACCGAAAATGAGAACTGTAACATTGAAAATGCACTGTAATCACAGATTACCACCGAAAATGAGCAAAAAAAACCAAACTTTATCACTACAACCATCGAAAATGAACTCTAATAACAGAAAATGAGGAAAATGAGCACATTACCCTAGCAAATACCGAATATGATCACTGTAACCATCGCAAACTGGATCAAAAACATATAAACACTTACCCTATGTTCTTGTTCTTCTACTTCTTCTTCTTCACAAGGGTTTAGCTCAGTTGCAATGAAGGAGAAAGCTTCAACGAAGGGGAAAACTTAAGTCTACCTCGTTGCAACGAAGGGGAAAGCTTGGGTTTCGGATGAACGCTTCGTTGAAGGGGAAAGCTTGAGCTCAGTCGCACGGTGTTTAAGGGTTCTCTAACAGGGATGGGGGGGCATTTTCGAGAAATTTTTTTAGAGGAAACCACGTGCTCCACTAAAATCACTGTAGAAGCCTACAGAAATAAATGTTTCAAACCGGAGCCCATATAGGGGTTTTTTCATAATACGGGGCCCAAATCCGTATTTTCTTCTTCTTTTTAATCTTATCTCCTCTGCAGTTACGCGTGAACTGGGATTTTGAATAGACAAATTTTTTCCATCTTCTTCTTCTTCTGCCTAAATAGTTGGTTTTCTCACCGTAGATTTTCCAAGGTTTTGAGAAAAAATGGTAGGGGCATTTTTGTCTATTTAAATATAGCTTGGCCTAGAGAAATAAATTTCTAAAGTTGAGCCGATTTACAGGGTTTGTTAAATTAATGGAACCTATTTCCATTAAAAAAAAAAAAAAAAAAACCCCATTTTTTCAAAGCCAGTTGGCAACCTCCTTTTACAAGGAGTGCCCCACACTGGGATCAGATTGGTAAAGCCTTCACCATATTAAAAAAGGCATCTAGTCCGTTCTCATGTGACAACAAGAGCCCCTTTTAACACCCTTAACTGTGGTTAACATTTACTCATCCCTAGGGCCTAACCTTAGCTTTTTCTCTTCAAAAAAATAAAATAAAATCTAACCTTAGCTTTTAAGAAGAAGAAAAAACATTTAACTTTATATATTGGTTAAGCTTAACCACGATTAAGGAGAAGAAAGGGCCACATAGCAACCTGTGGAGAATGGGCCAGACGCTTTTGGTCTGGCGAGGGCCAGACCAAAGCCAATCCCCTCATGGATTTGATACTTCTGCATGGGCTACACCCCAGTGAAGGGAGTGGTAACTTGAAAATATACACATGAATGTAAGGGTATTTTGGTCACATAAAATAATCTTGTAATCTTGAAAGAAAGGGCCATTTTTTGACTTTCCAGCTTTGGTTGAGGCAACTACACCACAAGACGTAAGCTGCAGTCAAAAGCAAGGAAAACTCACACCCCCAGCTTAGGAATTAGAATATACAGCTTCTGGGAGGAGAGAGAAGTCCATGTTGGTAAAAAGAAATTCCAGTCTCCCTCCTCCAGGGTATGAACAAACAAAACTAATAAAGGGGTGGAGAAAGGTGTGAAAGAAATATATAGAAGATGAGACAAGTCCAGGTTGGTAAAAAGAAAAAGCTAAAACCCCTCTTCTCCTTTTCTCCTCCTGTTCTTAATTATTTCCATTTTTACTAGATCCTTCCATATCTGCAAGCTTATACTTAATTGCTTACTTTCTTCTTTCATTTCCTGAAAGAAAAAAATGTTTTTCACTTCATTGATCAGTTGAACTTTAGATTGTAGCTAATGGGTACCCATCAATCATAAAAAAATAAATAAATATAGAAGATATTATAGATGGTAATATTCTTTTTTGTTTTTTCTGTAAATATTCTTGAGTTTTTGTTGAGATGCTTTATTTTAGCATAGATTCTGTCTCTCTTGCAAATCCCAAATACCTTCTTGATTTTGGTGGCTCATTCATGCATGGATGTGCTTTGATCTGTTGTGGGTCATAACAATTTTCTGCTTTTCATCCCTTTCTTTATCTATCATTTTTTTGTGGGTGCCTTTCTCTTTCTGAGTTAGGTGGTTTTAGCCAACGTATAGCTGGTGTAAGCAATTGTAGCTGACACAGATTCATGGGTTTTATTCGATTTTCACCCACCCAGTTGGGTATAAATAGAGATTGTCGGTTTGGGTGTTTCTCCATTGCAGGACCTCTTCTTAATCACTGCAATAGGCAGGTTAATTTTTGCGGTTTTCGGGCTGCAAAGATGAGCTTTAGTAACCCTTCTTTGGGTTCTGGTTAGTTTTTTTCCTCCTTTCAATGTCTCTTTGCATCTGGGTTTGTATGATGTGTATATTGCTATTTGTAATGGGAGCCCCTCTGTGGGTTCTAGTTAGTTGTTTCCCTTCTATATATATATATATATATATATATTCATCTAGGTCTTCTATGTATGGTAGATTGATATCAGTTATATTTGAATGGTGATGGTGTTTGTCTATTTCCTAGAACTTCTATCTCTTTTTTCTCCTTTTAGTCTTTTTTGGGTTTGCTTAGTGAACTGTTTTGCGACAACATTTCAGGTAGTAGAACTACTGGAAGGACATTTGAGTTTGGAAGGACTCATGTGGTCAGGCCCAAAGGGAGACACCAAGCCACTATAGTTTGGCTACACGGCCTTGGTGATAATGGCTCGAGGTATTATTGCAATTTTTCCATTGAAAAAAATATATATTTAATGAATGTTTTCTTAGCATAGTCGTGGTTAGAAATTTAAGGTTATTTATTTTTATTTCTCTAGTTTTTGTTCGAATTATTTTTTAAGGAAAAGCTTGATCACTGTGAGCTGGATTTTATACCGAGTGATTGATGAAATTGGTGTTAGTAAAGTTCATTTCAGGGTTTGTTTGGTTGAACTTATACATATATTATACTATGAAGCTATTGGTTATTCATGGCTTCTGCGACGTGCATGGATCAACAGTGTGTGAGATGGGAATTGGGGCATTATTGTGTTTATTCTTCGCATTATTGTGAGGTTCTATTCTTTTCCTTTATTTTGAGCATATACCTTGTGTGAGAACAATGGACTTGTTTGTTCGTAAATAAAGAGAAAAGGAGCCAGAGAATGTCAATCTTTGTGCTGTTCTCCTGGGGAGCTCATTTGATGTTAAATTTAACCATATTGCACTCTATATCCCTTTCATCGAGATTCTCGTTCTAATCGATTTTGATGGGAGAGGGCAGCAGTGCAGGGAACTAAATAAAAACTTGATTTTGTGTCCTTTCTTTTTTTCTCTCCTTTGATGCTGAGCTTAATTGGAGCAGCATCGAATCAGAGAAGTGTATATGCCAAAGGCTTGAGAAGGGTATCACGAGATCACTACCTTAGCTGTCCTGACAAGTAAGCGATATAACCTTTACCTAAAGGATATTTATACCAACAAATATGTACATACTAATGGCTATAGAATTCTTTTCCACATCCCAAATTACAATACCTTTACCACCAATGTTAAATTAATCTAACATGGCCTCTATTTTTGCATGCTTAAACACTTTCTGGACATTTATATTAGCTTATTTTGTGGTTTTCTGCCATTAGGATGCTAAGGTCGATGCTCATTTTTTGTGTGGTCCCAAGATTAGACAGATTAATATAATTCAAGTGGTCTCTTTAATTTTGCAATAATGGTCTTCAAACTTCTTTAAGAGTGGCAGCAACTCTGCCTTCAATTGGGTTCTATGTCAGCAATTGGGTTCTCATTGTAATTTCGACATCTATTTTCTGGCCCTGTTGGACAGTTTAAGATTATTCAATAGAGATTTAATTTAGATCTCCTCATTTATGCCGTGGGTTTTGTTGTGCAGCTGGTCCCAACTCTTAGAAACCCTTCCCCTTCCAAATGTAAGGATAAGTATGTTTTCAGTTACTTGGGAGCTTATAACATTATAAGAGATACATATATATTCCCCTTATTTTCCAATTGTTGGATAATAGCTTTTTATTTTGTTTGTATATTTATCTTTTGTTTCTATTGAAATTCTATGATGCAGATTAAATGGATATGCCCAACGGCTCCTACTCGACCAGTTCAAATATTTGGTGGATTTCCTTGCCCTGCATGTAAGCTTAATTGCTTTGAAAACTGACTGTATTCTTTTGGTTTAAAATCACCATCAAATTCTAGTGTGTTGAAAGCTTTAACAATGATATAGCAATTTGTTGTAATTTCTGTCTCAGAATCACAGTTGAAACCAAAATTCTTCTGGTATTGTTAACACTAACGAACATCATCTAAAAGTGCTTATGTGATTTATATCAGGGTTTGACGTAGGAGACCTTTCAGAAGATGGACCTGATGATTTGGAAGGTTTAGATGCTTCAGCAGCACATGTTGCAAATTTGTTGTCAACAGAGCCTGCTGATGGTATGTTCTCCCTAATAGCTTCCAAGAAATTAATCTTAGGTGGCGTTTGGTAACACTAGTCTAAAAAGAAGTGCTTAATTGAAAATTATGCTTAGTTGGACTTTAGATTGTTAAGTTGAAGGTTAATAGTTTGTCTACGTTTTAGAGATTTTAGGGCTAAAAATCTCTACTTTAAAAATTAGGCCCATAGCTACTTTTTAAAGTAGATGTTTCTACCCCTAAAATCTCTAAAATGTAGATATGCAATTAACCTTCAACTTACCAATTTAAAGTCCAACTAAGCGTAATTTTCAAATAAGCACTTCTTTTTAGACTAGTGTTACCAAACGCCACCTTATTCTAATAGGGAAATGACTTCTTAGTTATATCTGACTCTGCCTTCGTGAGGATGTGATGATTCTGTGTAGACATAATAGTGTGACTTATATCTGACTCTGCCTTTGTGAGGATGTGATGATTCTGTGTAGACGTAATAGTATTCCATCAATTTGATTCTCTTTAGAACGTTGAAGCTTTTGAAACAGCATGAGATTGCAAAGTTTATTGTCAAGAAAGAACTTTTAGCTTAATTGCTCCTTGGATAATCTTCTCCATTCATCTTTATGTTTTTTTTAAAGCTAATACAACACTAATTTCTATATTCTCTTATTCTTGCTTCTTCATTTATATTTTAAACTGTTTGTATATTTCCCTATTTTCTGATTTTATAAATTAAGGATAGAATATATACATTTCACTAATACCATATTTCAATATTGCTGTGCTAGCGTATCAGTTTGTAGGTTCACCTTTTCTCACACTTTCTGCCTGTGTCCAAGTTATGTAAGTTGTATGCATATATACAATATGTTTCTGTATATTTGTGTGTCCTGAGGACTTTGTGTTGTTTAGGGCATAAAAACTGATCCATACCTTATCATCATTCACATCACATGTTCTTTTTTCTTTTTTAAACTGCAGTCAAACTTGGTGTTGGGGGCTTCAGTATGGGTGCGGCGACCTCTCTCTACTCTGCCACTTGTTGTGCTCAAGGGAAATATGGGAATGGTAATCGGTACCCAGTCAATCTAAGTGCAGTTGTTGGTCTAAGTGGCTGGCTTCCGTGTTCAAGGTGTGGCTTCCTTCAATCTGTTCCTTTTCATGCCACCTACCCAGGCATTCATGCATGCATATATACCACCATCCCACCCTTTCTCCACATGCATTTATTCCAGTGCCTATGTTTATCAGTCAACAGTTATTGTCTTGCAGGAGCTTGAGGAACAAGATAGAAGGATCGCATGAGGCTGCAAGACGTGCTGCATCCTTGCCCATTTTGCTCTGTCACGGCAGAGGTATTTATATGTTTCTCCCATATGCCTATCCCAGCTTACATTTTTTCTTAACAGGTGGTTTCCTCACCGTAAGTTATGCTTTAATAATTTTATGGGTTTAGCATATATTTCTAGCATTAAAGAGTTGTAAGGAAGCCTTCAAGCTTCTGTTTTGGAGTCTCAACCAACAAGTTTGTGTTACATTTGTTCTATCAACTGTTTTAATGTGGACTTGCATGCTCCATCATATTAGGTACTTAATAGTCTTCTATATGAAACGCTTGTCTATATATATATATATATATATATAGCTTTAAAAGCATAATATTGGTAATGTAATCTGTAATTCTGCACAAAAGAACTGTTATTTTGGTATACAATTATTATCATCTTATTTTGCTGTTGTAGGTGATGACGTAGTCCTCTATAAACATGGAGAGAAATCCGCGCAAGTCTTAAGTTCAACAGGATTTCGAAATCTTACATTTAGAACTTACAATGGGTATCTAATTGGTTTCTCCCCATAGCAAGAATTATCATGTTTAGTTTTGATAGAATTGGAGGGCAATCTTTTTGAGTGTTTGGTTTGACTTTGCAGGCTTGGCCACTACACAGTCCCTGAAGAGACGGACGAGGTCTGCAATTGGCTAACTGCAACGTTAAGGCTTGAGGGGTCCCGCTCGTAATTGTGGAATGGTTTTTCATTTCGAATAATAGGTAAGGAGGAAGAATGGAGAAATAAGAAAAGGAAGAAAATAGAAATGGGTAGTTAAAAAAAGATGTGGTGTGGGGTATAATTGTATAGTTTTATTAATCTACCTATTCCCTTTTGGCCCTCTTGCCTGTCATAAAAGAAACTCTTGGATATGCTTCTCTTATTTTGCTTCTTGGCACATAGATGGGAATGGTATTGGTGAATCTGAGCATTCCTGATTTGGGTTATTAATATGCAATTTGGAATTCACGTAATCTGATATCTCAATCGAGTGGCAGTTGCTCCATTGTGTATCCATATCTCCAATGAAGCTTTGCTTAATAATAACAGTGATTTGAGTTGTTATTCAGGCTCTTCAGACCAGAGTCAGAATACTATTCCATGCTGTTCAAACTTCAATCATATGCTGGCTAGGCTTAGTTAAAATAAAATTTCTAGCCATGGTGAGTGGATAGCAAGTTTTGAAATCTCAAAAAATCGAAAATTTTGATCCCCAAACCAAAACTGAAATTTCAAATACATAATTTATCTCTGAAATATTTGTTTTTTTAAAAATATTTTATTGAAAAGAAATATTTTACGATATATGTTGATATTCCATGATATTTAGGCTCCGAATTTTGGATTTTTGGCTGAAATAAATAAATTTTTGTTTTACATTTACATAAATATCATTATTTTAGTTTTTTAAATAAAATGTTTAAATTTCAGAAATTTCAAAATATATATCAAAATTTTCAGAATATTTTGATAAATATTGGTGTTATATATATATATATATATATAGGGAAGGATACTAATGAGCGGTCCCTCTAAAAAGATGACATGTGGCATTCTTCTTTTTTTATCTGATGGTTGGATGTTGAAGTGGCTCCATTGAGAGACACATGTCAAAAAATCAGCTTGATTTGATGTATTTAAACCGTTCCATTAGACCCTAGTTTATCAGCATTAACCCCCTAGGGTTCACTAGACCCTAATTAGGTTATAGAAATAGCTAATCTTCCCATATTCAATCAGATGATATATAAATGTCTGATAGAGCTGATTTTTTGCTACGTGTATCTTGGTAGACCCGTCTTGACATCCAACGGACGGATTTTAGAATAACCCACCACATGTCACATTATTAGGGGTCGCTCATTAAAGGCTTTAATGAACATGACTCATCATAATGCTACTCTATATATATATATATATATATAAGTACAAAATTTTAGCCAAAGTTCCGAAATTTTATAATTGTCATTTCGATGTCGGAGGGGGAAATGAGAGCAAAATTATGCGAAATTGCACAATAAGAATCCGAAATTTCCAACCTTGGCTGATAATAGGGGTGGCTGGACCGATGGTGTTGGCTGTTGATGAATTTTAGGAGACTTTTACCATGGCATGTTTTCTTGTCTGGTTGTCCCTTGACATAGCATAACATTTGTTTGTCTGGATAACAATGTACCCAGACCCAGATTAACGCCAGGGTCACCTGGTTCCATGACTGGCCATAATGACCATGGCTTCAGAAATGTCACTGATCTTTTCATGTATCCATCTTCATCCTCTAATGTTTTCACATGCTTGTTTTGAAGTAACCATGTATGGAAGGACTGAGTTTGAACAAGGTTTGCATTTCTTGCTTTAATACCCATCTTCTCTGAAAAAGAATTAGAGTATGGAAAGAAAATCTATCGATACACTTTCTTAGGAACAACAATTAAACAAGGATTTGGAATGATTTTGGATATAATTCCGTCTCTTTATAATTTATTTCCTTGATAATTCATCTTCTTCTTTTTTTAATTTGAAGCAGTGTTTGGGTTACTCAACTCATCAATTGGATTCCTTCATTTCAGTAGGCCCTGAACAGAAGACCTTAAAATTTGAATTTAGAACAATTCTTCAAGAGTGAAGAAGTTTGCAATAAGCATTTTTTTTGGCCGAATATTTGGGCTATGAACCATCTTGAGGGGTCACCAAAAATTTCAATTTACAATAATTCTTCAACAGTTTAAAGTAAGAAGTTTGCAATAACCATTTTTTTTTTTTGCCCGAATTTTTGGGCTATGAACTATCATGAAGGGTCACCACGTGTTGCAGGATCTCTATAGAGGAGGGACTTCAAGGCTAATATCTTTTTTGCCCCCCTTCCTACAGCACAATGCAATGCATGGGTTAGAATTGTTCCAATTTCCTTCTACTTTGTTTGCATGTGTTTTCAAATACAGTAGAATGCAGCTAACAGTGCCTGCAGCACAAGGGTGGATTCACATACAGATGGAAATCCAAAACTCTTTATCAATCTCCTGTATTTCAAAATTTCACAAAGTTAACACAATGTTCAGATGTTTATGCTCTTAAATGAAGCAAGAAAGCTTTAGCCGAATGGGGTTTCAAGGCAGACTTCTCATCCAAATCACATCCTAAACTGTGTTAAATCATGAGGAAACATACCAATATATGCATTAGACAGTGCATGGTGATTTAAGTTTACTGTTCAGTCCTTCCAAGAGGGTTAGGGATCTAAGCCTTGTGGCACTACTGTGTCAGGTCTAGATTGTTATCAGAAAGATCATTAACAAAACAAAGTTATCAACAGTGACAGCACTGACAATGACAATTGCTGCAAGCACCGCAACAATGGGGGAGATGTAAAGGAAACTCCACATGATCCCACTTGTCCGAATTTTTTAAAACGATGGGGGAGATGGAAAGGAAACTCCACATGATCTCATTCGTCCGAATTTTTTAAAAAGTCTCGAATAATACTTGACATTTTTGTCGAAGTATTCACTACTTTTGAAAAAAAAAATTTGCGAAAACCAAAATTTCACAATTAAACATGAATTATTCACGACTTTTGAAAAATTCCTGAATAGATATCTATCTTTATTTATAATTTTCATAATTAGTAATCTTATTTTCATTTTTTTTTTCATATCTTGTCCGACATTTTTCTGATTTATTTCGAGTTTTACCGATTTTTCCCAAAATTTTCCCTAGACGAGTAATTCCCGAACCCCGACTTTGGTAACTAGGATCCCACTCACGAGTATAAGAAAAGAGGAAGTTGGTTGATCATGATTCACTTGCACCATCACTATATTTATCTGCATCTTTGCACATTTATCCTTTGAACAAATTGCTAATGGAGGTCTAGTCAGACTCGCAGTAAGTTATGATAGTAAAAACCAAAGAAAAGATTACAGGAGGTGGTGGTACCCAAACCTCCAACAATTCTTTGAAGCTGCAGATCCTTATTGCAAATATGCTCTGCTCTCATGGACCCAATCACCACATGCCGCCTGCAACCATATCAACCTACAAGAATCTACCAAAGGGCCAACAAACATTACCACCTTGGTTAATAATGAGGCTTAAGATCCAAATTTATGAATGTCAAAGAATAAGAAACATGGTTAGGACTTACCTCAACTCAATGTATGTCAGTCACTTGTCGCTGCTACTACCTTTAGGATCAGCCTGCAATATGAACTTGTAGCCACTTCTCAAGCCTGGGGAAGAGCTTGATCTCAGATCATGCAAGCGACCGTGTGGAGGAGAAACTCGCTTCTGATTTTGTGAGCTCACTTTCACTGCCTTGATAGGTGTAG
This sequence comes from Tetracentron sinense, assembly GCA_015143295.1. Classification (NCBI taxonomy): domain Eukaryota; kingdom Viridiplantae; phylum Streptophyta; class Magnoliopsida; order Trochodendrales; family Trochodendraceae; genus Tetracentron; species Tetracentron sinense. The sequence goes on along the minus strand of CM026554.1, from coordinate 4,202,490 downwards.
AAGTGTAGTTCAGTATCTCAGGTGTGTCATCCTCAAGGATCTTGTACAGTCCACTGTCAGAGTCGAGCTCCTGGGGGAACTTGCTCCCACCAAACCGAGGCATTGGAGTGATTGGTGAACTACGCCAATGAAGGGAACTAACTGATGATAGATGACTACTTCCATGACATGACTGTGCTTCCAAAATTTTCTTGCCGTTCCTTGCATCGGATGAAGCCGTAGCCCTTGATGGAGGATGTGATAATGGAGTGACATGGTCTATGCCAGAAAGTCCATCCCATCTTGGCAAGAATTGGTCCAAACTCTCCGCCTTGCTGCAATCTAATTCCTGATCATAAGAATCTACATCCAGAATTTCTTTACTCGTTTGCAGATGCCTGTCACGACTATCTGAATTTTTCAAAAATTTTGGGGAGTTGCCATAAGATGATAAAACATAATACCAGATTCAGGTGATTGGAGATATCTTCTAGCAGGAAGCCGGGAATTGGATATGTCCTTTCCATGGCTGGAAATAGAAGCATATGAGCACACAAAATTAGATAAAATCAGTTCTCCCTCATCAATGTGTTGGATTCAACAATTAATCCTATCCAGAATGGAATATGACATCTAACATAGAGACCGTACTTTGAGCATTGTATTGATGGTGTCAGGGGTTTATGGTTGTGAAGAAGACACTGCTTTGGATGTGAGAAGTCGCTCCTGGTCTCCACCATATCCAGCTTCTCATCAGATGTGTCCTCCCATCTTTCATCATCAGTGCTTTTGTACACCATCTCTGTGATTTCACCATATCAGAAAAGTAATTTTCTTGGTTACTACAAAAAAAAGAAAGGAGGAAATCCAGTTCAAAAAGCTACAGGGATTTTGAAATTTATATATTTAGTTGCTAATATCTGAATATACTTCAAAATTGTTGATTGGTCATAATTCGTAACTAGCCACTGTTAATCACAAATAATTGCCCTTGTGGACATGTTCTTATGCATCCATAGCCAATAAAGATCAATTTGGCAACACTCTCTGGGCACAGAATAAAACACAGATACATGTTTGGAATGACTCGGGACTGGAACAATTGTATGAATCAACCTGATTCTTCTATCATAGTTTTTTTTTTTTTTTGGGGGGGGGGGGGGGGGGGGATTTCTACAGAGGAACCATTTATCAAAAATGACTCATTCTGTGCATGAACAGTACATAAGAAAAAAGAGGGGTATAGCCTCTATGACTTGCAACACCACCACCACCACTACCAAGGCACCAACCCCACCCCCATTGTCACCACTGCCACCTCCCCACCACCACCACCACTCTGCACGCTCACCACCATTGTCCAAAAAAGAGGGATAACCAAAAATCACAAAATGGATCCTAGTTGACGATTTCCAAATGGATTCTCCGCACAATCAAATTCTGAGAATCCAAAAACCTAAGGATGGAATCTTTTTTAGGAATAGAGAATTACTAAAATGGTATCCAAACGGGCCCTAAGTTGATCCCCATTACTGACAACTGGTCCAACATTTACAGAATTGCAGTAACCAGCAAGTTTTCAAAAGCCACACTTATCTAACATCCTAACTAGTTTACAGGATGTAAGACGAACGGCACATCAAATAAGCCAGCAGAAAAAAAAAATTGAGCTGCAAAAATTTCCAAGTTTGCTACTTATTGTTGACAACTAAAGATAATGGGACGAATATACAAATGTGAAAACAGCTAACTCTTGGCAATTTCCAATTTGGTCACGAGTATGAATGCCGTATAATATATATTTTCCAAAAGGGTCATCTACTTGGACATAGCCACCACAGCATATACTGAAAGGCAAAAGTCATATCCATCCATATTCAATATCCAGACTGAACCATTTTGAGTTTGTGCAGATGCATGCCGGCATGCCCAAGTAGGCGTATGCTGGTATGCGTATCTATCAAGATGAGGTTTATTACTCTTCATTACGGATTTCAGAAAAACTTCAGAAATCAAAGACTTGCCTTTATCATGGAGACAGTGTTTTGTTCTTGTATGAGACCATAAATTTTGTAAAAATGTCTCAAAGTAGTAGAGAATAAGCATTTCGCTGCCGTTTCTAGCTTTGTGGCTAACGAATGCCAGAATGAATTCGCTCCTGTAGGGGTAAGGAAGACTCCCATCCATCATGTCTTCATTACAGTCTTCTCATAACATTTAACATCAAGTATGATGAGTTACGAGTATCATGTGCACCTGGACCGGATATGTTGAAAACAGAGTCTATTACACTCTCCAAGGTTTCCATGTACTCCTTAACTGCCACAGCACAAGAGCAGCCCTTCTTCACTCTTTTGCCTAAGTCACAGACTCATAGATAGGTTGGAAACAGAGTCAATTACACTTTCAAAGTTATTATCCAGGTGATACCTCTTAGAAGCCACAGTGCAAGGGCATCTGTGCTTTACTCTTTTGCCTGATGTCATAGTCATCAAGCTAGATAAGCTAAAATAGAGCCATGTTTCCTAAGTCTTATTTCCGTCATTCATGTAAAGTTTACATCTGATGTACTTGCATGTATCTGACAGCATGCCTAGATTTGAAGCATGATAAACTATTCTATCCTACAAAACATTCACGGTTCACCTTACTGGTCAACAAGTCATTATAACAGATTGGTTGATGTTACAGGAACAACTGCTGCACTGCTCCTTTCCCTAGATATACTACGAGCAGCTACTGAAGCCATGTCACTGGCCTTTTGTACGTTAGCTTGTCTGCTCAGAAATGCACATCTTATTCTAAGTGGAAGGTTATGGATTTTCATTTTATTCTGATGTGTAACATAATTAACATTATAAATTTTACAGTTTAAATACAAAGAGGAGCTCTGCTTCACAATGTTGAACGGAGCTCCCCTTTTTACATTGTGATGGTGGCAATGTTGTAATTATGTGTGTTGCCAAATTGCCCCAGCCTCTCTCAGTAATTACAAGCGTTCCACTGCCATAGTGTAAATAGGGGAGCTCCGCTTCAACACCATGAAGCAGAGCTCCGGCTCAAAATTAGTCTCTAAATTTTATTATACTCACGAAGCTACAAGTTAGAGAAGAGGATTTCCAAAATTAATTCTTACCTCCCTTCACACCAAAGATATTTTTACATCCCTCGCATCGGCATCCATATGAGCATCCAACACTAGCCTTTAAGACAAAGCAGGCAGAAAAGTGTGTCAGAATAAGTTGAAAGACAGAAATAACGACACACATGATTACAGAAACCAATCCAGTAACGAAATTATAAACCTGATAGCATTCACAATATTTTTTCAGACACATTGACTTCTTGCAATTGCATCCTCTTTTGTGCATGGTTGAGGATGGAGTCATTCGGTTCCCATTTTCCTGTGGGGCGTTATTGTGATCATGGAATTTCTAGTTCCGCAAGGCAAAAGAACACAACTAAATTTATTTAAGGAGGCAGTTGTTACCCTACTGGTTGCTGGAGACTCAGTGACACGCTGTACAATCTTTGGAGCAAATGCAAGTGGATTACGGGATTCAACTTGTTGCCGGGCCCCAATAACTATGTCATCATATTCAGGCTTGTTAAGACAAGCTTGGCATGTACAAGGTTCGGCGCAATGAACTCCTGCCGCAAAACAATCACAATAACTGCAAAGAACCAAAAGTTAACATGAATTGCAACAATAAGAATATTTAAGAGCTAATATGTACTTACAACTCCCACTCACTTACAGCTTCAAACATTTTGACATCTTACAATTGCATCGTTTGCAGCCCTCATTCTCAACAACGTAAGGCGTCTTCTTTCTGAGTATCTCAAATCCTCAATCTCAGTGGTCCAGGTTTAAAAAAATGAAGAATATCAAAATACCAAACTAATAGAATAAAAATGCACACTTGCCTCTTCTTTGGGGGGTTCAGTTGGTTGAACTCCTCAAACCTGTCAGAAATTTTGGAAGCAGACTTTGTCTTATCATATCGAGTTATGTGATGATACACAAGCTTCAACGGCAGAGATTTGTTCAGATGTGTTACACTATGAGAGGACTGAAAAGTGGCAGAACTTTCTTCCACTATGACCTGACTTTCCTGCTGATCATCGTTAGTTGTGGCTGAAAAATTCCCAACTACACTATGAGTACTCTTTGAGTCCCCAGGTAAATGACTAGTCATAACAGACATTGATTTCTCCGCTTCTAGACTCAGATATTCCTTTTCAGGTAATTTTATGCTTTCAGTTGAACCCATTGACACAGAATTGGCAACGCCATTTAAGTGCAAGCCGATACCAGATGGAATGGGAGCTGTTATAGGAGAGTTTCCGCTGTTTTGAACAGATCCATCAACAATATCAGCACAGGTTTGTGGTGCTTTAGCTGGGTGGATAAGCAACCAGGTAGTCATGGGCTGGGATAAGTTGACTGGTTGCCTGTTGCTGGAAGTTGCACTAGAGTCCACATGAGATGAATCCAGAATCTCCAAGTCTGTAGGACTAGCAGGTAACCTTGAATTATTTATTATATTTGCTGTGTTCCAAGAACCGAGGATGTTCCCATCAGTATTCCTGTGAGTCACTGCAGCCTCAAACTGAAGACAACGTCTACGCACACCACGGTGTAGACTGGCCTCCTACATTAACCGTTGCTATTATTCCACTGTAAGAAATCTTTAAAAGAAATGATAACTGAAATTCAGCAGATCCAATGTTTTCTAAAAAGGAAAGGTAAAGAAGGAACTTAGATAAGCAGGAGCTGCAGGACCAATCCACAACAAATCCTAAGAAGTTCAAACCCCATGCAGAAAGTTCGGGCCTTGTTATCTGATTCCTGTTGAGTGTATCGGTAATACTCTTAAGTCTTAATCAAGTTGAGAAAAAATATCCAATAAGTCCTAGTGCAGGAACGAGTTTTTCTTATGTTATTAAATGATAGCCAACGAGAAAAGTTGGACTATAAACACATTCTGATTCTAGATGGCATGGGGTTGACACATTAAGTTTTTTGAGTACCGAACTGGATATTAAAAAACTGCCACCCGTGGATTTCAGCAGTCTCAACATGAAAATTAACTAACAGAAGAAATCAGAATCCAATACTACTTAAAAATGAAAATCTCAAATGACCACTTGCATTATCTGATATACAGCAAGATCAAGCTGAAGATTCACGTGACACAAATTCCAAGCATATATCCACCAGTACAAAAATGCAGGGATTGATCCGATAGTGATACTCAGAGTCACGAGAACACTAAAACTCAATAGTTATAGCCTTCAAGTAAAACACTTATAAGTAGTCATGAAAGCTTAGAATAAACCACAGCGACACAAAATCAACAGTTCCATCTATCCTAACAAAAGAAGAAACTAATAGATTAGTTGGAGACATGTTACTCTGTACCTCAAGATCAAATGACATCCTATTCTCAACAGATCCACTTGATATTGCTCCTAAGTTCTCATCAGAGTCTCCATATGACTGAATAAACTGCAAAGATTCAGGCAGCAACTGCGGTGTACAATCCCATTCATTCTGCTGGCCACCTGCATTCTGAAACTCAACATCTTGTGATCTATAGTGACAAAGCTTTGTAGAAAAAGTACACGTTGTCTTATCAAAATCTGCATGGTCATGCTCCTTTTTCTTTGACACGAGAGCAGAAGATTCTGTAGCTACCTGAGCCACTAAACTGTTGCAATGTTGTGTTCCAGAACCAAAGTCCAGAGACAAATGAGACTCAACAAGATCATTGACTTTCTCAGATATCACATTTGGACACTCATTGGATGCCCTTTCCCCATCACTCTGCATGTTTTTAGTTTCAACTGGTTTAATATGAAACAGTGACTTCCATAGTAGGTCCTCTTCAGCTTGCTCTAACGAGGTTAAAGATGCAGCCACTTCGGTCTCTATATCTTTTCTGATGTCCTCACCATTATAATCAAGTTTTGTGATGGTTTCATTTGAACTGGTACACCCACTTTGTAATGCTTGAGGCGCATTACTAACTTGTTTCAAACATAAATTGGCTGAATCGGCAGAATTCACATAGTCCACCTCCATAGGATCAGAGAGGTAGTCATCGATGCACCCAGAAGAACTGCAGGATTGGACTTGCACAGAACCCTTACTATCACATTTCCTCTGAGTGCAAGGAATCAGCCCAATGGTTGATTGGGTATGATATGTCCCATAAACATCTGAACCTTCTGTGAGTATCTTGGCTCTGTCATCACGCAGGGAGAACCCTGAACCGGATGATCGAGGATATTGGTTCCTAAAAAAATAAATCACATGAACTGCCAAATCATACTCTAATCTGAAAAAATGAAATACACTATAGAATTAAAGACACCTCAAACCTTTTCAAGAAACTTGTCTCTTGCTGCTGATTTATACGTGGTGACATAAACACGGGCGGTGGAGGAGGGAAATTAAGTTCGGAAAACCTTTGTGAGGTACATACAACCTTGACGGGCTCAAAAGGAGACAGATTGCTTAGGTAACGGAAGACAGGGGAGTCCTGTAATCATAATAAACAACGATAAAGAAAAGAGCCCAGATTTCAGAATAATGTACCCAATCGTAACACCCAATTCAAAAGATGAGGACAAGCATGCAATCAACAAAATGTTCTTCCAGAGAATGGAAATTCTAAAAAAATTTGTACAGAAGTAAGATCTTCAAAAAAAGTGCCCAGCATTTATTCGAAACCCTTATAGAGTGAATACCTACAAATCAGGGCTTTCCCATTCATCATTTTATTTTATCAGTAAACAGGTAATATATTAAAGGAAGAAAAGGAGAATACTTACAAGCAACGATTCACAAGGTTGTGAGTTGTGACCCAATAGAAAAAGCTGAAACTGTACACAACAAAACAAGAAAGAGTCCTACCCCACCTTACATTACGAGCCTCTACAAACAATAGCTAACCATCATCATCAAAAGCAACTATGGGGGTGTTTGGCATCGTTCCCGTGGAACGATTTCTTGTTCCATTTTTAAGAAGGCGTTTGGTATGTTGTGTTTCCCGGATGATTCAATGGAACCAGACGAAATGAGACCACTTTTTTACTCCGCCTTGTGGAACGGAACGCAAGGCAAAACGATCTCCCCGATTCAAAAAAGTGTGAAGAGAGAACCACTATTCATGATAAGGGTTCTCACACACAGGATCCTCCTGCAATCCCATCTTCCGAGCGTGGTACCTCGATGGTGGCAGCTCAAGACGGCAACGATTGGAACAAAGACGGTACACTCTCTCTCTCTCTCTCTCTCTCTCTCTCTAGGCCAGTCATGATGATTATGGCAACGTTTGCGAATGCAACATGCAGGAGGTTGCCACTTGAAGACGAGCCTGCCTGAGAGGATATGCAATTACAGCAAACTTCAAGGGTAAATTCAGGAACTATTCTGCATCTCAGCCTCACAGTCTAGCTAACCCATCTTCCTTGCCAATTTGTACTCTACAACCAAATCTGCTACTCAGCAGTCAGATCCCCCATGACCTGTATTGGGCTCCCCCACCTCGTCCCCCTCCTTACTAACCAGAAGAAAAACACTAGAGAGAGAGGGAGAGAAAAAAAATTTCCTTTGTATTTTGGATTTTCTAAGGATTTTTTTTTTTGGGAATGGTTTGTTCATGTCATTAGATCTTCATGGATCTTATACACAAAGCAAGCAAGGTAGAAAAGTAGAAAACCCTTTTCTCGTTTTTCTTTTTTCTTGTTTGATCTTCTGGAGTTCTGGTTAGGTTCTATGTTAGGATACCCAAAGGATCCTAACGCTTTAGTGACAATTTGATCTAATTCGAGAAATATCAACTCTCCTTTTGTTTATTTGATAATTTTCAATTGCTACTCAAGGTTACAACTCTCCTCCTATTTAATCTACTAACATCTCTCCTACCTAATCTAGAATTTAAATAACAACACTTATCCATTAAGGTTGGATATTTATTAAAGATAAATACTAATAGTTCAAATAAATAAAGATGAGAGAAAGTCCAATCTAGGTAGAGTTCTTAGATAGCATGCATCCTACAAAATAGGGTAGGCAACGTGTTAGGCCCCTAACATTCCCCTCCCTTTGAAAATACCCTTGCCCTCAAGGATTAAAATTGGTAAACGGATATATGGGGATTTTCGTCAGCCGCATCCGCTTCGTGTTGTTGGACAGTTGCATGATCGCCGACCTCAAAAGCTTCCAAGATTGCAAGTTGGGCTTTACAACGATGGCCTGGCAGAAACTTATCATCACAATTGAAGCAAAGCCCTTGTCGCCTTCGTTCATTCATTTCCGTTGGGATGAGTCGCTTAATCAAGGGCATAGTTACCAAGTTCTCCGATTTTTTCAAAAAAACCCGAATAATACCCGGCTTTTTCATCGAACGATTAATTCACAAAGTATTCGTGAGTTTTGAAAAAATAGTGACTATTTCAAAAAGTCACGAATTTCAAGAATTAAACAAGAATTATTTACGATTTTTAAAAAAAAGTCCCTTATAAATATTTAATATATGAAATATATTTGTTTATACCTATCATAACTAGTAATCTTAATTTATATTTTTTCATTTCTTACCCGATATTTTCCCGTTTTATTTCCGACTTTACCGAATTTTGGCGATTTATTCCGAACTTTTTCCTAAACGAATTGTTCCCAAACCCCGACTTGGTAACTATGATCGGGGGTCCTCCATTTTTTGAAATGCATGTGCGCTACTAATGAAACTGGCTTAGATGAAAGTGGGTGAATGCTATAATGATGGACAATGACAGATTCCTCTTGCATCATTGCTATAGTGAAAGCTTGAAAGTATGCCTCTCTTTAATTTTAGAAAAACAATTCTTGGGGGGCATACATCGAATCCCAAGATCTGACTACGATTCTAATTGATTTTATTCAATGAATGATAAAATAACAATCATCTTTGCGACTTTGATATTGATAAGTCAAATCCACGTTATAGAACGATGCCCGCAAAACTTCGCAAGTGTAAAGTCTTCTTCGCGATTCACACGAACCTTCTTTTTCTTCTAAAGCTTTTCTCTAATGGAAGTTAATGGCTCTTCCAATTCAAGCTCTATGATCTTTTGTTCTTTTCTTGAACTCAAGATCCTTTCTTGATTAACAAGATTGGTTCTGCTTTTGCTCAAGATCAAAACTAGAACCAAGAGAAAGAATGGGAAAGATGACCTAACAACTATCACACAAGAGAGTAAAGGGGGCATGAACTATTGGAGAGGGAGAGAGAAAATGTTGGAGAGAGAATGTGTCTTAGGGGTGGACGTCCAACCCATATATATAGATTCCTTGGATTGCTTTGCTTGCAATCCAAGACTCTTCTCCCTTATCCTAATCCAATTAGAATTCCCTCAAAAGATTCCTTAATAATAATTCTCAATTAGTTAGAATTTATCTTAGTAAGAAACCAACCTTATCCATTAGTAACAAACTAATCTTATACTTATCTTAATAGGGAATCATTAGTAATAAACTAATGCAATCCCTATTAAATAGGGAATCTTTAATTAGTAACTAACTAATCTTATCCTTATCTTATAAGGAAACATTAATTAGTAATCAAGTAATCTTATTCCTAACTATTAGGAGATAAGAATTACCAACTAACTAAAGAGATAAGGTTCCATCATGAAGTGGGCGTCCCACCCTAGGTGGGCCCCACTTGCACACGCCCCTTAAGGAGCTCCAAACTCCTTTGGTCATCATTTGATCTTTATCAAAATTCTCAATGGGTCCTACCCATATGGTTAATCACATCTTATGTGATTTCACTTATTAAAGCTTCACTATACCATATAGTGATATACTTAGAAAAATTAATTAATTTAATTAATAATTAAATTAAAAGCTTTAAGAAGGTCCTAGTGTGTAGGATCTAAAGGGATCTCCTACTTCCAGTTGTGGGACCAAGTGCTTAACCTTTTTGGTTAAAGCCTTATTACTAGGGAACACTTTCTTATAACATCATTAGGATCATAGAATTTTATCTATGTCCCTGGACTTCCACTAATCACAATAATGTCCATTAACACAATGTGACTAACCCCCAGAAATTAGAGAATTACTTGTAGGTATATCTATAACAAGATTTGTTTACAGATGCTTCCCTCCACTTCCAATATTGTTATAAGCTTACGGGACAATATCTTATACTTTCTTTAATCCCTAGTTTATATTGAGAACCATTTCTCTTTGATACTTTTAGTCAAACTTGGACTTTCAAAACTATTTTAAAAATTCTTTAAAAGAAATAATAATAATTACTATATTCCTTTTATATAGAAAATAAACTTCTCGATAAAACCATTTCATCGATAAATACCAACGCTGGTTTTCCAAGTCCAGTTTAACAAGTATCAACTCAATATAAATTACTCTAGAAAAGTAGTGGAATCTTTGTTGAGCGTACACACTTCTTCTAATATAGCGTATATAACCCAACGAGCCTGTATTCAGTCCAGTGTGTTGGACATTGACGATTGGTTACATCAAAGCTATATAGGCAAATACTAGAGAAGATGTCGACCTCTCAGGTTAAGGACAATCTGTCAAATGGACTTCCCTAAACATATAGACAGTATATTTCTAAGGGTATCCACTGAGCCATCCTATTACAATATAAGTACTTCTTACTTATATCCACATCTTAGTCAAGAGACACTTCTCTCAGTGATTGAGATTCATCAGTCCATCATATGGAACTAACAAAGTGTAAGTTAGTATGAATACATTGTCCAGATGCATCCTGAATAACTTAGAACAATTCTAGGTCTACAAGGAACCGGAATACCATATCTCCTTAGCAATTAGTTAAAAACTAATTAGATGGTTTTTCTATAATGTTACATAAGGGACAAAGTAGTCTCATCTAATGAGATACTTTTAATATGTTACCCAATATAGAAAACAATGAGTAAATGTAAAATATGCTTTTATTGATTAAGTAGACTAATACAATTCCAGAATGGCTTTCGTGCGCATATATGTCTAACAAAGCTTGCCCAAGTGAAGTTGGTCCATTGAAGCATTCGTACCCCAACCTTAATCTCTTCATGAAGCCCCGAAATAAAACAACTAATCAAAAATGGTTCGGGAAGTTGAGTTATTCGGTTTGCTAGTCTCTCAAATTGAGAATGATGCTCTCGTACAGATGATGTCTGATGTAACTTTGAAAGTTTACCTCCCGAATCTCCTCCATCAATTGGGCCAAATCGAACACAAAGTGCTCGTGTGAACTGCCACCAAGTTAATTCTCCAACTGTTTTGACCACTGTTACAAATCTCTCAAGAAATACCCAATTTCTCCTGAGAAAAACATCTAAAGTTTAAAACTTCGTTTTTATCGCGATATTTTAAAAATCTCGCGAGAAATATAATTTTCTCTTTTTATCCTGTATATATCGCGAGTTTTAGCCAAAACATTAAAAATATCATGAGAAATACACAATGCTATTGGTTTTATGAATTTATAATTTAGTGATATTTATTACTATTTTTTGTAATTTCTATATATTTTTTTAATCCTTCCCGTGATTTAGACTAGAAATACCCAAAAAAAAATCAGATTTGAAAATCTCCTGATAAAAACCCGAGAACGAGATTTGTAACACTGGTTTTGGCCATCCATTGGTGCCATGGCACTGCATCTCCTATCAAATGGACGGAGGTTATGGCTACCATTTGTTCATCAGACAAATGATGAAATTTTCAGTATTGTTTAGCCGTGTATACCCATGCCGCAGGGTCATCTCCATTAAATCGGGGTAGTTCGATTTTCACTGCTGCAAAAAGATTCTGCACTTCAGTTCTCCTGAAATCAGCATGGTCATTAGCTCGTGAAGACTCTGATGTCTTCTCGAAGTTTGGTTGATGATCAAGTTGATGTTCCTCCAGTTTCTCATCATGTAGATGTAGAGATGCTGAAATGACATCCAACTTTCAAATGATAGCAGCAATGGAGTTATGTAAAGCTTCCAAGCTACGGCTGTGATCATCAACAGTTGCCTTGACAACACGTATGGCCTAATCCAGTTCCTTACAAGTTGGCACCATTGAATTCGTTAGGTCTTCCAGATCTGCGGCTCTAATACCAAATGTTAGGATACCCAAATGATCCTACCGTTTTAGTGACAATTTGATCTAATTTGAGAAAGATCAACTCTCCTTTTGTTTATTTGATAATTTTCAATTGCTACTCACGGTTACAACTCTCCTCCTACTTAATCTACTAACATGTCTCCTACCTAATCTAGAATTCAAATAACAACACTTATCCATTATGGTTGTATATTTATTCAAGATAAATACTAATAGTTCAAATAAATAAAGATGAGAGAGAGTCCAATCTAGGTAGAGTTCTTAGATAGCATGCATCCTACAAAATAGAGTAAGCAACGTGTTAGGCCCCTAACATTCTATTATGGAGGTGTTTTGTTTTTTCCTTATTACTCTCTTCTAATATTCGTATTGTTCGAAGCAGTTTGAAGTATGAAATTTTGTCGAGAAAATAAGAGGTGAAGAAATGAAGATGGAGCCTCAAATCCATTAGAAATTCTCGCAGAGATTAGAAAATTTGTTGTATACTGGTAAGCAAGCCATGTTTATTGTTTCATGTTCTCTCATTTTTGTTGATTCTTTTATAGGGATCATGTCTCTGAGAAGTTTTAGTTTTTTATCGATATCATGAACTGTGAGAGAGTTTCCATTGTGGGTTTTGGTTGGTAGACTAATGACGATGTGCATAAACATTAAAAACATTGATCGATCAAGAGGGGTACTTTTTATTTATTTTTTAAAACTCAAAACCCTATGAGATGGATCAACATAAGATCAGGCCTCAAACTCCATAATGAGAAATTCATTTTTTTTAATGTTCAAGATTAACTTTGTCTAGATCAATGAAGGTCAAACCTAGAGTCTCAATTTTTTTCTCGAATTTGTCTGCAGATTTGTGAAAGTATGCTTAGCATTTTTCTATTATTTAACACAGTTGCAGTATAATAGAAGTGATCTTTTTTTCCATCCAAACGAGATTTTGTTGTTTCTGTTCTCCAAAACATAATCAGGGTGACTGCTTCCAAAGGGGTTCTAAGCACAGAACCGTTCCAAAAAATCCAAAGTGTTTCATTTTAATAATCAGTTTCTGATCTGGAATGATGCCAAATTCCCCTATAATACCCGAACTAGTGCCTCACTGTTTCCTTCATGTTGAAACTCCAAAAGAGAAGCAAGTCCATAACATCTAACCTAACTTTTCATATGGGTCATCTAACCTAACTTTTTCTATGGGCCATCTAACCTAACTTTTTCTATAGGTCATGCAAAGTCCTCAAATACTTTTATGTTTCTCTCCTTCCAAATGTTCCAACAAACTGCCTCTGGAATCATCTTCCAACAAATGGCCGAGGAATCATCAAGATAACCCACTATTCAAGCAGTTAAAGCATCCCCAAACCTCGAAGGAAATAACCAATTAACAAACAAACATATCTGCGAATGTTTTTTCCATTCAGCATTATGCAGCAATTGCATTAAAATCTAAACACGGATGAGATTACAAACCATCCCATGGGGTTACTCATCATTTCTCAGATTATATGTGGTTCGAGGCAATTGTGTTGAATTTGAGAGGACACTTGGTGGGGTGAAGGCTCTCTTAGCATATCATTTCCACATTTGTTTGGTCTTTGTCATTCTAAAAACTCCCTAATATGGGATATGGCAAGTTCTTAATTCTTATTAATTGAAATTTTATTTTTCGTAGTGACCTTAGACAGTTTGTGGTGGGATTCCTTCCCTCCCTGATTGTTATCCTTGTTCCTTTGTTGTTGTTGTATTTGACTATTTTCTGCTTTTCTGTGGATCCTTGGTGTTTGGGCTTTATCTTTAATTGTCTATATTTCCATTCTTTGGTTGGTTGAATATATTGCTTTTTTAGCGCTAAAAAATAATAAATTATCACTTATGGCATCCATAAACAAAAATACAAAGGAAACAGCCTTATTTATTCTTCTTTATCAGTGCCTAGTCCCAATTATTCTGGGTTGGCAACACAAATATGAAACACAAACCAACAATGAAAAGAAGAGATGTACTAGCCCTACTCTTATGCAATCCCTACTCTCCACCAAAAACCAACGCTTGTCCTTGCAAGGATGGGTGTTGGTTTTTGATTGAAAGCAATGACAAGTGTTGGTCTTTGGTTGAGAATATGGAATGCCTGAGAGTAGGACTAGCATTGCTCATGAAAAGAAAGCACAAAAAAACTGCAATCACTTCATAACACCAATCACTCAGTAAAAACATGATCCCGCAACAACCAACCAAAATTCATCCCTATAAAAATACTTAAATTCATATAAAAAAATCATTCAAATCCACTTCAACCCCACTTCCCATCGCCACCCCAAAATAACGAACATTAGATCCTACACATGGACGCATCAAAACCCTATACTTCGCATATTCATTAATGATTCACAATCGAACCCTAGATTCATAAATTTCAACATCTAAAAGCAATCGATTCTCACATCAACCTAAAACCAGATAAACCAAAAAAAAAAAGGGAAAAAATAATAAATGGAAAAAAACTACAATCAACCATTAGAGAAACATAAATGCAGTAGCCTGTATACAATACACGAAATCGGAGTGAGTACCGTAGCTACTAAACCAATATCAGAGCATCAAAAACAACATAAAACGCGATGAAATTAAACAATAAAATTGATGGATAGAAACAAAAAATTGAAGTGAAAAACAATTACGTGAACTGCTGAAGATGTTGGTGTCGAAGTTGTCCGATTACTTTCAGGAGAATCCATTGTTCGAAACCCTAACCCTAAAATGAGGTATCTGCATCTTTCTCTCCCTAAAAATATCAAGATTTTCCGTTCTCTGGAGAAGTAATGAGTAGAGAAAAATGGAGAAATGAACCATGCCAACTCTTAAATCCGAGCGGGAAGCGTTAAGTACGGTGAATGTAGGTGTATTTAAAATCGGGAGTGTTTTCTTTGGGTGCTTTGGGTGCTACGAGCACACCAACACTTGCTTGTTACACACCGCTACAGGCGGCACGTGTGATGCACGTGAGAGAGGAGGTGGGTGGGGGGGGGGGGCGAAAGAGGGACCTAGTGAGACCCACGTGTCTCGTTATAATAGTAGGAGGCCGCAAGTGTGATGCACGTGAGATCAAATACAGAACATGCATCGAAATAATATCCTCACGCATATGGGTGTGCACGTGCAATGTTCGCGCATAAATTGTATAGAAATTTGAGGGTCATTTTAAAGAAAAAAAATTCAATTGATATTTTGACTATGAAAATTTGAGGCACATTTTGGATACAAATATTATGAGGAGCATTTTAGGTATAGAAATATGACTTGGAGGCATTTTGAGAACCAAAAAAAATTAGGGTCTTTTTCAGTCAATGAGAGTTGGAGGGCATTTTGGGTATAGAAACTTGAAGAGCATTTTAGAAATAAGAATATGAAATAGTATGGGCGAACTTAAGGGCCATTTTGGGTAAAAATCATGAGGGGTATTTTGGGAATAGAAATCTTACTTATGGGCATTTTGGAAACCCAAAAATTTTAGGGTCATTCTAACTATAAAAAAAAATTTGAGGACATTTTGCATATAGAAACCTCACTTAGAGGCATTTTGAAAATTAAAAAAAAATAAAACCTTAGAAAATTTTCGATTATATAAAATTTGAGGACATTTTGGGTATAGAAACTTGAAGAACAATTTTTTTTAAAAAATAAAGAAAGTACAATAGGGACACTTTTAGAATAATTTTTTAAAAAATATGAATTGAAATTTAGAATAAGTTTTTAGTAGCAATGATTAGTGTTAGTGTAAAGGGAAATTTCCAGGCTAGCGGTACCTGTCCTGAGCGCATGGTTCAGATCCTATACCCCTGTATGCATGCGTACGTCATCCGTACCCTTGTCATATGGCACACTCTTCGAAGAAGATGACGTTCCGTACATAATTGTCCAAAGTTCAATTCGGGTTCGTCCTTGGTTCAGTACGCATTCATCATCAGTTCAGCACGTGTTCGTCCTCCGCAAGGTAGGCGGTCGTCCGACCTGTCATAGGCACTCCAATGAGCAAGTCAGTATGGAGCATTGGCATATGAGCATTAGCGTATAGAGATACTTACCATGTGGTCGTCGATTGTTTGGTAGAGCACATTCGGATATCGAAGGTCTATACATGTCGGGAACACTGTGCATGGTGAGAATCTAACATGATAGAGGGTGGAGGTCGAACATGACTAGCCCGGATGCACTGTTCAAGGATACCGATGAAAGCATTGTTCATGCTCGACAGGTAGAGCATATCGCGTAGGTGAGCTCAGTCGAGGACAAGGACGTGCTCGGCAGCAGGGCGGGTCAAGTACTCTCAGGACGAGTACGGGCATGGCAGGACGGGTCAAGTACTCTCAGGAAGAGTACATGCATGGCAGGACGGGTCGTGTACTCTTAGGACGAGTACGGGCTCAGTCAATATGTGCTTAATCAATACGAGGATGAGTGTGCTCGTACAAGAGTGCACTCAGACAGTCCAGGGATGAGTGTACTCGTACAAGAGTATACTCGGGCAGTCAGGGGATGGGTGTACTCGTATAAGAGTGTACTCAGATAGTCTGGAGATGAGTGTACTCGGGCAATCCGGGGATGAGTGTACTTGTACAAGAGTGTACTCTGGCAAAGCAGGGATGAGTGTACTCGAGCAAAGCAGGGGTGAGTGTGCGACATTGACATATAATTAAGCAAATAAGTGTAAAGCATCAGGGTGTAGGGATACCGTATGACGTCTACTGTAGACATTCGGATGGTGGGGACCGCAGACCGAACGCCTGAGCCCCCTAAGCCCTGGGTCCTCTTTCTTCTTCTTCTTCTTCTTATTCTCCCTGGTTTTCCCATTGGTTCATACATGCATCCCCTTGGTTTTTGGTTCACCCCCCCCCCCCCCCCCCTCTTTCTCTCACTTATTCAATGCCTCTTTATAGGCAAAAGGGCAAAAGATCTTTATGTCAGCTCGTAGAGCCAACACTTAACTTAGATTGGTTGGAGTCTGTGGGTGTTGGGTGAAAACCCAATTTTACCCATTACAATTAGTCTCTTCTCGTTGCCTTAGACTTGTTCAAGGTGCCGAGAATACATCATGGGATAACAAAAATTGGTTGAGCTGGTCCAAATCTCATATCGGACACCAGTGTGGTCAGTTTTATCATGAGATTGACCATTCTTGCGCATAACATGTGCAAGTGCCACGAAGATGAAACTTTGGTGATTTGGTTATTCTTGCCCACAACGGATCGATACAAGTGCTCGAAAGACGAAGCATTGGTGGTAGAGCCGTTCTTGCCCACAACGGGTGCAAGTGATCGGAGGACGAATCATTGTAGGTTCAGCCACTCTTGCTCCTGATGGATGCAAGTGCTTTGAGGACGAATCACTGGTGGTAGAGCCGCTCTTGCTCACAACGGGTCCAAGTGCTCTGAAGACGAAACACTGGTGGTAGAGCCGCTCTTGCTCACAACGGATCCAAGTGCTCTGAGGACGAAACACTGGTGGTAGAGTCACTCTTGCCCAGCAAGTGCTCTGAGGACAAATCACTGATGGTAGACCCACTCTTGCCCACAACGGGTGTAAATGCTCTGACGACGAAACACTGGTGGTAGAGCCGCTTTTGCCCACAACAGGTGCAAGTGCTGTGAGGATGAATCACTGGTGTTATGTCCAAGTATTTATTGACCTTAGAGGGGGGGTGAATAGGGTCTTGACAAATTTAAATTTCTACTGAGTCCCTTTTTGTGGAAATTAAATTAACAAGGGAATGCAACTAGCAATTCTAAATTGAAGTAATAAAGAAAAGTAAGGAAATAGTTAGAAGGAGCAAACACAAAGATATTGTTCACAAGGTTCAGCAATCCAGCTTACGTCCCCACCTCAAGCTATCCGCTAAAGAATTCACCACAATTCAATATCGCACATACTTCTTCCAGTTGAAGTCCAAACCTTTACAACTTTATTCACAGGCGAAATTCAAGCCTATCCAATCTTCTTCCAGGGAGAAGATCAAGCCTTACAGTTGCAAGAGAACAATTATCTCTTCACTTACACGAAACTCCCTGCTTCAAAGACAAGAATCCTTGATTCTTGATTTTCTCAATACAATATTGAGATTTGCTCCTTAGATGAGCTGAGTAAGATCTCTTCAAAGCTCTAATAAAATCTCCCAACAGTTGGAGTTGAATAGTTCAAGAACAGTGAATTGGGGATTTGAGGATTTTCACCAAGGATGTGAGAATTTCAGCTTCTAGTGAATGATAAGTGTTAATAGATTGATCAATAGTTGTTTTTCATTCATAAGAGATCTCATTTTATAGCCCATAAGGATTTATGGCTGTTGGTAGAGTAATAAATGCAAGCTAACCGTTTTAAAATAGCCATTACAGGGCATTTATTGCGTCACTCGAGTCATCTAGTCGGCTGGATGATCACAATTGTCAGTTTAATATTCTGGCCTTCATCTAGTCGACTGGATGACTCCATCTAGTCGATTGGATGATGCATTTTCTGCACAAAATCAATTTTCCAAGACTTTAATGATGAGATATGATTCCAATGTCTTTTACCTTATTTTTATCAACATAATTATCATCTTCTTAGGTTCTTAAAGAGATTTTAAATTAGGTCTTAAGGTACCTATGATCATTATAAGTATGTGAGCTTTTCAACACCAACTTTTGAGGATTTTATACATTTGTCCTAAGCACTCTCTAAGAATAAAAATTAACTCTAAACCATCTTGAGAGTCTTCAAAACTTTGATCTTAGATCTTCAACAATATTTTCAACTTTGAGATCTTCCAAGACTTCTTCGTCATCTTTTTATGAAGTTTGACATGAACTTCAATTTGGTCTTCTAGAATGATTGCAGTTTCTTTTGAGTTTGATTGTTTTGAGCTTCTATAATTTGACTTGAATGCTTCTTTTAGCAATTTGGATGACAATTTCATGTCTTTATGAGTTGAATGGTTGACTAATACTCTTGTACACAATTTTTCATAACCACTTTAAAGAAGACATTAATAGCATAAAAGTCATTTCATTATTCAGGTTATCATCAAAATTAATAAGGGTACCTAAGGTTGTAACCTTTAAGCTGACACTGCTCTTTCCCACAACGGGTGCAAGTGCTCTGAGGACGAATCACTGGTGGTAAAGTTGCTCTTGCCCACAACAGGTGCAAGTGCTCTGAAGAAAAATCACTGGTGGTAGAGTCACTCTTGCCTACAACAGGTGTAAGTGCTCTGACATCGTGCGGTGCTTGGGCCAGCGTGACTCATACCTCATACGTAGATCACATGTCAAAGAGATGAGTGATAGGATTTGCCCCTCCATCTAGGAATGAATGATCGGATTCGCCCATCCGTCTAGGGATGAGAGACCAAATTATTTGTAATCAATCATTGCGTATAGAGTACATACCTTCACCGTTAACCACCCGTGTCGTTGAGAGGATGCGTACCGCTGACCCCCAATTTCGCGGAAATGACAATGTTGTCTGTTTTGTTCAAAGTTCCCACAGACAGCGCCAATTTGTAAAGGCAAATTTTCGGGCTAGTGGTACCTGTCACGGGCTGCATGGTTTAGGTCATGTACACTCGTATGCATGCTTATGTCATCCTTACCCTTGTCATATGGCACGCTCTTTGAAAGAGATGACGTTCCGTACATAATTGTCCAAGGTTCAGCTCGGGTTCGTCATCAGCTTATCACGGGTTCTTCCTCGGTTCATCACGGCTTCATCCTCGGTTCAGCACATGTTCGTCCTCCGCAAGGTGGGCGGTTGCCTGACCTGATATAAACACTCCGACGAGCAAGTCAGTATAGAGCATTAACATATGAGCATTAGCGTATAGAGATACCTACCATGTGGTCGTCGACCGTTTGGTAGAGCACAGTCAGATGTCGGAGGTCTATACAGGTCGGGAACACTGTGCATGGCGAGATTCTAATATGATTGTAGAGTGCGGAGGTCGAACATGACCAGCTCGGATGCACTGTGCAAGGATACCGGTGAAAGCATTGTTCATGCCCGACAGGTCTAGCATATCGCGTAGGTGAGCTCAGTCGATGATGGGGATGTGCTCGGTAGGGCGGGTTGAGTACTCTCGAGACAAGTACGGGCATGGCAGGATGGGTCAAGTACTCTTAGAACGAGTACAGGCATGGCAGGATGGGTCGAGTACTCTCGGGACGAGTACGGGCATGACAGGACGGGTCGTGTAATCTCAAGACGAGTACAGGCTCAGTCAATATGTGCTAAATCAATACGGGGATGAGTGTGCTTGTACAAGAGTGCACTCGGGTAGTCCCGGGATAAGTGTAATTGTACAAGAGTGTACTCGGGCAGTCCCATGATAAGTGTACTCGTATGAGAGTGTACTCAGGCAGTCTGGGGATAAGTGTACTCATACGAGAGTATACTCGAGCAGTCTGGGGATGAGTGTACTCGTAAAAGAGTGTACTCGGGCAAAGCAGGGGTGAGTGTACTCGGGCAATGCATGGGTGAGTATGCAGCATTGACATATAATTAAGCAGATAAGTGTAAAGCATCAGGGTGTAGGGATACCGTATGATGTCTACCGTAGACAATCAGATGGTGGGGACCGCGGACCGAACGACCGAGCCCCCCAAGCCCCGGGTCCTCTTTTTTCTTCTTCTTCTCTTTCTCTTTCTTCTCCCTGATTTTCCACTCATGCATCCCCCTGTTTTTGGTTCACACCCCCCCCCCCCCTCCTCCCTCCCTCCCTCCCTCCCCCCTCTTTCTCTCACTTGTCCAATGCCTCTTTATACGCAAAAGGGCAAAAGATCTTTGTGCCAGCTCGTAGAGTCCGCACTTAACTTACGTCGGTGGGTGTTGGGTGAAAACCCAATTTTAACCATTACAATTAGCATTGGGGATTGGAGCCCTTGCAACTCATCAGTCGGGGGAATGGATCTCGAGACATCTTTATTAAGAGAGGCCACACCCCACCATTGGAGTAAGAAGCGGGTGTTTTGGAATTATTTCAATCAACGTTTTTCTCATTCTTTGTATATTAGTTAAGAGCAATTTTAGAATTAAGATAAATTTCAATCAACTTTGTAAGTCTCTTATTCTCTTTATATATTTGTAAATGACAGTTTTTGAATTAAAATAAATTTCAATCAACATTTTTAAGTCTCATTTACTTTAAATATTTGCTAATGACAGTTTTGGAATTAATAGAAATTTCAAACAACCTTTTGAAATTAATAGAAATGTTAATTAACCTTTTGAATCGAGGCATTCTCTTGGTATTAGTAAAGACTAGTGGGTCACACGTGTGAAAGAGGTGGCAAATTCAATCAACGTTTATAAAATGTAAGCTATCACGTAAAAGATTTTAGTGGTCTTGGCCGCTTGGCTTTGGTGAAGCGATAGGTCGCATATCTCTCATTTGGAAGAGGACCCGAGTTCGAGTTGGGGGTGTAGTGTTGAGATCTACCATTAGTTCTAACTTAACTCATCGGACATATAAAAAACCAGAAATGCTAGCCTCATTCTCAATCTTCCATGGAAGTAACGTGGTGGTTACAAATGTCAAACATCTCTTATTTTTTATTTTTTTAATCTGTTAAAATATCAAACATCTCCACGTTGTACACTTATTCTTGCATTTGGAAAAAATTGAAGTTATTGCAACTGGGGTTAGCCTCCTCAAATAAAAAAAGAATTTTTGGTACGAATTTTCCTAGTGGCAAATAGCAAGAGGTCTCAGAAGTTAACTATATATGATAGATGTTTTTTTTCCACGCGGTACAAATGAAGATGGTGAATGATCAATATATATATATATATATTTATGATTTTGGACATTGATCTCTTAGAAGAGGCCCATCTAGAGTTGGTCTCAAACCTATGTACCTCATGTAAAAATAGAGTCGGTCTATGCGTACTCCCAAATATACTCTTGACAGTCTATAACTAATCACTAAGGAATAAGATTTGATCCGACTTATTTTGTTCTTTCTAACGCTACATCAGTTTTAATTCTAACAGTTTAATAATGAAGATATAGTTAAACGTTTAAAATTTGAAAGTATATTTGGAAGTACACTTTTGGAGTAACCCTAGACTAATTCAAAATTATAAACAAAAGGTGGACTTTCAAGTCATTATTGGCCATGTTTGGATAAACTTCTCATATAAGGAAAAAACTTTCCAAGGAGTCACTTGGAAGAAAGTAATAACTTCTAAAGAAGTATTCAGAAGTCACTTTCAGATTGACCTCGTCCAGCATCGAGAAGTCTATCCAACAACACCTTAGTGTAGAGAAGAAAACCCCTTCTTTGGCGTTTTAAGTTTTTAGTTTTTTAACACCCCGATCTCAAAAAATAGAGCAGTGCATAACCCAGCTAAAGGTGTTCTAAAGGGTCTCTATTATTGCTACTCACGACCATAAGGGGTGTAGGCAAGTCACCTATCAAAAAGATCCTTCCATTGATGGTGTAGGCTAGTCACCTCATAGCAATAGCAATATACTTTTAAACCAACTCTAGATAAGTCTTCGGTTGCATGGGGTGGGGGTATTCCCTGTGTAGCCCGTGGGACTAGCTCTCAATGAATTAGTAGAACTTTAATTTGGATGGCATAACATGTGAAAACAGGGAAAAGAAATGAAAATTTCAGATTTCTAATACAATTCTTAACTCTGTTTTGCCTGATTATCTTTTCTTTTTTATATTTTCATTTATTTTCTGGGCACCCAAACATAGGAGAAATGAAAAAGAAAATAAACTTAAATTTTCTTGCAAAATAACCATTAAAAGATTGATGAAATTTTTGGGAGAAAGTTTGCACTACTGAGAAAGTGCAAGAAAATGAAAGTGAGTATTTTTTTTTGGATCTCGGGGTGTCCCCAACCCTTTGGGCCAGGACTAATCCTTGAGGGTGTGACGTGAGCCCGCAACCCGCCACATCAGGTAAGTCCGGGTAAACCCGTGCGGGGCTAGCCCCAAAGAGGGAGTGAAAAATGGAACCCAAGACCTCCCACTTGGGAAAAGGCCTATAAACCACTGGTTGCAAATCAAACGCAAGAAAAGTACAAGAAAATACATTTTTCTTTTTTACTTTCTCTCTCTTGCCCGCCAAACGAACACACTATAGGGGAGCATTATATAACTTTTGTAATCCAGATTCAAATAAAACAAAAGAAACGTGACAAGTCTCTTGTTCTTTCAGCTGTAGGGTTTTAAAAAATGGGAAGTGATTTAAGACTCTCGACTATCGAGAGCTGGACCGTTGGATTTTCAATCTAAAGCATTGTGGACATGTCGCCTTTGGATTTTCAATCTAAGGTCCAACTCTCCATAGTACCAGTTTTTAATCACTTTCCTTAAAAAAAATTTAGGAGAGACATTTATATTGGTTTGTGGATCCAAATAACAAAAGTCGTATACAGTTTGTGCGCCTATTAAATAACATAGATAAATGCCATTCAGGCCAGCTGATTTGTGAAAGGCTTGCAATAGGCGATATTGTACAAGATAAGCAACTCCTGTTTTCTGTAATTAAAATATGCATTGACTAGAAACTAAGTACATATGAGAGCAAAAACCTTTACATTCCTAATATCCATAATAAAACTAGAGTGAGTCGCTAACTTTCAATATTTTTTTAACTAAAAGATGAGCTTCAATGTTATATTTTGAGGAATGCTAGCCCTACTCTCAGTCAAACTCTACTCCCAGTCTTCACCAACCACTTGTCCATTTTTAATGAGAGATAGTGCTTTAACCAACATAACTGACTTGATAATGGATAAGTGGTTGGTGGAGGTTGAGAGTAGAGTTTGACCGAAAGCAGGGCTAGCACGTCTCTTATATATTTATTTTTTTTGCAAATTCTGGTTGGTAGGGGTTAGCATCTGTTTCGAGTGGAATCAATAACCACGCATACCCTTCTCACAAAATTGAACCCGGAACCTCCCTCCTAGTGAGGGGATACACAGCCACTGGGCTAGCCCCAGTGTGTATTTATATCTTCTTCCAATGTTTTTTTTTAAGTGAGCTTTAATATTATAAGTTCTTTTAATATAATGGAATCGGATAGATTTGAATGCATTAGTAAAATGACTAATAACTCTAGATTTGAATGCATTAGTTAAATGATTAATAACTAAAATATGAGGCAAGATTTTCCACTCTATTAGCCCTTTTGTGTCGGAATTCCACTGTCAGGCATTCAAGACGAACGATTGTCTTTCGCCATGTTGAGACCATGTCCGATGGCCAAAAATCTCTGCCAATGTATTTTTCAAAATGACAAAGATACACATATTCATATATATCCTAATCGACAGCAATTGTTCAACTATGAAGTTGACAAAAATACGACATTTACATAGAGTTGAGAAAAATACTCTTTACATATAAATATTTTTTCCCAAATGACAAAAACCCTACTTACATGTGCTTTTTAATGTTCCTTTAGGTCCGTTCTTGTGGTGAGACTTGTAAAGCTTGACACTTTACACTTGATAATGGTAGTTAGTAGAAAATTTGAGTCATTTTGTCAAGGTTTTTAACAAGATTAATTCCTACCATAGTGAGATTTCAAGTCTTACAATTTTTTATGAGATTTGAAATCATTCATTTTGCTCATTTAAAGTCTTAGTCTTATAGGAAGTGTAACTCAATTGATGAAAAACATTTATACATTTAGTTCTCAAAAGAAAATGCACATTGTTCGACAAAAATTACAAAGTGTCAAACTTTCCAAGTCTCAACAAAAGAAAGGGTAAAATAAAGCAAAAGTTCACCTTATTTTCAAGAACGCAACCAAACAATGGAAGATCCGAGAAGTTAATCTTTTATCGTACAACCTTTTACACCGTAAATATTTTACGTCGTAAAACCATTTATGTGCAAACAAATGGGACCAAAAATCAGACACCACACACAAAATTCAAGCACTGTTCATTATAACGACATTCTGACAGTGGATGGTGAGAGAAGAGGGGGGGGGGTGAATGCATTAGTCAAAGTTAATCCATAATTCATCAACAACAATCCTTTTTCTGATTTCGAAGTTCTTGAATTCTTTTAAATAATCAAACATGAATACATAGCAAAACAAACATACGCCCAGACGCCTGAGAAAGTGACGAATCATAAGTGAACAAGAAAATACAAGGTCAGATTAAAATGATAA
The DNA here is from genome assembly GCA_015143295.1 of Tetracentron sinense. Taxonomy (NCBI): domain Eukaryota; kingdom Viridiplantae; phylum Streptophyta; class Magnoliopsida; order Trochodendrales; family Trochodendraceae; genus Tetracentron; species Tetracentron sinense. The sequence goes on along the minus strand of CM026554.1, from coordinate 4,177,193 downwards.
GCAGGAATTTCCATTCGGGCTTTTTGGCAAAGATTAAAACCAAAATTTGAATAAATGATGACTGATTTTTGTTTCCAGAAGATAGTTCAGCTTCACCTTTGCACCTCTTTGATAAAAGCTACCTCCCCACCACCAGTAGATGGTGAGAGAAGGTGCTTATCTTGATCCGCTTCATCGCTTTCCGTTGGCTCACGTGGTGTGGTGGTTGAGAATGATTCGGACCCATCTTCTTCTGGATACAACATAAAATAAAAGGCTCGTAAATATTAATTGTTAAGCAACTGTTATTTTCATATATAGATAAAAGATTAAGTTTAACAAGTATTAGGTCAACAAAGACTTTCCATTTCAAGAAAGTAAGCTTTAACAATTATTTTACAAATAAAAACAAAATGAATAAAATTCAAGACAGTCTGCGGGTAACATCTCATCATGCCAAGATAACCAAATTCAATGGGAGAAATAGACTACTAACCACCCGAACAGCCATGGTACTCGGGCAGCTGTTTAACAGTAGTTACTTGCAGGCTTTCAGGAAGTAGACAACTGCACACAGCTCCTGAAATTTGGAAGAGAATTTGCACCTTCAACTTTCTGTTGTGATATACAAAAAAGAACTACAGAGAGAGAGAGAGAGACAGAGAGAGAGATGATTTATCAATACTTACTTAGGTACTTCCCTTCCTGTTAAGGAAATAAAATTATGATAGACAAACAGCTATGGACTGCAAAGTCCTCCCAACTTGAGAAAGATGTCAAACATTTTACAGAAGAGGCAAGGTGGCATAGAACACTATAAACACCAAGTAGCCAGTAAAGCCATAATGTCTTAACTGTGACAGCCAAGTCAACCACAAAAGTATTGCAGTTGACTCATCCAATAGTGGGAAATTCTGAAGCACCAAAGACCATGAATGACGCAGAAGAAGGGGAATTAAAAAGACTTTGTACCTAGATGTGCAAGCCGATTCACCCATCCAGGGATCCGTTTGCCTGTCAATCTCAAGGATATGTCATCTGTAAAATGGTTGCAATTCTTGGAGATGAGGTGATAGGTGTCCCCGTGATATTCTGCAGCCATGTTCTCCATAAATGTTCGAAATTCAGAGGGCGGAATGTTTATGCGGCCCAATGAGATGGAACATCTGTAGATAAAACCCGGGCAGCTCTTTGGATCCACCTCAAACACTCCACTGGTCGGGAAGTCATGGGCTCCAAATCCATACTCCATACCATGGACTGCTCTCACAAATCGAAACAGCCATGTTAAAATAATTCATCTGATAAAAACAAGATTCAAGTAAAGATAGGAGAGGTTTAAAATCACTAAAAAAAAAAAAGGTGATATAATGCAGTTATGCTCTCTCTTTTATATTAAATAAATTATAGGTTTAGCATGACATCACTTTTAAAAATAAACCTCGAGTAGAAAAAGAATTAATTCTAATGTCCTACAAGTTAAATATCTAGGCGGCTAGGCACAATCTTATAATTAATTGATTGGTAAAATAAATCCCTAATATAAAATTAGCTCCAATGTGACCCACTTCTTCTTCTCATCATTACTTTTTCTATCCAACAATTGAATCCTTCCATATAACAATTATCCTTTGACAAATCAAACATGAATCAGGCCCCAGGTGTATTAACTATATCCTTTTGTTTAAAATTGACAGTTCCAATTCTGATAGGTCCCTTCCCTTGCATCTGGAATAGCTCAAAAGGAATAAAGGAAAGAATCAAATCCTATCACTCCAAAGTCCAAACGATTTTGTAGGATATGTAGCAAGCACTAAAATATGAGTATGGATCCTTGCTTCCGAATAAAACTCAGTAAGTATAGAAATTGGATGAAATTGAAATTGCACAAGGATGGAATTGAAATTCCGGACCTTTCCATACCGACCTAAATACCATGTTCCTCGATGTTATTAGTTTTCAAAGGATTTGAAGAACCAATCATACCGTATCAGAAATCTCTTAACACAACATGTATTCAGTCTTAATTGGTGCTGCGTTGTGAATCTTGTAATAAAACAATTGTAATCAAAAGGAAACTACACAAACTTATCAGCCCAAAAAGAAACCCAGAATCAAATTTGTATGCACAATGCGTTCCCTAACAAAGGATTCTTTCCCTGAAATTAGATTTATCCAAACAACTAAATTTGGTTTGATCTTAGTATCATTAGTTGAATATAGACAATTCCAACACCAAATTCAATTGCCCACTCTCTCAAATCGTCTACCCCAAATGATATAAATGTTGGCTGTTATAGCAGCAATTTTAGGCCTGGATCTTTCGGCTTTTGCATATACAATAATATAAGATGGTATAATTTTAACAAATAACATGCCTAAATGGGGAGCATTTTCTCTCTTTAGGAGAGATCAATAGTCATTAGGATTGAGGGTTGGGACCATTCCCTATTTATAGGGTCCCAAATCCTACCTGTCAAAGATTCCCACAATCAACGGTGATTATGTGCTAATGCGTGTCTAGGATTTTACTAAGTCTGGTGTACCTTAATGATCATAACAATGATTTTGACTATTTTCTATAAGATCTAAGGGTCTGGTCGATCCAATTGTTTTAGTGAAATCCAACTATGAGCCATCATCACGATCTCTGCGTGTCCTGTCTATCGGGGGCAGTGTGGGAATTTTGAAGCTGATAAATCAGTTGTTTGGGATGACAGGTGCATCTTTTCCAATCCCTTATAATTTGTTCTAATTACCTGGATTTGAATTGCGAGAACTCTTGAACTCAAATGCGGAACAGGGAAGAATAATCAGGGTTGTGACAAATCAAGCCCGTTATAGACCACAAGATCTATCAATAAAGACCAAAAAACTTTTTCAAACTAAAGATCTATATCAGAGTTTCCCCACGCATAGATCCAAAAGCAACCTCCATTACCGAAAAAGGACCTCAATTCCTATCCCTGAACTACAAATCACATAAGCATCAAAACAAAGAAAAACCCAAGTCAAAATCGAACAAATTATCAAAACGCAAATCCCCATTCATCCCAAACTTACCAAATTCGAGATTACTCAACTAGAAACAAATTTCAATACCAAAATCATCTAAGAAAAAGGTAAAAAGACAAATAACAAATAACCACCCCAGAACAACAAAAATCAACCGAATTTCAATACAAGAATCAAAAAAAAAAATAAAAAATCAGATCTTGCTCACCTTCAATTCCCGAATGAAAGATTCCCAATCCAAACCAGTACATGTAATTGTTGAGAGGAGTGAGATCGTATACATTCAACAACACATGAGTCGCGTAATTCCTGTCAGAAACTTCCGAAGCCGAGTTCGAGGAGTTCATAATCCCCATTGAAATCTTCTGCAACTCCTCAAAACCCTAAAAGCACTTGAACTTGAACTTTTCTTCTCAGTTCATGCAAAAAAAAAATTAATGAAGAACAGCATCAAACAACCAAACGAAAGAACCAGAAAGATGGGTCACCGGAGAGAGAGAAATGAGTGAGACTTTGAGATGAGAACAACAGATGGCAACAAAGGTGCTGTGATCGTGCACCCCAATAAGGATGAAAGAGAGATGCCCTTTTCTTTCCTTTTCTATTCCATGAGAAAAAAAAAAGGGCTAAATATCATTTTATCCACGTGGCAGACTTGCAGAGGTAGGCCCAGATGGATCGGTCCGTTCAAATATACACGGATATGATTTCATAATTAGAAATGAAGAAGGCATGCGTAGCCAAGCTACTCCAAGAGCTACAGGAAAAAAAAAAAAGGATCGGTGATATCCATAGCTCCCTTCTTTTGGTGGAATATTTAAAATCCGGAACATTGATATTTGAGGCGTGCTTTCCCTACTCTCGGTCAAACTCTACTCTGAGCCTCCACCAATCACCTATCTATTTTCAAATCAGTTATGATGGTTAAAACACTCTCTCTCATCAAGAATGGACAAATGGTTGGTGGAGACTGAGAGTAGAGTTTGACTGAGATTAGGGCTAGCATTTCTCTTAATATTTTGAAACAAGAGGCAAAAATCTGAGATGAGAGTGGAGAAAGTTTCTAACCTTTTTACACAATGATATCTTGATTTATAAAGTTCAAATTAATTAGAAGTTCACATTCATGGAACTTAAAAAATCCAAATATTTTGGTGGAACTTAAAAGTTCCATACTTATAGAACTTTTACACTATAGAATAACATAGTTCTAGACATTTAAGTAACATTAGACATGAAAAAATAAAAGTTCTAGACTTTAAAAGTTCCACAAAAAGAACGGAGGCCAAGGTCCTATCTAGCATCGAGAAACTCACTCAACAGTTTATCTACTTTGATATATGCTATATCCCTCGTGAAGTTAATAGAGCTACATATTTTTTTATTAAATTCTATTCGAATCCCGAGATGATTCATTTCGATACCCCTAGGGTTTCCAGAGAGCTCAAGTAAAATGTTGTTGAGGATCGCTCTGGTCGTCCCTTTGCTCGCATGTAATTTTATCATGCTTTTTCAATGCAGGTCGGGGCCTGCCTAACGCACACCATCTTTTCTTCCAAAAAAAAAGTATCTGAACAAAACTGTCAGATCACTACAACCTGTTTATACACCACAGATAAGTTCTTCTAATGACTTTCTCACCAAGTTCCCTACAACCTGTTTATACACCATAGAGAGGTTCTTGTGATTTTCTTATCGAGTTCCGCACAATCAAATCATAGCTTGGTGAGTTAGGGATAGTTCATGAGGAACATTTTTTTTCTCAACTTAACAAAATTGAAAATTTGCATTTGACAAGCATTTTCTTTGAATTTTGTTTTACAAAGTCCCTTTGTTCTCCTTGAGAAAGCCAATATCATTATGTTCACACGACAAACATGTAGGAAGGTAGGTCTAGTATCTAAACAAAAGTATCGGATCCCTACAACCCGTTTATACACCATAGATATATTCTTCTTGTGACCTTCTGACCGAGTTTTGCACAATCGGATCATAACTTGGTGAGCTAGGGGCCGTTTGGTATAGTTCAAAAGGAATAGAACAAATTTGAAAATTACATTTGACAAACTTTTTTTTTTTAGAACATAGTTCCTTTGTACTCTATAAGAAAGTCAATATTATTTTTTTCATGTGACAAACATGCAAGAAAGTAGTTGACATTTGAACAAAATTGTCGGGTCCCTACAACCGGTTTATACACCATAGAGAGATTCTTCTCATGACCTTCTGACCAAGTTCCACACAATTGGATCATAACTCGGCGAGTTATGGGCCGTTTGGTATAGTTCATAAGGAACATTTTTTTTATCGACTTAACAAAATTGAAAAAATGCAATTGACAAGCATTTTCTTTAATTTTTTTTTTTTTACAAAGTTCTTTTGTACTCCTTAAGAAAGTCAATATCATTTTGTCCACGCGACGGACATGCAAGAAGGTAGGCCTAATATCTAAACAAAACTGTCAGATCCCTACAACCCGTTTATACACCATAGAGAGATTCTTCTTATAACCTTCTGACAAAGTTCTACACAATCAGATCATAACTCAGTGAGTTAGGGGCCGTTTGGTATAAGTTCATAAGGAATAATTTTTTTCTCGACAAAACAAAATTAAAAAATTGCATTTGACAAACATTTTATTTGATTTTTTGGGGGGGAACAGTGTTGCTTTGTGCTCCTTAAGAAAGCCAACATCATTTTGTCCATGTGGCAAACTTACAAAAAGGTAGGTCCAGTAACTGAACAAAACTGTCAGATCCCTACAACCCGTTTATACACGATAGAGAGATTCTTCTCGTTTCTGATCGAGTTCCGCACAATAGGATCATAACTTGGTGAGTTAGGGACCGTATGTTATAGTTCATAACGAACATTTTTTCCTCAATGGAACAAAATAGGAAAATTGCATTTGACAAGCATTTTCTTTGTTTTTTTTTTTTAACATAGTTCATTTGTAAGAAAGCCAATATCATTTTGTCCACGTGGCAGTCATGTAGGAAGGTAGGCCCAATATCTTAACAAAAATGTCAGATCCATACAACCTGTCTATAGACCATATAGACATTCTTCTCGTGACTTTTTGACCGAGTTTTGCACAATCGGATCATAACTCGGTGAGTTAGGAGCCGTTTGGCATAGTTTATAAGGAACATTTTTTTCTCGACAAAACAAAATTGAAAAATTGCATTTGACAATATATTTTTTTAAAAAAAAATTGAGAACATAGTTCCTTTGTACTCGTTAAGAAAGCCAATATCATTTTGTCCATGTGGCAGACATTAAAGAAGGTAGGTCCAGTATCTAAACAAAACTATCAGATCCCTACAACCCGTTTACACACCATAGAGAGATTCTTCTCGTGACCTTCTGATCAAGTTCTGCACAATTAGATCATAACTCGGTGAGTTAGGGGCCGTTTGGGTATAGTTCATAAGGAACTATTTCTCTTGACGAAACAAAATTGAAAAATGCATTTGACAAACACTTTCTTTGATTTTTTTTGGGAACATAGTTCCTTTGTACTTCTTAAGAAAGTTAATATCATTTGTCCACGTGGCAGACATGCTGGAAGGTAGGCCCAGTATCTAAACAAAACTGTCGGATCCCTACAAACTGTTTATATACCATAGAGAGATTCATCTCTTGACCTTTTGACCGAGTTCCGCAAAATTGGGTTATTACTCGGTGAGTTAGGGGTCGTTTGGTATAGCTCATTAGATTTTTTTTTTCTCGACATAACAAAATTTAAAAACTGCATTTGACAAGCATTTTCTTTGATTTTTTTTTTTTTTTGGGAACATAGTTCCTTTGTACTCCTTAATAAAGCCAATATCATTTTGTCCATGTGGCAGAGATGTAGGAATGCATAGGGCTGTCAATGGACCGGATCATGATCCGGATCCGATCCGAATCCGATCCGATTAGCCGGACTTTGGACCCTATATGTGATCCGTCGGATCGGATCGGTGGAATCCGATTATAATCGGATCGGATCTGGATATAGGGTGATCCGATCCGATTAAAATCCGATCCGATAATAATAATAATTTTTAATTATTTTAAATATATTATTTAGATTTTCTATGTATAAAATATTAATTTTTAAATAAATTAATATTAATTAGTATTAATTAAGGTATTATTAGATTTTTTATTATTAAAATAGATTTTTTTTAAAAAAAATAACCTTACTCGGATCGGATCGGATCGGATCGGATTCGGATCGGACGATATATAATCGGATCGGATTCGGATCGGTTACTTCATGATCCGACGGATCTCGGATCGGATTCGGATCAGTCGGATTCTTAATCGGATCGGATTCGGATCTAGGCAGATCCGGTCTGAATCCGATCCGTTGACAGCCCTAGGAATGCAGGTCCAGTATTTGTTGGATCCTTACAACCTGTCTATACACCATAGAGAGATTTTTCTCATGACCTTCTAATAGTTTTACACATTTGGATCATAACTTGGTGAGTTAGGGGCCATTTAGTATGATTTAGAAAGAACATTTTTTTCTTGACGGAATAAAATTGAAAAATCGCATTTGACAAGTTTTTTTTTTTTTGGAACATATTGTTTGTTTAGAACAAAAAAAAAAAAAAAAAAAACAGAACTTCTCTTAGTATTCTGAAAAAACACTCTACAAGATGGGTGTTTAGTGTTTACAAATAACTCTTTTATCATCTCTCTCCCTAACTTCTTTCTCTTTCACAACTCTTTCTTCTTTCACTGCCATACTCCCCACCATCACCATTTCCAAACCCACCATTGTCACCACCCAACCCATATCCCACTACCACCAACCTGTTGCCACCCTTATAGTTGCTAGTATTCAAGCTGAGTTGAGCTGGGCCAAGCTTGAATTTCTAGGCTCAAAGCTCGGCTTGAAAGTGTTGGATTGGTTTGAGCTCGAGCTCGATTTGAAACAAAATATATATATATATATATATAATAAATAGTATATTAAATATAATTTATGATAATTTAAATATTATAAATATGATTAATTAATAATAATAATAATAATAGTATATTATAAATATATCAAGTCAAGCTCAAGCCGAATTGAGCCGAGCTTCAAGTTGAGCTGAATCAATCTAGGCCTGGCCTGAGCTCGACTTGATTTTAAAATCGAACTTGAAAAAAGGATCGGCTCGGCTCGATCAAGCCAAAAAGCTTGGCTTGAACTTGACTTGATCAAGCTGAGCCTTCGAGTTGGCTTGGCTTGAATGCACCCCTAGCCGCCACCACCACCAACCCCACCATTGCCATCACCAATGCCACCACCCACATCTCTATCCCATTGCCACTACCAACCAACCGCCTATTGCAACTAGGGGTTGTAATCGGGCTGGGGTTAACCCAAGCTCAGCCCAAAGTTCAAAACATTAGCCTAGCTCAATCTTAGCCCAAACACCCTAGCCCAAGCTCGATTCACAAATAATATCGGGCTTTGAGCCGAGTTTGGGATGACCCAAACTAAGTAGAGCGTGGGCCAAGTTCGGGCTAGCCCAAAGAAGCCAAGTTACTGTAATTGCATCATAAAATCAGAGTTCAACCGGAAAATGGATGAAATGATGGTAAGATGCTTTGTTGAAACAATTTCAAAAGACGTATTTCCATTTTAGAAAATAAATGGAATCCTTTACCGAGATGAGAGGTGGTTACCCTTTAGGAAAATAGAGCTTGAAAGTCTTTTTAAGAATTGATTCTAGTCCTTTTTAAGAATTGATTCTAGTAGGTGAAACCGGAGACATCAAAGGGGGAACTGTCCCTCAAAGATGCCAAGGAGACTATAGAGGAAAGAGGAAAGAAGAAAATAGGGGATCCAAAAACCATCATTCATGTTGAACCAAAAACAAAAGAATCAGTCTATGGGTATGCCCAATTATACTCTCAAATCTACTCCCAAATCCTAACAATTTATAACTCCACTAAGGGCCAGGATTTGAGTTGACTTATTTTGTCTTTTTTAATGTCACATCAGCTCTAATCCTAACTATTTAACAATTGAGATAAACGGTTAGGATTTGACAGTATATTAGGGAGTACACCTTCGGAGTATCCCAATACTAATTCAAAAAAAAAAAAAAAACCATCATTCATGGATCCAAATAATTATATCAGGAATCTCAAAATAAAAACCCATAACTCATGCCCAACAATAAGTAAACCAAAGAAAACACGAGAGCCAAAAACCAAGAACATGATATTAATCAAATTGCCACATTACAGTGAGAGACATCACTGTTCGTGGGGCCTTCTCTCTCTCTCTTTCTATACATATATAAATAAATAAATGTAAAATATAATTAATTCGGGTCAAGTTGAGTTAAGGGTAACCCATATTTTACTTCGGGTCTATATTATTATCCAAACTCAGCCTAGCCCAAAATAAAAAAAGGCTCAACCCATCCAAACTTTGGGCTCTGGTTTGGGCCAGCCTAGGCCATTTGCCACCCCTAATTGCGACCACCTTAGCCACCACCCCACTCTGTCATGAACCACTTTCCCACCATCTTCACCATCAGGGGTAGAGCCACATGGGGCCCAGGGCCTGAAATTTTGGGGAAAAGAAATTTTTAGTATACTATTTTAGCCCGGAGAGGGGTGGAGATAGAGGATGGGGGATCTAGGCCTCCTAAACGTTTGAGAAAAAATACATTCTATACAAAATACAAAACACACCGTCTATGAACTTGACCCTAAAAACAAATTTCGGGGGCTATACCCCCCAAACCCCATTGTTAGCCCCCGTAAGAGAATCCTGGCTCTGCCATGTTCACCACTCAATCTCTACCACATCCATCATGACAACTCCCTACATGATCCTACATTGTAAAATGTGTTGCATGGCATGAATAATTTAAATAATTTTATAATTATGTATACATATTTAATCTAATTGAAATTGTGTAACAAGGAGTTGACTTTTTATTTTCAAACATGATTCTTATGTTGTTTCTATTTTCTATGATCGATTCTGACACTCTCTTCAAACTTTTTAGTAGTTCAAAACAATTCTAGATTGATTTCTAAAAGGAAAATAATCACCATTTCGGTTGGTGACACGAGTAGAAAATTTTATTTTTTTGTGATTTTTTAAAGATAATTTATACTAAAACATTTATTAAAAGAGAAAGGATTGAGAAGCTTCATGAGATATAAAGATGAGGAGAGTGGAAAACTTCTCCAATCTTATTGGCGCATGCGCAATCCTGTTTTTTCTTTTCAAAACATTCTTTAAAGTGTTGGTGGTAATGTGGAGGGGTGTTTTAGACTTTTCATAAATGAAGAATTATGAAAAGAGGAATACTAGCCCTACTCTCAATCAACCCATATTCTCACCCTCCTCCAACCACCTATCCACCTTTTTGGTGAGAGAGTGTTTTAATCATTGCATAATGTATAAGATTGGTGGAGGGTGAGAGTATGGGTTGACCGAGAGTAAGGCTAGCACTCCTCAAAAAGGAGGAATGCTACGTGAGTATTTTAACAACAACATTAAACTATAGGAGCACTCAGAAACCAGTTGAAAAACATTAACCCGAGTTCATGGAAACGAGTAAAACCACGAAATTTCGAAAAGAACGCGATATTTTGGTAGTCATTCGGCGATATATTCGCTTTAGGGTTTAAGGACGTTCAAGGGTTCATGGCGCTTAGGTTTAGGGGCGCTTAGGTTTAGGGTTTAGGGTTTAGGAAAGCAGATTACACTATTTATCTCGACCTAGATTTGCAGAGCATCGAGATCAGGAACTCGGAGGAATCATGAATTTCCGGTTTCAGAACCTTATCGGAGCTCCATACAGAGGTGGAAACGCCATTATTTCCGGCGATACTCTCCTCATATCTCCGGTCGGTAACCGCGTCTCCGTCACCGACTTGATCAAATCCGAAACCAGAACCCTACCCGTCGAGTGTTCTGCTAACATTTCTAGAATCGCTATCTCTCCCGATGGCAATTTCCTCCTCTCTGTGGACGAGAACTCTCGATGTTTATTCATCAATCTACGTCGTCGCGTTGTTCTTCATCGCATTTCGTTTAAGAAGCCCGTCTTCGCAATCAAATTCAGCCCGGATGGAGCTTTAATTGCGATCGGAGTTGGTAAATTGCTGCAGATATGGCGTTCTCCGGGGTTTCGGAAGGAGTTTTTCCCGTTTGAGCTGGTTCGAACTTTCGCTGATTGTGATGCCACAATCACGGCCTTGGATTGGAGCCCAGATTCAAAGTATGTTCTGGCGGGTTCCAAGGATTTGACTGTTAGATTGTTTTGTTTGAAGAAATTGAGTGGGTTTAATAAGCCTTTTTTGTTTCTAGGGCATAGGGATTCCATTGTAGGTGCTTTCTTTTGCCTGGATAAGAAGTCGAATAAGGTTTCTAGGGTTTATACAATCTCGCGTGACTGCTCAATCTTCAGCTGGAATTATACCGCCATTGAAAGTAATACTAATGATTTACAAGGAGAAATGGCGGATCCTCCTTCTCCAGGCACACCAGAGCAAAGATCATCTGAAGAAAACAAAATTTTGGAGAGCAATAATTATGATGATACTAAGAAAAGGAAGAATTTTGATGGCCTAAATGATGATTTGGATGAAAAGTGTGAATTTCTTCTACATAAAGGGAGATGGGAACTGTCCAAGAAGGACTATTTTATGCAGGCCCAGGCAAAATTGACGGCTTGCGATTATCATCGAGCTCTTGATCTTGTGGTTGTGGGGTTTTCAAATGGTGTGTTTGGGCTCTATCAGATGCCAGATTTCGTATGCATTCACTTGCTCTCGATATCAAGGGAGAAGATTACGACTGCTGTTTTCAATGAGCATGGGAATTGGTTGACATTTGGGTGTGCGAAACTTGGACAGCTGCTTGTGTGGGAATGGCGGTCGGAGAGCTACATCTTGAAACAGCAGGGGCATTACTTCGATGTGAATTGTCTTGCATATTCACCCGATTCACAGTTTCTGGCAACTGGAGCCGATGATAACAAAATCAAGGTGAATTGATGTGGTTGTTGTGCAAGTTTAAGCTTGAATATATTGAGTTTGGCCTATCTGTGTATTTTTTTTGTGTATTCTGCTCTGTCAGAATGTACTGCTGCTGCATATCTGTGTGTTACCCATTTATTTGTATATTTTTTCTGCGTATCTATGTAACATATTCTTAAAATTGCAGCATCTGCACTTCACCTCTGCATGCCATTGCATATACAATTTGCACAAAAGAAATGTAATTAACAATAATAAATTTCCAACTGTTCCATGACATGTATTTTATCCTAAGGACTCTGACTGGCTCGCTTCTAGTACAGAGTATTCACATATCTGACATGATTGCCCCTGCATAACCGCCATCCCCAGTTTTCTGCTGGACCTGCTATCTGATAGCTAATGAGTTGATTTTAGTCCACCCTTCATAGTATATACAATCTGAAATGGTTTCTTGTGGTGCAACTCTAGCTAAAAATCTTATGCAAGCACAAATTTGTATCCTAAGGGTTGTCCTACTGTTTTCCACATCATTTTCACATTTCTATTTGCAACTATGTTTTATGTTTTTTTTTACCTTCCATTCTCCTGGTTTGCATTTTTTTTTTAAATTTTGAGCTTAAGCAGCAGTGTTTGTGCTTGCTTACTACAGATGTGGACAGTTTCATCAGGCTTTTGTTCTGTAACATTCTCTGAGCACACCAATGCAGTCACTGCACTCCATTTTATGGTTGGTAATCGTTGCCTTTTAAGTGCATCTTTGGATGGGACTGTTCGTGCATGGAGCTTGTCCAGTTATCGGAATTTTAGGACATTTACCACTCCTTCTTTGAGGCAGTTTGTTTCTTTGACATCTGATCAGAGTGGTGAAGTACTTTGTGCCGGAACGCTAGATTCATTCGAGGTATGTTTCTATCTCTCTTAAAGTTTGAGGTTACATTGTCATCGTTAATTCTTTTCCTGACAGGAAAATTTTTCAATTTGTGACTTCAGATTTTTGTTTGGTCGATGAAGACTGGCCGTCTGTTGGATGTTCTTAGTGGCCATGAAGGGCCTGTTCACGGGTTGATGTTCTCTCCTACACACGTGAGTTGGATTTTGTTTTGTCTGACAATCTGCACTCTGCAGTGGAATACATTTGTATAAATTCTTATTTTAATTCTTTTATGCTTTAGCTATGTTTATAATGCTTTCTCTATCTGCTACTTTGCTTATGAGATGTGGCTTATGTTTTCTGATAACCTGGTTTTATTATGATTTTCATACCAATAGTATGTATAATTAATGACAAAGTACTCATATTTTCTTAAGGTGACTTTACTTGCTAGCAGAGCAAAAGTTGCCTACCCCATTCTTAAGATTGACCACATTTGAAGAAGTTTAATGAGATGCTCTATTTTTATGTGTAGCCCATTTTAGCTTCATCTTCATGGGACAAAACTGTTCGATTGTGGGATGTTTTCGAAGGAAAAGGTGCTGTTGAAACATTTCCCCACACACATGATGTTCTTACAGTGGTATATCGTCCGGATGGAAAGCAATTGGCTTGCAGCACACTAGATGGTCAGATACATTTCTGGGATCCCATAGATGGCTTGTTAATGTACACAATTGACGGACGTAGGGACATTGCCGGTGGGCGTCTCATGACTGATCGTAGATCAGCATCTAACTCAAGTTCTGGAAAGTGTTTCACAAGCTTATGTTATTCTGCTGATGGGAATTATATTTTAGCTGGGGGAAGTAGCAAATATATTTGTATGTATGATGTTGCAGATCAGGTTAGTTGCATGTGTTCGTACATTTTTTTTGATTGGTTGCATGTGTTCATAGTTCATACATTGAGGAATACTTTATTTCTTTGCCATATATCATCTACTTTTGTTTCCAGGTATTTCTTGATTGAGTTGGGGGTGGTTAAAAAAATTGCTGTTAGATCAGATTCAGTGGCTTATCTTTCAAACTATTCTTATGATGTTTATTGTTTCATCATTACAACTGTGTATTGCTTCCTAACTCTTCTAGTTCAACTGGATAATACAGGTGATGTATAACTATGTAAAACAGAGATGGGATATTATAGAATCTAGTGTGACATTGTGAGGGATTAAAGAAAGCTAGACTGAGAAGTAAGAAATTAACACCATCAGGTAAGAGAGATTACTCTAAAAGGATAATTAACACAAACCAATATTTATGTTAAATTCGATCACATTTTTCTCTTTTATAGTAAATTCATGACTTTTTTATATTCTTTTCCCATTTAATCTAAGGCTTCTTTTGGTTCCATTCATGGGAAATTCCAAAAACATTTTGAAGCTCACAAGATGTGAAAACTGAAAATACATGCTAAAGAGACTTTTAGACCCCATAAAAAGTTCCTATGAAAACTGATACATAAATTTATTAAATAACAAGTGCGGCGCACACACACATACTTTACCCCCCTTTTCTATTATTCTTTTTCTAATAGTTGCTTGAAACTTAAATAATAGAACTCTCAAAACTCAAGTTTAAATGTTTTATTCACCATCATCTTCAATTCCTTATCCAAAATATTGGGGTCGACAATACAACCTGTTCCACCATTCCGTTCTATCAAAAGCCATAACTTCAATTAAGATATGTTTTCGAATTATTCTTCACTAACTCTATACTTGTCATTTTTGGCCTTCCCCTCTCTCTTTTAGATTTTTCAACTTGCACCAATTTACTTTTTTATAGAAGCCGTTAGTGGTCTTCGTTGAACGTGTCCAAACCATCTCAATCGTCTCCTCCTTTAATATCACCTATTGGAGTCACTCCCGAATCCTCTCTGCAATTTCTAATCTTATCTTTCCTTGTCTTTTTTGATCGGTATCTTATCTGTCCTTTTCTTTCCATCCATCTATCTTAGTATCCTCATCTCAAGTCTCAACCATACTAATTCTGTTAATATGTTACTTTTAGTAGCTCAACATTTTACTCCATAAAGCATAATTGGTCTTATTATTGTCTTATAAGATTTTTCTTTTAGTTTGAACAGGATGCTTCAAAACTCAAGTTTAATTACTAAAATTATTACTATACCAAATTAATCAAATTCACACATTTGCTTGCTTGTGTCAGTGGCAGTGTGTATGCTTACATTGGGGGTGATCAGGGTTCCACTCCCTTAAAGGTGCGGCGCGTGCCCTAAACCAAAAAAAAAACTAATGAAATTCACTAGGCATTAGCAATTTGTGCCATCTTTCTTTGACTCGTGGGTGTCACTTTAGGAAGATTTTCAATTCTTTGTAATAAATTTAGATGCTGGCCAACTCCTAAAATGTATTAACACGTTATATAGTAACAAAGTTTGGGTTCAGAAATTATTTGGCTGGGGTTAAGTTTGAAAAAAATCAGCAAATTCGGAAAAATAAAAAATAAGAATTATAAAAAAATAAGAATGTGATACTAACTAATATATCTACCAATCTGAAATAATTTGGGATAAGTTTGGAATTATTCGAGAACATGGGAATAGTTTGGCAGTCCGCGAATAATTCAACAGTTCGGGAATAATTTGCCATTTAATACTTTTACCCCTAAATAAACGAATTATTTGCGAATTTTATTACTAGACTAGGGCTTATGGAAATCAGATGCTCCCTTCATGCTACATTTTTTCAGATATTCATTGCCAATGTAAGGGACAAGGGTAACCATCAATACCTCTGCCGAAAGACGAAGACAGACTGCACTAAAGAATAGACTTGTATAGGTTTTCAGAGTGTACTCTGTCCTTTACTTTAACCACCATGCTTCTTAGAACTTAGAAGTGTAATTGATGTAGGTTGTATATAAGTGGCAAATCATTGTTATGAAATAGACTGCCCTTGAGCATAAATATACAATTTCCACAAGAAGCAAATGATAGAGCCGATGAATTCTTGGTGAGTTAGGTGTTTTGTTATTATCATTATTATTTTGCAAATCATACTTCTCTAATCATTTGCCGACCCCAAGTAGTTGGGATGATGCACAGATGACGTACTTCACTAATCATAACGAAAGGTTTAAGCTTCCATTGGCCTACGTTCCACTTGAAAATTTCTGTTTTGTCGTCATTTTGAAGGTTTCATTTCTTTCAAATTCACTAGTAAGGGGTAATTCTGTATCTTCCATGGAAATTGTTCTCATTTTTTGTGTTTAATTGATTGCTTAATTGTAAAGAGTGATTGCACACTCATCATACTCTCCAGTTTTACCATATACAGGTTTCTCATGTCTGGTTATTTCTTCTTTTGTGCGTGATTTTGTCTAGTACTATTTCTTTTAACTTTTATGTTAGAAATGCTTGGCTATAATGAACCGGGTATGCTAATGTATTTTATTTTACCATATCATACCAGGTACTGCTGCGTAGGTTTCAAATTACCCATAATCTCTCTTTGGATGGAGCTCTAGACTTTTTAAATTCAAAGAAAATGACAGAAGCTGGCCCACTGGATTTAATTGACGATGATAATAGCGATGCAGAGGAAGGCATTGATCAACAAACCCGGGGAAAGTTAGGTTATAATTTACCAGGATCCATGCCCAACCGTGGAAGGCCTGTTATTCGAACAAAATGCCTAAGGATTGCACCAACGGGTCGATGTTGGGCAGCAGCAACGACAGAAGGAGTTTTGATGTATTCAATAGATGATTCCTTCATTTTTGATCCCACTGATCTTGACATGGATGTTACCCCAGAGGTACTTATTTATTCAACTTTAGCATGATATTCGTTTTTTTTTTTATAATAATGATGTTGCTTCTTCAAAGAGTATGAAACATTACAAGAAAGCAGTGTAGTCAAGGTGTCCAAGCAATGACTAGGCGAAAAATAATTAAATTATATATATATATATATATTAAATATATGTAATGTAATATTAATATATACACATATTACATAAATAATAGATATATAATTAGTTTGAAGTTTTCTAACTTTTAAGGTGGTTTTAAGTCTTGACTTTGGATGTTTCTTTTAAAGTTTAAATGCAACCACCTGTATCCTCAAATAGTGCTCCTAGACTTTAAAAGAAAGTTTTAAAATAGGGTTTAAAAAAGGGTTTTAAAGAGGATTCTAAAATGGGAAATGTTTAGCCTATCGTTGCATTCCAGTATGTAGTGGAATGTGCGGTCGTCATTGGTCCATGTCTCCCCTTTTAATACCCATCAACTGTTGCTGAGATTCACTCACCCCTAGGGTTAAGCAATCTAACCTTAGTTTTTGAAAACAAAAAAACAAAAATATTAACCTTAATTTTCTTAAGCTTAACCATAGTTAAAGCCTTAAGGGGTATTAATAGGGACACGTGGACACAACATTTGACTACATCGTCAAACCCGTGGTGGGCTAATCACTGCACTTTTAAAATAGAGTTTACAAGAGGTTTCAAAGAGGGTTTTAAAGGGGATTTTTAAAATAGGGTTTTAAAATAGTTTTTTTTTAGAAGAGGTTTTGTATGGAATGCCTAGGTGACCGCCCAATGCCTAGATACCTAAGCGTCGCCTAGGCGGTCGCCCAGTGACTTTCGCCTGCCTAAGTTGAGGCTCAAAAATGCCTAGGTGACGCATTGACTACACTGCAAGAAAGAAAAGTTGTTGAATTTTCACCATGCATTTTAGTGCATGCAGGAAAATTTGTTTACTTTTATGCACTGATGTTTTCTTTACTGTGAATGTTGACAGGCAGTTGATGCAGCTCTTGATGAAGATCAACCTCAGAGAGCATTACTGATCAGCCTCCGGCTAAATGAAGATACTTTAATTAAAAAATGTATTGTTGCTGTGAAACCTGTAGATATACCAGCTGTAGCTTCATCAATCCCTCTCAGATATTTGCAGAGGTTAATTGAGGCATTTGCAGATCTTCTAGAAAACTGTCCGCATTTGGAGTTTATTCTTCAATGGTGTCAGGTCTGTCTCATGACTATGGCTTAAGCACCTTATGCTGTTAACGTTACGATTTTACACTGGTTGACGCTGTACATACATGCCAGGTATCGTTAAAACTAATAATTGATTTGTTTCTTCCACAGGAGCTCTGCAAAGCTCATGGTCACTCTATTCAACAAAGTTCCACAAGTCTTCTTCCGGCCCTAAGATCCTTACAGAAGGCAATTACCAGAATACATGAGGAATTGGCAGATGCTTGTTCTACCAACGAGTATTTGCTTCGATATCTATGCTCCACAGGCACCAAAAATGGATGAACATCCTTTTAAACTGGTTAGCACTTGGGTAAGCCTTTTGAGAGAAAAAATATATAATACCTAAATTAGGTCTGTTTGTTTGTTGAAATATGCAGCATCACTAAAATAATCTCAGATTACCTAGTAAATAAATCTCTGCTAGACGTCTAGAGCTGTTGGCTTGCATTCGGATATACTTTTGCGTCCTCCTATAGGCAAAAGAATTCCAACAGACTAAGACCGATGGTTTCAGTTACAAATATCAAATGGATGAAAGTGAAACTGCTAATCAAATTTCTTTATGATATCTATAATTCATTTTGGAAGCATCATCCTTTGATTATGTGGGGCTTACCCTATTTGTTATTGAAGCTTCATTAGATTTGGAGATCCAGTGATCTGTTCTTTGAGGAGGAGATTCATTATAGGACCGTCAACCTTAAAAGGGTTAAAACTTAAAAATCTTGCGAGGTGGCTTATCTTTCATCTTTCACCAAAGAATTTTTGGACCTCAGTTATGGCTGATCTCATTCTTGTCACATTAATTCTACTTCCAACCACAATATAGGAACTGTTTCCAGTGCTTCTTTGACAGAACTTGTTCATAAAATTTCCGGAAAGAGACGTCACAGAGATAACTCACCTAATTTTATTAGAGATAAAATTACATTGCTGAGAAGATCACACACCTCCCCCTTAAAACGTTTTATTATAAAGTGTGAAGCCTTGAGAGTAAAGATCAAAAATTAGAAATAAAGCATACAAAGACCATAATGTCACTATAATAGTGCACATAGTTTCGAGAAATGGTGAGAGAGAGCCAGATGCAGAAAACCCTAAATAAAATCTGTTGCCTAGACAAACTGTAAATAGAACCTGTTACATAATATGTGGATGGCGGGTTTCCTTTTCTCTAGCTCTTTAGTGCCCAGAAGATGATGCCTAGGTGCTACTAGACGACCGGGTGCCCTTTTCTCTAGCTCTTTAGTGCCCAGAAGATTATGCCTAGGTGCTACTGGACGACCGGGTGCTGTTTTCTCTAGCTCTTTAGTGCCCAGAAGATGATGCCTAGGTGCTATTAGACGACATCGCATTAACAATTGCTCTTTAGACCCTGATGTGAATATTATCAGATAATATGAAGTGAATGGACATGCTCTACTACAACCTTACCTCACTGTTAGTAAAAACAATTGAACTGTTTACTAATATATATGTAATCCTTGACTTCTTTCGGTTATAAATTTAGGATTCTTACTATTGATCTCTCTACATCAAGGTTAAGGACTTTCGCCCTGAAACGATTCAAGACATTAGGAGCACCGTGGGTGAGAGGTCAACTCTTTCTGAAGTAACAGAGAGATCCCAGATTTATTAAGCATTCCTTGACAAGATAAAGTTGGGGACATCAGATGAACGGGGACATTATAAAGCTCATGCTGACCCATCTGGCTTCTTGCAAGAAATTGACGCTGAGATTATGGTATTGTGGAACACAGAGTGAAGCTCTTACTGGGAACCTGAGGTGCCTCATGTCCTAGTCATTCACTGGGTGAGGCATCATCTCAACCATGACACTTTTCACTTTTCTCATTACATCTGTTGATAGTTATCGCATTCATTTTGTGTTGAAAGAATGCTACCTTTGTTGTTTATTATAACCAAATATTAGTTTGGCGTCACTTTCCAGAGATACAATATTTTCTTCTTGCTCTGTTCTTTTTGCTTTCTGCTTCCTGCTTCTAAAGGGGGAATTACTCCAAGAATGATGTTTACATACCTGGAACTTTACATTTTGCTTTCTAATATATTATTAGTTCTGAATGGGAACGTTTTGTATGCGGCTACAAATTCTTGGATTCAAACACCTAGTAATGTATATATAAATTAAGTTTTTTCCAGCTACGACATTCTCTCTTGGCTGTGGATAAGAGCTTAACCCCTAGATCGGTTGTGCATTTCACTTATTTCATGGAACAGTAATCTTTGCCAAAGACAGGAAGCGTGAACTTGGAATAAAGAGATGCTCATCCAGAGAAACCTCTCTCTATCTTCTTTGAATTCTTCTCTGTTTTATTGTGTCCTCGATCATTTTGATTTTTGATTTTGTTTTTACGAGAATGTTAAGCTGGACATATGGTCTAGCTTGGAAGACTGGATCCTAGTTCCATGGTTGCCTACCTGGTTGGAATCAAAAGAGAAGAAAAATGCTACAAATTGTGCAGGTACAAATACGAGAATAAATCATTTTGAGGGACTCTTCATTTTATAGGAGTGAGCTTACATTAACCAATACAAATGAGAACAAATAGGGTTTTAACAGGGCCTGGCAGGCAGCATTGTGTTTTTGCCTTCGTGCACGCTCCACGGTGCTTTGAGGGAGACCGACAAACCCTAATTAGGCCCTATGGCATGTTTGTTTGGTATGAGCAAAAGTCACAAAGGTGCATCGAACAGCCCAATCTTGCCTGACTTACTCTCTTTAAATTTCCTTTAAAGAAAAATAAAATAAAATTCAAAGCCCAATGAAAGACATGGTTATGCATTATTATTAAAATTTTCCCCACCCCTCCCACTTTTTTTTTCAGGTTACTCGGCCACCAAATGATGTAAAATGCAAATTTCTCAGGTCTGTTATTTTGTGGAGTTTTGTAATGTCCAGTACTCTGCAAGTTTTTTCAATGGACAATATGCATTTTCTTTTAAGACCTCATCGTATGATGCTTCTCATCTACATTAAATGCAGCAAAATGAATGGTTTCAAATCTCATAAAAAGAAATGGTTTGAAATCTCATGATGGTAAGAAAAATAAATGGTAGACTTGAAATGTCATGATTGTAAGAATTAATTGACAAAGTGACCCAAATTTCCTACCATATGAAATACCATGAGTGTTAAGTGCCAAGCTTTATAAGTCTTGGCAAAATAACGGAACTGTATTTTTCTATTCCTCCAGTAGATTTTCTCAGCAAGCAAATAAGGGGTAAAAGCATTTGAGGTTCCTAGGTCACCATACAAAGGAAAATTCGATTTTCTCTTAGTTTTCTATTCCTCGGTCAATTTTCTCGGCAACCAAAAAATTGGCAAACAGTCAGCCTTGCGGAATTCAACCCAACTGGATGACCATAAACACCTGATTTTCTGGAATTTCTCAAAAGAGTCAAATAGCTCAACCTTGCTCATGACCATTGAGACAGTCATGGAACAGTAAATTCTGGCCAAAATGGGTCCTGACCTCCCTTGGCTTCAGCCAAGTCTCAACCTTAGTTACCCATCACCAAGATAGCCTTCAGACAGTCAATTTTTTTGCTAAAACAGATCCTGAGTCGCTTTGGTTTCAGCCAAGTCCTATCATATTCCGTATAAATATCCGTGACCATAACTTCTGCTGGGCTGAGTCCAAGTTTGTATCAATTTCAATTCATGAAAATGAGTCTTTCATCCTTGATGTAGAGAGATCAGTGGTGAGAATCCTACATTTATAACAGAAAGAAGTTGACGATTACATTTGTATCAGTAAACAGTTCAAGCTTATCTTGCTGAACTTTGTCAAGGATTATGTATCAGTAGTAAGAAGCCACTTAATATGAATAAGGACTGCTTATCCCGATTTTTCCTGGTTGGTAGCTATATCCTTGAGCTTTTCCTTCAGTTCTCCAGTCTGGACAGGATGGGCCATAGAATTAGAGCAATGTGACATACTCTAAACAAGAACACAATATCGGATCTGAGGAGTTTTTACCTGGTGCATACTGAGAATGATATCTGATCCTCCGATGAACTCTCCCTTGACAAATATTTGTGGAAATGTGGGCCAGTTGCTGCATAGACAGATTCCCACAATGAGATTATTAAACAAGCATAACTTGCAAACTGTTATGGATTGATCAACAGTTTGGTGTATTAGAGTCTGGAATGGAACTGGTTAAGTTTATGAGGACCTACAAAGGCAGCTTTTGGATTCCAAGTCATCTACATTAAGAGATGCATTTCTCTCTTAATGTACAGAAAGACAACATAGCCATTGAAGAATATGAAATCAAGGGGCCACCTATTGAATTTGACCTAGTTCAAAAATCAGAACAACTAAATATCTTTAACTGCTTTTATCCAATCACCAAGATTTTGGGCACATGAAGTCATGACCAGTTCCAAAAGATATAAAATTTATTCGCAGGAAGATCAGAATCACCCAAGTAATTAGACTCTGTTGGTGTCAGATACAGATAGTGTCCTGAAACACCTAATATGCAGATCCATCTGTACAGCTGATTCCATTGGTTAGGAAATAGATTTTCATAATACTTTTAGTTCATAATCATTTTTTTTGGGATGGTAGTTTAGTTCATAATCATACAAGAGAACCTAATTCATATATCCATAAGCTGAAGCATAAAAAAATATAAGCAAAATAGAAGGAAAACAAGTTGAAAAGAAATAAAAAAATCTGATAATCTAAGATTTGTCTGATCAAGTGTGTCAACGTGAGTTTGATACATGTCTGACATGGATTTCTGAGAAAAATAAGTTGAAAAGAAAAAATATCTGATAATTAAAGAATTGTCTGATCAAGTGTGTCAACGTGAGTTTGATACATGTCTGATATGGATTTCTGACATTGCAATACTCTTTGTAAATGGAGTATCATTAGAAAGAGGTCATTTCATTGACTAATTTTTGGCTCATATGTGACATAAATATGGCCCGTCGGACAGATAATGAGCATGTGCAAAACATGTATGTTGAGAGTTGGGATCATGTGTCACTATAATTTGATGGTCCTTCGCTGTTACATCATTCTCAACATTAATATGCTACATAACTATTTCCGTGGCTTGTTTTAAATCTTTTTTCGCTTAATAGTAGTAGAAGAAAGTTTTTCTTATTGGTAAAGAGAAAATATTATAAAAAGATAAGGAATACAAAGAGAAGCGGGGTCTTGTTCACATAGGCGAGAACATGCGGCACACAAATTACAGGGACCCTAACCCAGTAGAACAGATGAAACACCTGCATCTTAAAATACTTGTCGGTTGCACAACATGAAAAGAGAAGTTTGGTTATTGACAGCCAATCTTTTCTCTTGGGAAGGGTTTGATTAACGAAAACTACAAAATCAACTTGGCAGGTAAACACTGCCAACTTACCTCAAGGATTTTACAGCATTCTTCAGCTCAGGATTTTCCAAGATGTTTCTGGCACTCAAAGGAATATCTGCAGAGGCAAAATACATTGTAGGGATACCATAAAATCGTATAGAATACTAGCCAAATAAATTCATTTACTACCAAGAGTCAAAGATGCTTCCGAGAAACTTCTAAAGAAAAAAAGGTTGATATGCCTTACAGTACGACGACCCATGCTTTGGAAATTTTATAAAGTTACTTTTGGTTCTGAACTGTAAATAGAATCCGAGATTCTATAACTGGTGTATGGCAATTGGCAAGTATTATTAAATTTAAGCATTGGATATCCAATAGCATAGGTTGCCGAAAACACTCAAAACCGAGTATAGTAAGTTAGCAGGTCATGGAAATAAAGAAGATGGTCCAAAATGTAAAGTTGAGGAGAACTCATAGTCATATCCAAATGTTCACGGTAAATGTAGCTAGTATAAATTTATTTCAGAGCAAAGACTCTCATCAAATACTGACAGTATTCGTGTGTCAATGTAGTATATGAACAGAACAATCATGTATATAGGATCTGCTGGAAATTCTTGAGCTTTTAAAAAGAGGGATATTTATAATAGAAGGGCCAATGGTGTGATCCATATAGACAATTGCATCCAAATTGTCATTTCAACTAATGGGAGCCCAAGGGCCATCTTAGTGGAGCAACACAAGCTTGAGATGTCTGAACAACCAGGATTGAAATCGAATTAGACTCCAAAATTTCTCACATTTCTCTGTTGAGTAGATGCAGAACATAAGGCATGTATCGAAGTTTTTGCAAGGAAATAAGGGGGAAAAAGCAGTGTATCATCTGTATCAACCATTTGTTCCTTCATTGCTCCTTAGTTAGTTGGATCTGGGGGAGCATTTCCTATCCTGCCTGGGGGTTGCAGAGGGTCTTCCCTCTTAGCTTCAAGAACATAATCTCCAACTGGTTCTTGCAAGAGGCAGATGAAGCTCTGAGCATGGTGTGGAGGTTTCTCCCGGGTGCTATCAGCTGAGTTGTTTGGGAGGAAAAGAACAGACGGTGTTTGACAACACCTCCTCCTTGGTCGATAAGCATCTGTTCTGATATCTCTAAAATGTTGTTCTCTTGGTGTTTAATTAGGAAGGACTTTGATGAACTCAGGTTGCATCCTTTCGTTTTTCATGAGTAGTGTTGATTTTTCTTCCGTGGGTCTTCTTTATTTGTAGTTGTCTGTTTTCTTCAGTTTGCCGATTGATGAAAATACTTCTGTATCTATTTTATTACTAATCTCAGATTTAATTTACCCATAAATAAAAAAATGCAGATGGTATACATGTGTTCATATATATATATATATATATAATAATCATATCATAACCCAAACCTTTTCCCAAATATTTGGGGTCAGCTATGCAATCCTGCTATGCAATTCCATTCTATCCTGTTCTGCCATAATTATTTATTTTTCTGTTCTTTCAAAACTTTCTTCTTATCACGTTCTTATGTTTCCAAAAGAATGCACATGTACAATTCAATACATTCTTGATGCCGTATCAGATGATATGTATTAATAATGTACAGGAATTAAGCTTGGATGACTCGTGCTATGATCTAGCATTGTAGTCCTTACTGTCACGTAACCAACCCATGGTGTATAAGAGTGCTCATCAGTGGGATGCCACCACAATCTTCTAGAAGAAAATCAGCTGGTCAAGTATAAGCTAACTTAGGTGTAAATTTACATGTTAGGTTGATGACCATCTCTGAGTACAAAGCCTCTCTCACCAACAATCAGATATGGACAACACATAATAATGATAACTAGAATTTGTATGAGAAACTATTTGAATTAGTGTTCTCCTTGGCTACTCCTAGGTTTGTTTTCCAGATTATGGTAACCCCCTCCATGGACATGTTTCTATATCTGCTATATATTCAGTAAATAAAAATGATTTAAAAAAAAAAAATTTAGGGCATGAATTGCGCATTTGAGCACTTACTGTATTCTTTCAAAACTCTTACTGCCAGTGAGCTGAATCCGCATCGGGGAAGATCAGGAACCCCTTTCATATAAATAATCACAGGATTTTCCTTGACATCCTATACACCAGAAGATAACAATATTTAAACGGGGAACCTCCAGAATGAAGGACTAATCATGGCTCATTAAGGAATGCTTAACTAAAATAATATGGAAACACTACTTTCCACAAGTGTACCTGCTCAACAACATCCTTTGCAGAGAGTCTGGAACTCTCATGCTTGTCAGTGGGTTTGAAATCTTCATGTGTGTCAGGATCATTGGTCACAGTTGTAGAGTATCTCATGCCATGATGGTAAAAAGATCCTGATACCTACTCAAAAATTCAAAGAAGACCGAGACAGTATACTATGATTAAAAAGTCGAGCATTGAATAAAAGAAACTGAACATTTAGAATGTGGCAGTAGTACCTAACTACCTATAAGAATACTATGAGCTAACTTCAAGTATCTGTGAATTAGCTAATCATAAGAACTGCCACCTTGAAAAATTTGCAGTTCAAATCTTAGTATTTAATCCAAAGCTTTAATATTGCGTGCATGGGCTTCATTTGCAAACTCTAATACTGGTATATTACTATATTTACAGCCTCAGCAAAACTTGTATGGCGAACTAGCCAAATAGGGTGCCTTAATTTCTAATCCACTGATACTTGTTCAAATTCTATACCCTAGGCTGTAGACTCGAGTCCATTCCATCACGTCTCACATACATACCCCTCGTTAACCACTAATAGAAGTGATGGAAACAAGCTTGGAAGGTGATCTTCCCACCTTGTACGTAGCTTCCATGTGAGGCTGCGACAATGGATTTAACCGAAGTTATGGATTGAAATGGAACGGAATGAAGGAATGAGTGTCATGTTGCCGACCCCAAGTATTTAGGATAAGGCATTGATGATGGTGATGCACTTTTTATAATTGTGGTGTTAACATTAGAATGTAGTTAAACAAAACAACAACATGCATAATATATTTTTTTAGTATTTGTCACTCATTTCCTAGTGGATTTTCTCGATAATGTTGTATTGAAGATCTGATTTGAAGAATCTTGCTGACTTGTAATTTACAGATATGTAAAAACATTGGAAGTTCTTATTCTTACCTTTGTTCTCAAAGAATGAGTAGCACCTGTAAATCCCTTCACGACAATATCATATAATGGCCTTACCATGATATTAGAGATGGAGTTTGCCTCAGCCTTGCAATTATGATAAAGTGGGAGTAATAAATGAATGTGATTTTATCTGCCCAATAAGCAAGGTATTAGTTATACAAGAGGTGCTCACAAGGGTTTAGAAAAGCATTCCACATTCAAGATGAAACAACCTAAAACCGGAGAATTTTTCAAGAACTTATAAAAAAGCCATAAAACTAAATTATGATAATACAAATATCTACATATTGTAAAGGGAAGACACATAATATTCAGAATGATAAGATCGAATGTTAGGTTTGTAAAGAAGGGTAAGAGAGGAAATAAACAAACAATTTTTCCTACATGATAAATGAAAATACACTAATATGTAAGCAACATCAAATTGATGAACTTATAACATCTCACGGAGTTAGGATCACAAAAAGAGAAATAAATAAATTTTAGAAAAATGAAATGTGACTCTAATCCTCAAATGTATGCATCTGAAAACACTCTTGTACTATTCCCAAGTCAGGATAAAAAACTGTCATCTTCCCAAGTCATGTGCTTGGATAACTATAAGTCGAATCTATCACATGTCTCTAGCGTCATTGGGATCTCCAATTTTGTAGTACTCAAAATTTAAAGTAGCAGATCTAAAAAAAAATCTCTTTTAAAACCATCGATAGTAGACTTATTTTGAAAGATCCAATAAGAACAACGAAGCACTTGCTCAAAGAATACCTACAGTAGTTCAGGAAATCCCATAATTTAGCCAGATTTGATACAAAGTAGCTAAGCTCAACTGAAGCATTTGAATAATTGAAATAATACGTAGCATAGTTTTAAAAAACGCCAAAACTGTTACGTAACGCCCATGCCCGTTACGTAACGGTTTTGGCCGAAACCGTTACCCGATACTGTTACGCTACGTATAGGTACCGTAACGTTTTCCAACATATTTTTTCACTAAAAAAATATCGTTTTTTTCACTAAAACTACCCTCCCGGGCAATCTGCTAAAGGTAAAACGATATTTTTTAGTGAAAAAAACTCTTTAGAGAGAAGGGTTCCTATTAGCGTGGCTTACTAGAGACTCTAGTAAGCACCGCATTTTGAACCCTACGATCTATACCCTCTTCAAATCTAAGGGTCATTAGAAATACAGTCTTTCCAAGAGTCAAAACCGCTTACAAACTCGTAACAAACTCCTTTCTCCTATTTTCTCGTTCTCTCCTAATAACTTTCCCTCTCCATTCGTTCTCTCTCTCCCATTCCCACTCTCTCTCCTCTCTTTTTCCCTCTCTCCTAGTTTCTCCTTCTCTCGTTTTCACTCGGTAGAACGCCCCTAGCGCCCTCATCTCCTCCATGGCTGCAATAGGTAGGGAAGCTCCATTTTTTTTTCTTTTCTTATTTAGTTTAAAGGATATTATTTTAAGTTCACCTGATATGTATTTAGTTTAATTATTATCATATTTTAGGTTAGTTGATTTTTAGGTTAGTTTTATTCGATCTTAATTCTGATTTTAAGTTTTCTTTTTGTAAAACCCTAAAAAACAATTACAAGAACAAGCAAAGATTCAAGGCAAAACACGTTCAAGAAAAGGGTTTACACAAGAGTTTGTCTTAACTGTGGTTCTCCTATTCTATTTATTTTCATGTTTTCATGTATTCAAACGCTCTCTCCTAATCAATCTAGTACTTTCTCTCTCCTATTGCTCCAAGAAGAACTCTTTCTCTCCCAACAATCTCCTCTCGTTCTTCATCTCGCCCAACGCACTCTCCTCTCGTTCTCCCTCTCTCTAAGGAACACGCCCTCCTTTTTTGACACCCATTTTATCTGCGCACAGTCACAAGCCACCGCCCTCCTCTCCTTCACGGTAGGTACGTTTGATCCTTTTTCTTTTCTTTTCTTCTTTAATTTAATTAGATTAATTTAATTACAAATCTCATGTATTTTTATCTTAATTGAAAACATAATTTAGGTTAGTTGATTCTGAGGTTAATTTAAGTTATAATTTTAGGTTATTTAAATTCAGATTTTATCTATTTCTAGGTTAGTTAGATTTAATCTTAATTTGTGATTTTAGGTTATTTAAATTTGATTTTAGTTGATTTTTAGGTTAGTTTTATTTAACCTTAATTAAGATTTTTTGGTTATTTAAATTCAGATTTTAGGTTAATTTTATATAAGTTTAATTCTGATTTTATGTTAGCTTTTATTCAATTTAGATTAAAATAAACAAAATTCTGTTAAATCTAATTTGAGGTGAACATTATTTATTTTTAAATTCTGATTTTATGGGCTGTTTGGGTCACAGGGGTATAGAAACATGTCTGGCTAATCCTCTATATGCAGGTGTTTAAGGTTGTAGTGGAGCTGAGAGATGTCATTGTTGCAGGATCAGAGGAGGAAGAATTATTGCGCTTCAGAGGAAGAATTATTGCTTGGAACCACAGTAGTTGGCATGCACAATAGCATAGCCACAGCAGTTGGCATGTGATTTTTTTTGCTTATGTCTAAAGACAGAGTAATGATAGGTGGGACATCTATTGCTTTTTTTTAATGGCATAAATGTAGCTGGAGATGACAAAATTTCGTTAATAAAGAGGGATCAAGTTTAAATCTCTAAGAATGCCCAGAAATTGTTCTCAATTAATGTGTCCATTGGTCATGGGAGGCTCTTGTCCACTGCAATACTCTCAATGTTTGGTTTGCAACTAACCAAAGCTCAGCATACCCCTTGGTTGTTGCATAAATTGCCCCATCTCTCAGCGTTGTATACTTTAGGGAAATGCTACTGAGACCTCTTTAGGCCGAGACCACCGAGAATCCCGTGCATGGTTGAATGCTACTAACTACAAGTGCTCGTGCTGCGAAGGGATTGTTTGTATTTCGTTGCCAGAGCACATGTTTGTGCATTTCATTGGCAAATGAAGAGGCCTCATTCAAATGTATGAACTATGAAGTGTCTCGGTGACCTACCAGATACCATTATCCTTAATAAAGAACAAAATCCAGCAATGAAAATAATACGTAATAAATGTAACACATAGTGAACTTAACATAGCCAATATATTAATATCATAAATTTATACCCTACTCCTTCATGTTACATTAAGAAGAGCTTTAGTTGTTGTTTTGTTTGTCATTATCTAGAACTGATCACCCGAGTCATGAAGTCAACTTCATATAGTCCACTAGAGACTGTGGGAGATAACAAAATCATCTCCATTAATAGCGATTTGCTAAAGGTAATACAATTTCGTGCTCTATCTACTCAAAATATACATGTACAAGCCATAATAAATAATGTATTAGAAGACAAATCATCTTGGACACCTCCTCCATCTTTGCTATGCTTGGCAAAAACAACCAGCAGAAAATTTATTAACTTTGATGCCCCCTCTAGAAAAACAAACATATCGGTCGTTTATCAAAAAAGATAAAATTTTTATTTCTGTTATTGACAATAGTAGCTTGTAAGACAAGAAGTTACAAGAACTCCTCCTTGTGAAGGAAAAAATATCCCTAATCCAACTGGAATCTGATTATATAGACCTGTAGAATATATTTCAGAAAAACTTCTTCATGTTGTTATTCAGTCAAAATTCAGCACTGAGTTTCTTTTCGGGATTCCAAAGTCAAGTAGCTGCGGCAAATTGCAGTTTCTGGCACCTGAATAAAGCACACAGATAAGAGAGAAAATGATTAGCTGATGTAAGTCTTATCATGACATTTTATGAATCCAAGAGAATAAGTTCAAACATCGCAAATCAATTGTAGCAGATAGTTCATCACAACCTAATTTAAAACTTGTGATTAAGGAAGATAACATAAGGCCCTCTGTTTCAAACATACTACGGAGTTACATTGAAGATGAGCAGTTGAATCACATCACAGTTTTTTGATCGTCCAATCAGCTTATTACTTGCATGTCACCGGATTAACACTAACTAAACCACTATAATCTAATGAAGAGAGAGACAGAAGTAGGACTACAAAATCATGTTTACAACCATATGAAGCCCACACACTTACCTATGTGGGCTTGTATTTGATTATACAATTGTACTTAATTATACAATTCAAGAAATAGTTACCTAATCTTACAAAGAACACTAGCTTGTATTTGTTGATTTTTGTGTCCGCATATTTAAATCCTGCACAAAACATAACAAAAAACTTAGACCCAACATCACAATAAAATAATATCCAAAGAAAAAGTGAAAGAAAATTAGAAATATCATTGAAAGAGAAGAATTACTTTTTTCTTTTTGAGCATATGGGTGAATCATGGCCTATCTCATGGCACGTCCGACATTTACGACCAATTCTTTTGCCACTTCCTTTCGCTCTAATGATCTTTGGGTCTACTATGGTAATTGATGAAGTCGGCTCAGCTTGGTCCCTTATGTTATGCTGAGAAACTGTTGTGACATTTAAATCATCACCAACATCAATATCTCTCTCTCCAATATTACTTATTCCTTGATTTTTGTCTTGAAGTCCTTCTTCTCTATTTATCTTCTCACTTTCAAGGATGCCATTTGTAATAATTTTTTCCACTATATCATGAGTACGTTCATACATCGCCCCTGTCATGACAAGTTTATTTGCCAAATACATCAAATTATTATATCTCATAGTCATTGTATTTTTGGCATTACATTTTATTTCAACATTATGGACATCATGTACAACCCCATATTTTGCATCTTTTGTCCATCTCTTCATAATGTAACGCGCTGGAAGTTCTAAGACATGCTCTAGTTTGAATACAATGAAAATATGTTGACAAACAATCCCTTCAAACTCAAACTTACAACAAGTACACTTTGCTAATTGTTCATCTTCCACGTATGAAACCACATACTTCTTTTTCATGTTGGAATCATTTGTGATTTCATACTTTTTGGTTGATCCATCATGTTCAACCAATTTTGTGTAACAACTGATAGTCTCAATCAACTCTCGCTGAAATTTCTTGAACATCTTGTGTGTAAAGACATTAGAAAGTTGTTTTTCCATTTTACTCCTCGAAGATCGTATTGGTTGCTCAGTTGATGACTTGTAATCTTGTCTAATTTCTAACTCACGTCGTTTTTGCAAAGCCATATCATACTTTTCAACAAAATCCCTCAAAGTTGTATGCTTATTCACCCAATCCTTGAAAAAACTATTCATACTTTCACTTCGCTGTGTTGTTGACATACCAGCAAAGAATGTACCTTTCAGAAAAACCGGCATCCACATTTGACGTTGTGCCCACATTATATTCAACCACTCAAAATTTACAAGATTAAATTCTTCAATCATCTCAGTCCAATTTTTTTCAAATTCTTCAGGGAATTCTGTGTCATAAATACATTTGTCCCATTTACTTTTAAAAGTGGGATGTTCTCTATACACATGACCCAATTTTTCTGGCACTTTTTGCAGTATATGCCACAAACAAAATCTATGATTAGTATTTGGAAAAACTTTTGCAATCGCTGCTTTCATTGCCGGATCTTGATCTGTAATAATAGAGGAAGGATGTCGATTACCCATTGCCTTAAGCCATTCTATAAATAACCAAATGAAGGAAGCTTCTGTCTCATCTACCAATAAAGAACAACCAAACACAATAGATTGACAGTGATGGTTAACCCCAGTAAAAGGTGCAAACGGCATTAAGTACTTGTTCTTCTTGTACGTGGTGTCAAATGATATTGCATCACCGAAATTAAAGTAATCAACACGAGCTCTTGCATCGACCCAAAAACAGTTACATAACTGCGCAGATTCATCTAACTGGATAGAATAGAAGAAAGCAGGATTCTCTGCCTGCTTATTTTTAAAATAATCCAACATGTTGTTTGCATCTGTCCCGTACGTCTGCTTAGCAATATTTCGGACATATCTTCTTATGTCTTCTTCATCAAAACCAAGTTTGTCATATCCACCCGCTTCAGTAGCCATTAGATTATGACATTGAGATGACTTTATACCAGATTTGTTCCAACTTTTAATCAGTCTCTTCGAATTTTCACTCAAGTTTTTTGAAGATCGAAGTAAATGTTTTCTTGACGGAGTGCTTAGCATATGGTTATGCTCCTCCACAAACTTACAAACTTTATAATTTCCATCTTTTATCTGAAATTCTATTTTCGCCATGCACCCACATCTTGTTATTTTTTTTGGCTTTCTTGTAATATCATCTCTATCCAAATGCTTTTGAAGACGAATACCCTCATTCGAACAAGTAAATTTTCGAAAACTCGATTCTGCTCTAAACCATGTACTACCTTTTCGCACACTAAAACCCGCAGCTCTAGCATATGCATTGTAAAAATCATGTGCACTGTCTACTGATTGAAACTCCATCCCTATGCACGGTTTTTGATCTATTGGTACACTAGGGTAGTACAAATTTGACCTATTTTCATTTTCCATATATTCATCCATGTCAGTTACTATATTCTTTCCCTTCACACCACTTAGGTCTCCCGTCTCATCTTCTGGTACTATTTTCATGACTTTAATGCGAGAATGTTAATGCCAATGATTGCTGTAAATATAAAAGCAATGCCACTTAAAAATGGGGAAGAAGAATTATACTAGTAATTAAATAACATTAAATCAACTAAAATCTGAATTTAAATTAAATAAAACTAAAATTAAAATCAACTAGAATATGATTTTAAATAGCTTAAAATCAAAATTAAGATTAAATAAAACTAACCTAATATAAGTAAAATCCGAATTTAAATATCGTAAAATCAGAATTAAAAATTAATAAAATCTAAAATAAGATAATTAAAATCTGAATTTAAATAAACTAAAAGCAGAATTATAAACTAATAAAATCTAACCTAAAATCAAAACTAAAATTAAATAAACCAAACCTAAAAACAGAATTTCAAATTAAATAATATTAACCAATAAATTAGAATTTAAAGTAAATTAGACTAACCTAAATAATAACTAAAATATGAATTTAAATTAATTAAAATAACAAAAAATCAAATAAAAATGTGAATTTAAATAATCTAAAATCAGATTTTAAATTAAATAAAATCGAACCTAAAATCAGAATTA
This sequence comes from Tetracentron sinense, assembly GCA_015143295.1. Taxonomy (NCBI): domain Eukaryota; kingdom Viridiplantae; phylum Streptophyta; class Magnoliopsida; order Trochodendrales; family Trochodendraceae; genus Tetracentron; species Tetracentron sinense. The sequence goes on along the minus strand of CM026554.1, from coordinate 4,143,591 downwards.
AACTTAAATAAAATTAACCTAAAATATGAATTTATATAAATTAAAATTTTAATTAAGGTTAAATAAAAATAACCAAACATTACATAATATTAAATAAAAATCTGAATTTATATAACTTAAAATTTTAATTAAGGTTAAATAAAAATAACCAAACATTACATAAAATTAAAGAAAAATCTGAATTTAGGTAACCTAAAATCATAATTAAGACTAAATAAAAATAATCCTAAATATCTAATAAAAATATTAATTTAAATAAGCTAAAATTAGATTTTAAATAAAACAAATAACCTCAAAATCAACTAACCTAAATTATGTTGATAATTAAACTAAACAACATATTAGATTTGTAATTAAATTAATCCAATTTAATTAAAGGAGAAAAGAAAAAAATTTGGAACTAATGTACCTGTTGCAGCCGTGGAGGAGAGGAGGGCGCTAGCTTGCTGCAGTCGTGGAGGAGAAGAGGGCTAGCTTGCTCTGTGTAGAGAACAACCGTGGAGGAGAAGAGTGCACTACCTTGCTCTGTGCAGACAATAACACGGTATAGAAAGGGATTCGTGCGTTCTCCCGAGTGAAAACGAGAGGAGAGGAAGAAATAGGGAGAGAGAACGAGAGGAGAGGGCGTAGAAGTGGGAGTCGATGAGAGAGAAGGACTCTTCGTGATTCAGAGAGAGAAAGCAAAAACTTAGGAGAGATAATGTATACACGTCCAACCCTATTAATGGGGGTTGGTTAGGAATTGCAAATGGTTTTGAACTCTAAAAAAGGTTGTTTTCTAATGGTCAGGAATTTTAAATGGTTTTAAAATCTAAAAAAGGTTGTTTTCTAATGGTCAGGAATTTTAAATGGTTTTAAACTCTAAAAAAGGTTGTTTTCTAACCACCCTTAGATTTAAAAAGAGTATAAATCGGACGGTTCAAAATGCGGTGCTTACTAGAGTCTCTAGTAAGCCACGCTAATAGGAACCCTTCTCACTCTTTAGAATCTTATTACTTCTTGCTTACATCTTTTTTATTTTTTTTCTATTTATTGTGATTTTTTAAAGCAAAAAATAAAAGCCGTAAAGGCCGAAACCATACCATAACGGCGTACCGTAACGGTTTCGGTTGTGTCCGTTATGGTGTCCGAAACCCTTTTTTGAACTATGATACGTAGTCTTAAATTTTCTGACGATACCCATAGAAAGATACCCAAATGAACCAAATTCTGCAATTCCAGACTTCCATGCCAATGAATGGAACAACACAATTGTTTATTATTGTGGGTAAAAGCTTAATATCAGTGTAGTCAAGGCATCTAGGCGATGCCTAGGCGATTAGGCCTAACTAGGCGAGGCGCTGCCCAGCAATGCATAGGCGATAAAAATAATTAAATTATGTGTATATATATATACACATAAAAATTCAAACCTCTTAGGGTTGATAATAATGTAGGCAAATTAACATTTGATGTTGTAAAACTTTAATGTAAGTCTTTTTCTGCTATACTGTTAGTTGACTTTTTGACCATACAAAGGAAAATATTTTTGATGACTAAAATATGACTTATTTACCGGACTTTTGGGTTTTAGTAATATGTTGTTATAATAGAATTTATGAAATTTTAAAATTTGAGAAATACCTTAGCATTTGCAAATTGAAATTTTGAAAAAGGTGCTAAAAAACGGATTTTGTTTTTGAACTGAAAAGTTGACCTTTTATTCTTCAGGATTTTGGACATAGGATAATTTTTATTGAATTCAAATGGAGAGTTTAACCTTATTACATATAAATATCTTAAGTAAAACCATTTACTTATATGATATTTATATGTAAGTAAGGTGTAAAACTATAAATCAGGATAACTATTAAAGGGTGCAGGTGACTTCAACCCGCAAAGAGAGGTGTGCCTAGGCGGTAGCAGTCCAAAACTGCCTAGGCGATGCCCAGGCGACGCCTTAACTACACTGCTTAATATGAAATCCATATAACAAAATGAATGTTATATGGATAAACTACCATATAAGACCTCATAGACAAAATTCAAATTAATGGTTTGACTTCAACCCGCCAAGAGAGGTGTGCCTAGGCGGTAGCAGTCCAAAACTGCCCAGGCGATGCCCAGGCGACGCCTTAACTACACTGCTTAATATGAAATCCATATAACAAAATGAATGTTATATGGATAAACTACCATATAAGACCTCATAGACAAAATTCAAATTAATGGTTTCTTCAAGTTCTTTTTCCAAGTTAGTAGTGACTGAAAAGCAAAACCCAAACTATTTTACTGTTTTTTTTTTTTTATATATAAATTAAAAATATACATGTATACTGAAACCTATGGTGTCAATTCCAAGAACAACAACACAGTAATTTGGAACAAAGGTTCATCACTTGCCCAAAACTCGTAACGGGATCTCCGACAGAACTGAATTATTTGGAAATCACGAAGTGGGTACCTTAAATTTTCCATAAAACATCATGGAAAAAGGTACCCCAGATGAAAGAAGGTCTATCAGTTCCTGATTTCAGCCCAAAACCCGAACCCCAGTAGCCGAAAATGTCTAAAAGTGGAGAATTTCGCTGAGCAGTTCATCATAATCCATATTTAAATGTGAAAAAAAAATAAAAAAAAATCTAAAAGAGGACAGTCAAACCGCATAAACAACAATAAACTGAGAATTGCATCAAAACAAAGACACTCAAAACGAATACAGCTCAGTGGCGAGGAAACTGTAATACCCTCATAGCTTTAGTTCATTTATAAGAATGGAAAATCAATGGAAGTAATGAGAAACAGTTGCAAAGAAATACCTTTTGTGTGCAGAAGGCTGTAAGCATCGAAATCGTTTTTATGGCGAAATCGAATGGTGAAGGAGTCCTTTATTTGGTTGAAATGACAAAAAATATCCTAACAATTTAATAAATGACAGGCGTACCCTCTCTTGACAAAATCCCTGACCCTGAGGGACCCTCAAAACTAATTGGCAATAGAGTTTGGTTAGGGTGAAAACTCATATTGTCAACATGGGAGTTTGTTACAAGAGGTATAGTCAATGTTAATTTAATTTAAATTTGTAAATGGTGTGAGGTGGTTAGTGTCTATTTGTTTTGGGAAGTGATTTAAAACACTCAATAGTACCTACTATTGAGAGCTGGACTATTGAATTTTCAATCTAACGGTGTCAAGCATTAAGTCGGCCATTATTTAAAGCATGCGTAGACATGGCGCCATTGGATATTCAATCCGACGGTCCAACTCTCGATAGTAGGTACTATGGAGAGTTTTTAATCACTTTCCATTTGTTTTTTAGCAAAGGATCCTTTAATCTTAGGATTTCCCTCAACATTCAAAAAAATACACTAGCGGGTGGCACGTGCGATGCACGTGAGAGTGAAGATTGAACTCTCCTGTTCAATTACAATTGGCAGAAAGAGAGAGAGAGATTGGTTAATTGAGGAATTGTGCTCTATCCAAGTGCTATATAAAAGGAATACAGTTATTAAGTTATCTGTTATCTTTAAGAGTTTTAAAATTTTAAAACTCAATCAACACCTCAACCCTCCAAATTCTTATTATAGTAGTAGAGAAGATGTGTCCCATTAACTAGTTGACTCAATGGTAATCCTTAAAGTTAATTCTAACTTAACTAAGTTTTTTTTTTTTAAAATAAAAATAGTTATAGAAACTGATTTACGTGTTTGTGAGGAGGAAATTGATATCAATCGGGGAGAACGGATACCAATCTATTCGGAATTCGGAGATTTGATCCCCAAATTAGGGGCACACATTTCCCCTTCGGGAAGATCTGCTGCTATTTATCCATTGAGAAGTATCATTCAGAGATTTGATCCCAGTATCTCCCTCAAGATCTACTAATAATTTGTTGAAGATCCGCAACTAGCAACTAGAATACGACTAACCATCCAAACCCCCCCGGGTCTTCTCTATTCTCTACATAGATGTAGCCATTTCAGCCGTCAAGAGAGCGCGGGGTGGGGGAATATCAGATGGATATCAGCATTTACGCTTCAGATATCAATGACAGATTTCCAAATTGCAGTCCGACCATAAGGCCTGAATTCTCCCTTTATGTTTTAAGCCCAGTCCAAACATTGGTTGAAGTCATTAACTCAACCTTGTAGCCAGCCAGATCAAATATGTACGCCTGTGAGTAGGGGTGATATTGAACCTGAGTAGTAGTGTGTTCAAGTTTGTTCGTTTATTAAACGAGCTCGGAAATCATGTTCAAGCTTGACTCGTTTATTGAATAATCGAGCTCGAGCTTTACTAGCCAAACTTGAGCCGAGCTCGAATAGTTCACGAGCAACTTGTTTTATTGGATATAGCTATTTATATTAGGTAAAAAACTCACTTTATTATCCTAGCCAAAGAAGTCACGGTGTTAACTAAAATTTTAGTATAAGATTATAATTATATAAAGGGTATTCTAATCATATAAAATACATTATATACTATTAATCTTTACTTAGTATATGATATATATACTTAATTTTAATGTTAAATGAAATAAGTATATTTTAAATATTTTAGTAGGTTAATATGTATATATAATCGAACCAAGCTTTTATCAAGCCGAGCAGGGGTGTGTTCAAGCTCAGCTCGTTTAGTATGAGTTCGAAAAAGGTGTTCAAACTCGGCTCGTTTACTAAATTAACGAACGATACTCGAGCTTGAACCAAGCCCGAGTAGTTCACGAACATTTTGTTCAATAACCACCCCTACTTGTGAGAGTGATTTTTTGTTTAAATCATTTGTATACCAGATTCATGGATGCCAAGAGGTTGAAAACATAACATTAGTTCCTGGAGGTTTCAGCGCCAAGAACCTAACGGCGGCCCTCATCAGAGGGATGATTCAATATGTTGTTGATGTCCAAAGGTAATTGAGGTATTGGATGAAAACAGATCTTCCCATCTCAACAGCAGCACTCTCTTTAATACCCACAAATATCATACAACACAAAATATCCGCAATATTAGCCGTACCAACCAAATGGAAAGCAAAAGAAGCAGTTGAAGAAAGGTAAAATGGAATACATTTAAATTGTTCATTTTTTCTTTGTTTACATTGTTCAGCACTCAGCAGAACAGATTCCCAAACACATGTGAGAAAGCAGTGCAACACTTCCCCTTACACAAGCGCGATGTGATGAGGGAAATTAGAAAGCAATTACCTTTGAAACCTGAGATTAATAACCCAAGCCCACCCACAAGCACACTACAAGCAGATAGGAGTTATTGCTGTCGTGGCTCATTATCTGGCGTTGTCTGTCGGCGCCTCTGCTCACGGCGTCGCCAGGAACCTGACACGCTCTCCGAGGATTCATTGTCGCCTTCCCTGGCAGAAGAACCGGTCTCCCTATTGTAGCTCTCCCCCCACAATCTTGTTGATCTCCTTCGGTTACTCAGCTGCCCTCTAGTTCTCCCTCTAGTTCTTGATGTACTAGACCAGTTACTGCTGGGACTAGCCCCAGGTCGGAAAACCCGGATCAGAAAGAAGACGGTCAGTAAACCCCCCTCATCAACAGACAAAATACTGTCATCACTCCTCTCTTCCCCAAAGGCTGATTGAATTGTGCTCAGAACGTCTCCAATATCTCTTTGCCGCTCCAATCTCCTCCAATCACGCTGACGCTCAGGATCAGCCTCTGACGGTCGAATAAGGGGGTGCTCAAGTCTTGCATGCTTCCTGAGATCTGCATAAGTCCCGCTGAAATCACATGTCTCACGAGCACAGCTCCTGGCTTTGGCATTCATGAACAGGCGAGCAGGCTCCAGGGCAACCCACCCATCAATATGTCCCCGACAGAGAGGGCATACAAGCTTTGGTTGCACCTGGCTCTCACAAGGCATGGTAGGCCCAGGTGGGACCCCTTCCTCTCTTCCTTCTTCCTCTTGTATATCCATTCCTATTGTTTCTGGTGTCATCACATGGGAAGCTGTGCTTGAAAGAGAAGTTTCTTCTTGCAGTGGGATTGTTGATGGGGTTTCTACAGATGACTTACGGAACTGGTCAAGGCAGTTAGAGTGGCGGTAGCTTGTGTCACACATGTAAGGGCGGCAGCCCTTCTCATGGGAGGAACATAGTAGGAGGACAGCATTGTGAGGATGTTCCATGCAGACAGGACACCTAGCTTCTTCCCATTCTTTCAAATCCTCCACTGGCTCTGAAGGGTTTTTGGATGAAGATCGCCTGGCACGGCTGGAGCTGCAAGGAAAAGGAGATGCCCTGCATCGATCAAATGATAGGGAACGGTCTCTTCTGTCCTTTGGCATTGTGGGGGTGTTAAGATATCACCACCAAAGACCAAAATTCTGATGCTCTCAACACAGCAGCAGCAGGTTTCAAAGTTCTAGGACATCATACCAATGTAGGAGGAAGTCAAAATAAGTGATTGTATAATTGGGTAGAAGTTCAGGAATAGGGGCAGTAGACAAATAAGGTGCTCACGAACAGCTTGAGCTCGGCTCATTAAAAGCTCGAGCTTGTTCGTTCATTTAGTAAACAAGCCAAGCTCGAGCTCGAGCTCGAAAAATGAGCCGAGTCTGAACAGACCCCTACTCGGTTTGTTAAAAGCTTGGCTCAATTATATATATATATATACTTAATTTTTTTTTAAATTACTCAATATTTAAGTTAAGCAGATAATTAACGTACTTAATGGTCAAAAAAGGAAACTTTCAGCCTTCAGGCTTGTTGTATCAGGTAAAAACGTAAAAGTTGTAGATTAAAGTGGTGAATTTAAATGATTTCAAACGCACACCCACCCACGTACACACAAGAAGCATAAAAATATGTTTTAAAATTCACAGAAGTCAAAAGAGACCCAAATTAGAAGAAATGAGAATATTCTTCGAGGAAGTAATTTTTTTGGTTGGTAAAGATAATATATATTGAATCAAGGAAAACATAATACAAAACGAAAAAAAGTTCACTAAGGATATGAACCAAAAGCTAAATATAATATGCACGTATAAATAAGATAAACTCTTCACCAAGTTAGCTCATAATAATCAATCATTCGCCAAGTTTAGCTCAATATAATTGCGTAGCCAGGACCCCTAACAACTGTATTAGGAAATCGCCTAGTGGCAAGCACATAGGCACCACTGCCTAGTGACAAAAATTGTCACCCGAGACTCATATAATATTAAACATTATTCACACAAGAAATAAAATAAAATGAATGTTGCTAAATAGCATGTAGGGGTGTATTCAAGCCGGGCTCGGCCCTGCTCGGCTCAAGTTGACTCAATTTGAAAAAATTTCATCTATGCTCGAGCTTGGCTCAACTCGAATTTGCTCGGTTAGGCTCGAGCTCAAATTGATTCGAGCTCGAGCCAAAGCTCGGTTTGGCTTGAGCTCAGATTGAATTATTAAAAAAATAATTTTTAAATAAAAAAAAAAAATTTATTATATATAACAATTATATATATATATACATTATTTTTTGTATAATAATCAAGCCGAGCCAAGCTCGAGCCAAACCAAGCCTCAATCGGGTTGAGCTGAATCAAACAAGCCTTGGCTCGAGCTTGGTTTAAATATATTTTCAAACTCAAAAAATAGTTCGGCTCAATCTAGCCTATTTTTTGAGCTCAAGCTAGGCTTGATCGGGCTGAGCCGAACTTCGAGCTATCCCGGATTGGATACACCCCTAATAACAAGGGATAAAATGTTTCCTTATCAGAAAGAAAAATAAATTTTTAACAAAAGTGTTGAAGATTTTTCTAGCAACATCTATTTCTTTTTTTTTTTTTGGGGAAGGAGAACTTTTAATCCTCTCTCTCTCTCTCTCTATATATATATATGAGCAATAGTTCGCTTCACTAGTGAGGAGCAATGCTCCTTGGTCTGACAAAGGTCCTTCAATTGCCCATTAACTCTAGTAATTTTTTTAAACCTTTGTAGGTATATTTTTTTATTCAATTGCCCAGTGACAAAGATTGTCTCCCGAGACTCATATAACATTATTCACACGAGAAATAAAATAAAATGAATGCTGCTAAATATCAAGGGATAAAAGGTTTCCTTAGCCGAAAGAAAAATCAATTAAAAAAGAGTGTTGAAGATTGAGGGGAAGATTTTTCTAGCAGCATCTATTTCTTTTTTTTGTAGAAGGAGAACTTTGAATCCTTGCTCTCTCTCTCTCTCTCTATATATATATATATATATGTATATATATATGAGCAATAGTTTGCTATCACAAAGGTCCTCCTTCAATTGCCCATTAACTCTAGTTAAAATTTTTAAACCTTTGTAGTTATATTTTTTTTTCTAAAAATCAAGGGTAGATGGGTGAATCCTAGGGGTGAGTGAATCTTAACCATAGTCAAAAGAGAGTTAATAGCGGACATGCTGCAGAAAAGGACTCCCGAGACGCACCTCCTCGCGTCACCAACAGAGGAGGTGATTATTTTCCTAATATATATATTTGTCCTCGTAGGTGTTCACTAAACTATTTTCACTTTTCATGTTGGCAAACTACCTTCTTGGCTTTTTTAGTATCATTTTGGTCTTGTCTACTCTACAGGGTTTCAAAAACGATTTCGGACACTGTAACGGACACGGCCTAAACTGTTACGTAACGGTTTTGGTCGTTATTTATTTATTTTTCTTTTTTTGCTTAAAAAATCTCAATAAATAGAAAAAATAAAAAACATGTAATAAATAAATAACAAGATACTTCTAAAGCCAATAAGATGCTCAAAATGTAGAAATAATAAAATTAAATGGGTCGAGGGTTGAAAATTGAAACATACACAGAATCCAGTCCAGACTCTATATAGGCACTAAATGAAAGAGAGATTCAGCCTGTTCTTCACGGGTTAACTGTTTTGAGTTTTTTTTTAAAACCCAAATTGTGGACGAGTCCTACACCCGATACCGTTACGTAATGGTTTCGGGCGTTACGCATTTGTTTCGGAATAAACGGGTAAACGTACAGTAACAGAGGCCACCGAAACCATTACGTAACGGGCGTTACGTAACGGTTTCATCGAGTTTTTTAACCATGCTCTATATTTCCAATTTTTATCTTCATTTCAATAATAGATGATAAATATCTTTAATTATTGTGAAAATGATAAATAAAAACAAAATTTTGTAACCTAGGCGAAATGAAACCCCTAATGCCCAGGCACCTCTTGGACTCTTTGACTACACTGGTTTAGCTGAAACTTCAAGTGAACAGTTCCTTTCAAAAACTATCCTCGGGACAAAACAACGGATCAAAAAGAAAAATCCCATCATGTAAAAGGTGCCCAGAATTAATTCTTCATCCAATTGCTTAAAAAAGGAAGTAATTTCTCATCATGGGTATTGGGAACTGTCCTCATTAAGATAAGCATTCGAACAGATAGTAGTAATCACATCTTTAAAATTTTCAATATTATTTAGCCTACACCTAACTCAACAGATAAATTGCCAAACACAACTACTTTCATGACCTCTTCTCCTTTCAAGCAAATAGCAATCATCATAGGCCAATGCTTGCTTCAAAACCAACCCAACAAGTTGATCACGAAATTTCAATATCCATGACATTTGAACAATCACTTATAACCTTAAAATACTAAATAAGACATTTTAACCTTTTCCACTTTTTAAGATATTCAACACTTTAGAATCAAGACTGTGTACATACCAAATCAATCAACATCTCGAACAATAACACCGGCCATACTAAAGCAAAATGTATTCATTAGATTAAATCATAAAATCAAGAGGCGATCCAGCAAGCATCTGAAGTACTCCATTAATCTAGCAATCCTCCTCTTTGGAAATTTTCTGCACAAGAATGGTCCTCCTATCCTCTGTTTTTTTTCCTACTCCCATTTCATTAGAGTTGAACCTTAATCAACGTGACTCCTTTACCAGCATGTTATCAAGTCAAGCCTTCCCACCGGCATTGAAAGGAGTCTCTGCAAATGTTGCCTTGAGGTGAAAGCTAAGGACGTAGTCACGTAGGCATTGTTAAGAAAATATTCCCAAGTTCGTTGTTATATATGGAGATTTAAACTAATAAAGCTAATGTAGGCATTCTTTTTTTCGGAAAAAAAAAGAGGTTTGAAATTTGAATAGCTTAGAAACTAGATCCTTTACTACCTTATTGACACCCACAAAATCATTTTTCATGTATACATGAAACTTCCACCTGAAACTCATCATAAGTCATAATAATAACCACAACCATCAAGATGAAGTGATGAACTCCACAGATCCAGCACACCAGAAGCCTAATGCACTTGCAGATTTTAATCAGCTAAGGCTGATACATTTTTTTGATCAATAAGTGATACTAATGGTCTTATCAATACACCAATGTATAACTCCCTAGGAATTTCAATCACTTATATTCATCATAAAAAGGTGAAAAATATGAGTATATTGCAGAAAAAATGAGGTTCACAAACAATATGAACCAAAACAAAAAGAAACAAACTAATCACACAAAACACAAAGCAAATAGGAACTAAGAACAATAGCTAGCTCAATCATAGCCCCATGAGACAATCCTTAAAATCCTTCCTAATTGCATACCAGAATTGTAAAAGCTACGTGCAATAAAAAAGACATGTTCCTCCACGGAAGCTAAACCATCAAACACTCTTATGTTCCGTTCGGATCAAATAGACCATCCAATAGCACCCAAAAATAGATTCCATACCACAGAAGTAGGAGCCTCCAATGCAATCGATAACTAACCAGATAAGGAATCCCACAGGGACAAACAAAAGATCCAATTGACTCCCAATCGGAGGAATTATTGTCTTCAGATAGCCGAGGCAAATGGACAACAAAACCGTGTAATAATAGGTGGTTCACCAAATCCTCTGAACTTTGGTACATAAAAGAACGATTTGTCAGCCTCCACTCTCTACCCTCTGTTTTACAAATGATCGCATGTGAATATCTTGTTCAACGATGCCGGCCAAAGGAAAAATGATACATTTGATGGAATGCTTGGATTCCCCACAACCCGATAGGGAAAAAAAAAAAGCAAGTTAGAGCTGAACCGCAAAGAATGAAAAAATGGATCTCACTGAGTATTGACCTTTGATATCCCTAGACCATAATCGAATGTCTTTCCATAGAGGACAATTTAGACTGCTTATTATTTATTAGCCTCATATTCAGCCATTGTTTGCATCGTAAGACTAGATTGTTTCGAATACTTATCGTGACTTCATAACACTAAGTAAAATTGCTCTATGACCTTACAATATCCTTCTTCTATGTAACAAGGATTGATTACGAGACTAAGCAATTGATCTTTTATGCTATAATTTCCATTTTCTAATTGACTGCCTCTGTTTTATTATATTTAGCTACTTACAGAAAATACATTGAAAATTCACAATTGGAAATCCTAGCCAACAAATAGGATATTGGGAATGTGTGTAAGGCATACTTTGAGTCGAAGAGAATTACATGACTAATAACACATATATGAAGGTAAATTCCCTGTCACTATTGAGAAGGGCACCAAATGATCTTAACTGTGCGCATTGTCTCCTTGTTCCCTTTTAGTTCTGAAAATATAAGAATGTGCAACTACCAAATCCTCATTAATACAGGAAACCGGAGTATCTTGAGAGGCAATACCATGGACAGTTTATATAACTCCATAGCAATCCACCTACATCCCATCCCATCCCACCCCCCCCCCCCCCCCCCCCCCGCAAACACAAAAAAAAAACCCTTCCCCTTTGCCATATCACATTCATGACGTTTCTATCACCCAATGAGCTATAAAGAGAATGAACAACAAAGATAGAAAATCCAATGAATTCAAAAAAAGAGAAAAGTACACAAACTACAGGTCTTGCCAATAAATAGTGGTTCCGCAAGGTTGTCAAAAAAAGGGAAAAAGAGAGGTTTTATCGTTTTAGAAACCCCACATGATTTTATAAGGGTGGTGCTACGTGCATCTCAACTTTTACTTATATAAACCAAAGTTTAGAAAAATTCAAATAAATGCAAAAAAGAAAGATATTGCCCACTTCTCCTTCTTTCATACCTACCGTGTCCGACCTTAACCCCCAACTCTTCTCTCTCTAAAACACCACAAGTGTGTACAAATCTCTCATGATAGAGAGAATCAAGCACATGAATGGAGTGGAAATGTCGGGTTCTGTTCAAAAGGGACTTAAGACTCTTGGTGATTACATTGAGAATTGGTTGCTGGACAAGCACCTGTTCTCCAATGCTAGCGGCATCACCGGTAGAACAAGTTTGCTCGGATGGGAAGAAAGGTTTAAAATTGGATCAGGTATAGCAAGGGTTAAAACATACCTTCACTATGAATGTTAAGAGTGTGCTATATGCTGTGATGTGAAGTCCAGACATCGATTTTGAAAGCAACATAGCTGATTTTGGACTGTGAAAGTTGTTTCAAAGATCTGGCTCCGGTTTGGAGTTCTTTAGGATCTGGGGACCAAAGAAGTACAGGGCTAGCGTGGTGGGGCCTGAGATCACCACAAAGATTGATTTTTATAGCTTCAGAGTTGCCTATCTAGAGATTGTGAAGGGCATATGAATTTGGGTGGTTGGAGATTTTGAAGAAGAGGCGGATTTGAGTAAGTTCGGCAGGGTCAACAAGTTTTTGGGTCAGAGACAGTAGGTACTAGGTAAGAAACAAGAAAGAGAAGAGGACAGGTTGTCTTTTTTTTTTTTTTTTGTATTTAATTGAATTTTTCGTAGCTTTGGTGTATACAAGTAAGAGTTGGGCTGCACGTAGCACCACCCTTTAATAATTACCAAAATAAATTTATTAGCTCTTGCAGTGAGATAGTTTCTTGAACTAAATAATTTAATTATACTTTCATTTCTACAAATTTTTTTTTATAATCATGGATGACTTATTTACAATTAAAATACATTAAAAATAATTTCAAGAATAAGACTACAACTTTAGCAAACTTGAAACAGAATCTTTACTTGTTCCTTTATTAAATCAACAGAAAAAAAAACACAATTGCATCAACCCCATACCAAAACCCTAGTCACATACATCTCACCAAAGAAACCATGTACTGATTTTCTTTCTTTCCAGCCCTAAAAGATAAAATTCCAATCAGCCCAAGAAAAAACAAATCAAAATACCCATAAAACCCTAAAAACCCGATCTAGGCGGAGAATTAGCTGGAAAACCTAAAAAAATCGGCAGATCCAGCTGGTTTCAAACCGAAAAAAGAAACTTAGGGTTTCGTGTAGGGATTTACCAGATGTTTTGAGATTGAAGATGACTTGAGCAATCAGATCAGCTGTGCTTTCTTGGTAAACAAAAATCGCATCGCGAGTCTGTGTGTTGAAGAAGAGATGAGGAGAGATGGAAACTTTCTAGGGTTACCATTTTCTTTGAGAGAAAAAGCGATTTGAATGTTTTGAAAATTGTAGAGAGAGAAAGAAGGTGCTGTTATTTATAGGGCTGCAAGTTTGACAATGATGACTTTGTTTCTAAAATTGAACGATTTATGTATGTCGGTGCGCCGTTTTGGTATTTTTTTTGTTCTTAAATTACTGAACTATCCTAGCTTTCCAACAATATTTACATATATACCAGCAGTCGGAATCCGAATCCGAATCCGAATCACGATTATTATCCAATACCCATGCGCTAGTTACCACTTTGCCCAACCATTTGTAATCGGATTCGGATAATCTTCAATGTCTTCTCTTCTTCTTTATCTTTCTTTGTTGTTATAATGCGAGAGAGAGGCAGCCGTAGATGATTTTTCTGAAATTCTTATACTACCCTTATATAAAAACAAAATTTTGATTTAATGTTTGCTTCAGTTCCCAAACTACCCATTGCCGTTGATTTAATTTTTAAACTATCCTTACTCATCTATCTATTTTGAATCACAGTCACGATTGAACCCAAGGAGTTTAATCACACCTACGGGATAACACGTGACCCTTTTAACTCCCATTAACTGTGGTTAACTCCTTTCCCTCGCTCTTACGTGCATCGCACGTGCCACTAGCGAGTTTAATCGCACCCGCGGGTTAACATATGTCCCTTTTAACTCCTATTAACTGTGGTTAACTCTTTCCCCTCGCTCTCACGTGCATCACACGTGCCACCCGCTAGTTATATATAAACTTCAATAAATGCCCAACCGATTAAATATGGATGCTGCTACGAAGCACACCAATATTTATTGGACACCATTAATTAATTTATTATTTAAAAGAATGATTTTCTATGAGCACCCATACCTACCTCCAAACCCGTAAATCCTCCTCTAAAAATTGTTTCTCTTTCTAGCTAAGAATGAACATGCGAAGCTCTTCTTACATTACATTCGAAGGCCGAGGAGTTAGAGTAACATGAACTATTGCTATTCTTTTTATCCAATTTGTTCTATTCTAGTGAAGTTAGCTTAATATGAAATATCATTTGAGTTATAAGCAACGGCTTCATGTTCTTTATTTTGAGATAAACATTTTAATGCTTATTTTCAAATAGTTTGATTTCCTCCGTTTTTAACGATGAGTTGTCTATGATCTTTTGTTGCAAGCTTTTAAACCTAACAAAAAGTGGTGCAAAATATAAGGAATTTGGTATGATTCATTTGATACCAATTTATTGGACCTTCAGTTGGGTTTGGATCCACCAAAAGGTAATGAATTATTATGTTTTATGATTTTAAGTTTAAAATGGTGTATAATTAGAAAATTTATAAGTTTTTTTTTTAATCTCTTGGTATGCTCCTATAATTTATTGCACTTTAATGATGTACAATTAGTAAGTTAAATATTTGATATCCAATCAGTATATTTTGGTGTGCTCATAGCAACACCATATTTAAAATATACTTACTTCATTTAACTATTAAAATTAAATATATTTATTATATGCACCATATGATAATAATACATTTTATACAATTATAAACTTATACTAAATTTTTAATTAACACCGTGATTTCTTTACATTGGACAATAAAATACAAGTTTCACCTAATTTAAATTGTATATCCAATGAACCAAGCTATTCACGAACTGATAGAGCTTGGCTCGAATTCGTTTACTAAAATTCGAGCTGGTTTATTTAATAAATAAACCAAGCTCAAACTTGATTTTCAAGCTCGTTTAATTAATAAACAAAACTTGAACACACCACTATTTGACTCGATAACACCCCTATCGACAATGGAGTGCTGGCAATAGAGAGGGCAAAGCATGAGGATGAAGATTGAACTTGAATAACAGATTCTAGAGGGGTGTATTTGCTGGTCGGCTAAGCATGAAGTACCATTCTTCTCTCTAGGGTTTTTAATCTTTTTTATTTTCTTTTTAAATTTTTGTTTAAGTAATAAGATAAATCCAAAATTACATGAATTCATATATTTTAATCAATTTTGAAGGTCAGATGCCAAATAATGTAATCGAATAGAATTCGAATAGTGCTATATTCACCCTGTTTTCCATACAAAGGGAGAGTTGGCCTAACACTCCCCTGTTTTGTTGAAGTTTTCATTGAAACATATCATCTAAGTGTCCATAATTTTTTTTGGTAACGAGGGTGTCCGGGTCTCTTAGAGCTCCCGACTAATCCACCACAACTGGTAGGGCCGTAGGGGTGTCAACGGGCCGGCACCACCCGTGTTAGTTGCATTATTAACTAGGCAGGGCTCGTGCAAAGCCTGCCTAATGATTCAAAAGGAAAATTGGCACATATTAGTGTTTCTTAATGAAAGAGCCCCATTCAACCGGGCAAAGCTTGATTAGAAGTATATTATAACATATTTTCGTCCTAAGTTAAGCCCAATGCCCAAGCATGCCCATCTCTTTAATGGTGCCGGATCGTGAGCCAGCCCGGTCCATTGGCAACTCCTAACAACTGGTATAGACGATGGACAGGCCACGACAGATCACCAAAAAAAATAAAAAAACAATGCATGTTGGGGGTGTTTACCAACCTGGTTGGACCTCACCCCACCAAGATCTTGGGCAACGCATTTCCTCTGGCAAATGCCCAAGTATTATACTCCAGCAAAGTCTCTTTTGTCACGCGAGGAAAGGTCTAGAACTGAAGAGGTGATAGCTTGTATGTACAGTACACGCACACATCCCAGCTGGTCACGTATCCTCTTTGACATCCTTTAACTGTGGTTTTCACTCACTCAAAGCCCATAGGGTTAAATAATCTAACCTTAGTTTTTATGGAAAATATTTTAAAAATTAATCACATGAGTTAGTAAATCAAGTTTAATTTTTTTTTAAATAATTTTTTTTCCTAAAATCCGAGGTTAGATTATTTAACCCTAAGGATCGAGTGAATCTTAACCATAGTTAATGATTATAAAAAGAGGGCACATGGGGAGTTGGGCGGTGTGTGCGTACCACCCAACATACTCGTGTGCATACAACTCAGACCTCCACGCGTTGGCAAAAGAGCAGGGGCGGAGCCAAAGGGGGCCTGGGGCACGTGCCTCCCCTAAAGTTTTGGAAATTTTATTTATTTATTTATATGTATTATACATGGTATAGCATGAGCATGAAGGTGGATGGAGATCCAATCATAACCAATTGCAATTGAACTCGGGGAGAGTTCAATCACACCCACATGTCCCTTTTAATCCCTATTAACTATGGTTAAGATTCACTAACCTTTGGAGCAGGGGCGGAGCCAAAATTTTCGTCCAGGGGCTAATAGTGAGGTGTGGGGGCGCAGGCCCCGAAAAAAAATTTAGGGCCAATTCTGTGGGTCATCTCGTCTCTTTGTCAGTTTGTAATTAATATATTTTTGAGTAGTGATTAGTGGACCTTGGGTCCCCTGCTTAACTTACCGTTGTGTCCTCGTATCCCTTTTAACACTCTTTTAACCTTGGTTAAGCTTAACAAAATTAAATTTAAGATTTTTGCTTAAAAAAAAACCCAAGTTGGATTGCTTAACTCTATGAGTGAGTGAATCTTAACCACAACTTGTGAGTGTTAAAAAGTGGGGCGAGGACCAATGAGAACCGGCCATTTCATTACATGATGGAAATTGCCATAAGTTAAGCATTTTCATATGCCTATGCCATCTTAAAGTAAATAATATAAGTATAATTTGTTTTTCTTCTCAAAATTTTCAGGGGGGCTTAGAGCCCCCACCACCACCCGGCTCTGCCCTTGCTCCCAGGCCACGCCCACATTATACTTTACAAAAAAAAAAAAAATCCCAAATTTGAGGGGGGGCTTCAGCCCCCCTGGGCCCCATGTGGCTCCGCCCCTACTTTGAGGTTCAACAATATAACTTGACTTTTTTATACAAAAATATATTTAAAAAATTAACCCTAAGGGTTAAGAATCCTTAATGAGAGTTTAAAATTTTTTTAAAATTTTTTCTACAAACTAAGGTTATATTGTTGAACTTGAAGGGTTAGTAAATCTTTACCCATAGTTAATAGGGTTAAAAGGGACACATGCCCCTAGTTCAATCGCGATTGCCTATGACTCGATCTCAGGTGGTGCCTTTCAGCTTTTGAATTTTTTATATAAAATATTGTTTACTAAGGATTTAGAATCCACAACTATTATGACCAGACTCCTTGGAGTTAGTTACAACCCACATGTCAACACATGTCTATTTAGTACCTTTAAGATTTACTAAGCCTTAGGGTTCAACCACCTAACCTTGAATATAGAAGAAAAAAAATTAACTCTAAAGTTTAAAGTTGTTAATTAAAGTTAAAAGAGTTTTGTGTTGTAATCAGATTCTAAGGAATTTGGTTATAACCGTAGAAGATTAGTCATGTGGTAGCTGTCCTATTGGATTTTCATAAAAAAAAAAAATAAAAAAAAAGGAGAAAATACATTTACACCCCCTGAGGTTTGATGAAAATACACATAGACCTCCTTAGTTTTCAAAAAATACATTAAGTACCCTTATTTTTTAAAATAATGGCACTTAGACCCCTTCCATTAGTTGACCGTTAGTCAACTCACAAAAATGCTGACGTCATATGATGAAGTATATAAAATTCCAAAATTGCCCCTCTAATTTTCAGAAAACACTATTCTTGCTCCAAAACACTATATATTTAATATTTAAAAATCCGGTCCTCATAATCCGGTTCTCACCCATGAGGTTGCCACGTGTCCCTTTTGACACCCCTAAACCGTGGTTAAGATTCACCCATCCTTGGTTTTTTATAAAAATATTAATTCCTTTTTGAAAATAAAAAAAAATTAGAGTTTTTTTTAATATTAAAAACAGTTTTTTAATACCACCTCTTGAGGTCGCCACGTGTCCCTTCTGACACCCCTTAACCGTGGTTAAGATTCACCCACCCATCCTTGGCTTTTAAAAAACATATTAATTCATTTTTGAAAATTAAAAAAAAATGATAGTTTTTTAATATCACCCCTTGACACCCCTTAACTGTGGTTAAGATTCACCCACCCATCCTTGGTATTTTTTACATATTAATTATTTTTAAAATAAAAAAAATAGAGTTTTTTCTAATATTAAACGGCAGTTTTTTAATATTACCCCTTGAGGTTGCCATGTGTCCCTTTTGACACCCCTTAACCATGGTTAAGATTCACCCACCCATCCTTGGCTTTTAAAAAAAAATATTAATTCATTTTTGAAATTTTAAATAAAAAAGAATTAGAGTTTTTTTTAATATTAAAAGCAGTTTTTTAATATCACCACTTGAGGTGCCCCCGTGTCCCTTTTGACACACCTTACCCGTCACCCCTTGAGGTTGCCACCTGTCCCTTTTGACACCCCTTAACCGTGGTTAAGATTCACCCCTTATTTTTCAAAAATGAATTAATATTTAAAAAAAAACAAGGATGGGTGGATGAATCGGTTACGGGGTGTCAAAAGGGACACGTGGCGACCTCAAGGGGTGATATTAAAAAACTGTTTTTAATAAAAAATCTATTTTTTTTAATTTTTAAAAAACAATAATATTAAAAAAAAAAAAACCAAGGATGAGAGGGTGAATCTTAACCACGGTTTAGGGGTGTCAAAAGGGACACTTGGCGACCTCAACGGGTGATATTAAAAATCTGTTTTTAATATTAAAAAAACTATAATTTTTTTTTAAATTTTCAAAAAAGAATTAATATTTTTAAAAAATAAGGATGGGTGGGTGAATCTTAACCACGGTTAAGGGGTGTTAAAAGGAACACGTGGCGACCTCATAGGTGAGACCCGGATTTTTAAATATTAAATAAATAGTGTTTTGGAGTAAGAATAGTGTTTTCTGAAAATTAGAGGGGTAATTTTGAAATTTTATATACTTCATCACATGACATCAGCATACATCCGCATTTTTGTGAGTTGACTAACGGTCAAGTCAACTAATGGAGGGGTCTAAGTGTCATTATTTTAAAAAGCAAGGATACTTAATGTATTTTTTGAAAACCGAGGGGGTTTGTGTGTATTTTCGTTAAACCTCGGGGGTGTAAATGTATTTTTTCCTTAAAAAAAATATTAAATAATTTTGTTTAATTATTTAATAAGGAATAGTCATTGGACAAGTGGACGCTCCTCAACTTTTCAAAAAAATTATATTATATCATTTAATAGAGCATCCCCATAGGGCAAGGGGACAATTGCTCCCATAAACAAGGAGAAACAATGTATATGATATGACAACTGCTCTCATAAACAAAGAGAAACAATACGTGTAGTATATGTGTGAGCGCGGGTTTCGGGGGAACCCTGATTTACATCTCACGGGGTAGTATAGAGTCGCCACCTATTCATTCGGAAGGGATAAGTCCCCAAGGTTTGGATAAGGTCTTGTGATCAGGGTTCAGAGTAAGAGATTCGGTTAAGTCCGGGGAAGGGGTTAGGCACCCGGCACTTCCACTTTCAGTGGTTCCCTACTTGCTAGGGTTAAGCCAAATTAATCTCAGTTTTAATCAAATGCCCTAAGTATTTAAGATAATGCTAATCTAAGAAGGAGAAAATCCTAGACTAGGGTCGAACCCGGGTTGGGCTGCCTACGTACTCACATATGGGTGAGATCAGACCGAGCGTAGTTCTGGCACATGAGCCCGTGCCAAGGCTAGGGGTGTGTGTGTGTGCACCAATGGTGGCTTAAGGTCTAACCGGGAGGCTAGGGGTGGTTGACCGAGTTGGTCAAGTGCTTGGTATTGGGCCCGGTAGGCCTAAGGTAAGTCTGATAGACTAGGGTTGGGCCTGGTAGGTCGAGGTTTGGGCCCGGTAGGCTAGTTTGGGTCATGTAGGCCGAGATGAGGCCCGAGAGGCCAAGGATGAACCCGGTAGGCTAGGGTTTGACCCGGTAGGTCGAGATTAGGCCCGGTAGGCCAAGGGGTGAGGCCCGGTAGGCCCAACGTGTCTTAACCAAGGGTTAGGGTTGCTAACCGGGGTTAAGAAATGTGATTAACCTTGGTTAGGGGTGCTAACCATGGTTAAAAAGAGTCCAATATCAGATTTTTTGGTATTTTGAATTTTTCTGATTTTTTTTGAGATTTTCTCAGATTTTTTTCAGCGGTCAAAGGTGCTTAACCGCGGTTAAGGAGGGGAGGTCATCATGGTTAAGGGTCTTACCCATGGTTAAATGGTCAAAAGAGACCATTTTTGAGTTTCTCCTAATGTTTTGGATTTTTTGAGCATTTTTCCAGATTTTTTCCGGGTCAGGATTTTTTACCCGTGGTTAAGGGTCAAAAATGGGGTCGACTCTGATTAAGTTTCTTAACCACAGTAAAAAATGCAATTGAAGATATTTCTGGATTCCATGTAATATTTATGATTTTTTGATGCTTTTTCCAGAATTTTTGCTAGGTCATGGGCCGCTTAACCATAGTTAAATGTTAACCACAGGTGAGTTTAACCATGGTTAAGGGGCCGACTGAAGCAAAAGTGGGCCCAGGGTCCATGGCAGGGCCTAGAATGGCCTCTTACCCGGTCTGGGTCCCCACAAAGTCCAACAAATGCCAAAAAATCCAAAAACATGTTACATTTTTAACCACAGTTGAGGAAGGTTTAACCATGGTTAACGAGGGAATCATGGAAAACCAAGAACACCAGTGGGTAGCCTAAAGTCCAGTGATCATTTTGAACCTTTGTGGGGCCCAAGGGGAGGTCGGGTGTGGGCTCCACATAGGCCCAAAGTTGCCCCGAAAAACACCACATAAAATGACGATTTCCACCAAAACAGGTTTTTTTTTTAAAACTTTGCGGCGATCTTGCCGCTGATTGGCTCAAACCCCGGGGGATCCGAGACCATGGTCGCGAAGCTTGCTATGAGGGGAACAATTTGGGCTCTTGTGGAGCCCAAGGGGAGGCCGTATGTGGGCCCTACAGAGACTCAAAGTTGCCTCCTCGCACAGATTTGTACACTGTCGACCCCACTTTGGGGTCGATTTAACTATGGTTAGAGTGCGAGTTAGGGGCTGAAATTGTGCAAAAGGATAGCCTGGAGTGTGGTGAATCTACCCATGGCCTCGGTTTTCACCAAGGCCGGGTCTAACCATGGTTAAACTGGGGTTAAAGGCAGTGTCCTGAAAACGATTTTTTTTGAAAACTTTTTTAGAAAAAAAAAGCTTGGGTGGCTGATTGGGTTGGGCAATGGGAGTCTAGGGGGATCACTCATTGATTGAGGACCGCCCCAAACCTTTGGGGGTGGTCGTGCATGGTGGTGAGGGCTATGCCCGTGGCCACGCCTCAAGGTCGGCCTATTTATTTTTATTTTTTTTTAACTACTAAAAAAAGAAAAAAGAAAAACAAAATGGGGACCCCTGGAATGGGACCAGGGGTCCCTTACAATGCTAAATCAACAGGCTAAAGCAAGGAGGAAGGGGGTGTATACCCTCACGGATCGGCTTGCACGGTGGCGAGCTTCCTGGAGCGTGTCGGCTGCGGACGGCGGTGATGAGGCTAGGAAAGCCTAGAGGACGAAGATGACAGGCCTCGGAGGTCCACGGGTAGGTTGGGCTGAGGCGGAGAGAGTCCAGGTGGAGTGGGGACGTCTGGCCGAAGGGGTGACTCACTGTAAATTTTTTTTTTTTTATAGTGGATGTCGTGGTGAACGGTGGGTAGTGGTGGAGCTTGGGAAGGCTTGAAGGTTAAACTAAGGTGGAGATATGAGGTGGAGTGGGGCTACTGTAACTTTTTTTTTTGAAAAATTCTCACTGTCTCTCTCGTGGCTACGGAGGATGGGGTTTGTTTGTGGTTTGAAGGACTCCTAGGAATTCTAGGGATGATCTTAAGGTGAGATTGGGGTGAAGCAAGGGAAAAATGGGGCTAAGGTAAGGTGGGCCGAAGGTGAAGGCTACAGTTTTTTTTTTCAAAAATCTCTCGTAACAGTGTCTTGGATAGGGTTTAAATAGAGGAAGAAGGGGAGTGAGGAAGGTGGAGGAGTGGATAAGGATGGATGGTGATGTGGATAAGGCGTGGGGGACACGAAGCAGGGGGCAGAGGAGAGCGCCAGTTGCAGCAGCACTGTGCATCGTCCCTCTGACAGGGACGATGAACAGTGCTTTTTTTTAAAAAAAAATTTTAAATTTTTTTTTTTGCTTTGGGCCGGTTGCTCGTGGGTTTGGTTACGTGGGTTGGGCCCAACCCGCATATGGGCCCTGCCACATGGGGTTGGTGCCCAACCACACCCCTCCAAATTTTTTTATTTTTTTTATTTTTTTTTGCTTTTCTTTGGTAAAAAAAAAACTTTTTTTTTATTATTATTATTTTTTAATCTTTAGTAAAAAAAAAAAAAACTCTTTTTTTATTATTATTATTTTTTAATCTTTAGTAAAAAAAACTCTTTTTTTTTTTGTTTGTTTTGTATTTTTTTTTTTGTATTTTTTTTTTTTGTGTGATCTTTTATTTGGTTTAGGGTGGATCCCACCCCCTACTAAAAAATCATGGGCTTTTTTTTTTTTTGTTATTATTTATTTTGAATTTTAAACTTTTGTTTTGTTTACTTTTTGGGGCCTAACCACCACACATGTGGGGAAGGCAAAAATGGTTTTGCCATTTTGAGAATTGGCTCCAAAATTTGAATTTTAAAATGAGTGAAATGGGTCCCACTTGGGTTGGGCTTAGCGGGCCCATGCTTGGGCCCAAAACAGGGTTTTATCCAATTTTTTTTTTATTTAGAATTTTGGACATGAAATGGGCCTTGAGCCCATGGGACTCTTCCTAGGGCTTAGGCTAGGGTTAGGCTAGAGTTAGACCAGGTTTAGGTCCAGGCTTTAGGTGAGCAGGGTGTAAAAATTAGGTGCTTACAATATGTACAAAATGTATGGATGAAATGACCCACAGACTTGGACTTCAAAATTTTTTCTCGGGGGCTCCACCCTCAAACTCCCATCCCTTAAACCAAATGTGCCCCCCTACAGTTCCGTCCTGCAGAAGAGGTTATGCCTAAGTATAATACTCGAGCATCTGTGAGAGAAAATCCCTTCCCAAAATTTTGGGTGTAATAAAGAACTGATTTGCAGATCCTTCACAATAAACTTATATAGTTAGTGCTGTTCTCCCAAATACTAAACTTTTGAAAATTCTTTTTTTTTAAAAGGTATATGCATTTTTTTTTTTCCATAAGGATAATGCTAGCAAGAATCTCTTTTAAAGACTCACTCTTTTTTATTAAATAGATTGTTAGTTCAAAACTCATGTATTTCCTTTAGTGGAAGACAATAACACATCTTTCTTTGAAAGAAAGTGTAGTTACATTATCATTTTCTTAATTCAGTATTTATGAAAAGTCTTAAATACCCGTTTACTTCCATCTAACACTTAAAAAAAAATTTCTTTCAGCTAAAAAAAAGAAACTGATTGAAAACTCTAGATAATATGTACTATTGAGTTAGGTTACACGATTGGAAATCCAACGGTGACAAAGGCGCACATGCATTAAATGGTGGGCCCACTTGACATTTTGCGTCGTTGAATTTCCAATTGTGCGGGCCAACTCGAGAGTTTTACTTATGTGCATGAGATAGAGAAGGTCCTCACTCCCCTTATCTTCCTCTTTCACAAAGCTTCTTATTCATTTTCTGTGTGTGAAATACATGTTTAGGGGACATTTGGATACACTTTAAAAAAAATAAATAAATTGGAAATGACTTTCTGTTTTTAAATTTTTAAAGCAAGAAACACCTTTCTATTACTTATTTTTTCTCAAAAAGGAAAAACAAGTTTGGTGAATATGATAAACATAATAATGAGCAAACAATTACAATTTATATGGTGGGGGTGGGTGGTAGTGAAAATATTGTGGTGGTGGGTGGTGGTGATTAGTGGTGGAGTAATCGTGGTGGCATGGTGTTGTGGGTGGTGGTGATGGAGTGAGGGGTTGGTGGTGGTGGTGGGTGTGGGTGGTTTTGGTGGTGGATGGTGGTGGTGCAGCACTCCTTATTTTATATTTTTGTTTTTAATTTCCAAAAACAGAGGTACCATAAAATTTTCTTTCACTTGATTTTCAAAAAAATTATACCAAATTTTAAAAAATGAAAAAGAAAATAATTTTGAGCCGGAGCTCTGCATCAAGCAGAGCTCCCTTTTTTACACTGTGTGATGCAGAGCTCCCTTTTTACACTGTGTGTTGGGGTATTTTTGCAACGCACTATAACTACACATTTGCCACCCCATAGAGTAAAAAGGGGAGATCCGCACAACATGGTGATGCAGAGCTCCTCTTTATATTTAAAGTGAAAAAGAAACACGTAAACATTTTTGTGTAAAAATTTCTAAGCTTTTGTTTTTAAAAACAGAAAATTGTAAACAACAAAATGAGGCCTTAGGTGGTGTTTGTTAACACTAGTCTAAAAAGAAGTGCTTATTTGACAATTTTTCTTAATTGGATTTTAGATTGCTAAGTTGAAGGTTAATTGCATGTCTACATTTTAGAGATTTTAGGGGTAAGAACCTCTACTTTAAAAAGTAGCTATGGATCTACTTTTTAATGTAGAGGATTTTACCCCTAAAATCTCTAAAATGTAGACATGCAATTAACCTTCAACTTAACAATCTAAAGTCCAACTAAGCATAATTTTCAAATAAGCACTTCTTTTTAGACTAGTGTTAACAAACGCCACCTTAATTGTTCATGATTTACATTACCTTAATATAAAAAGATATGTTTGACATTTGTTTAACTCAATTATTCCTATATCATTTCACAATAAAATGGTTGATAAATATTTTTAGGACATTTTCAATGGCTGTTCTTGAAAAAAAAATGAAAAAAATGCAAAATTCCTAGTTTTAATGATTTTTTTGCACACTGTATCTATATAGGTCGATAGGTGTCAATACTGTTGGCCAGGTAATGACCCTAAAGGGGGGGGGGGGGGGGATAGGGTCTATAGTAGATTTAAAATTTATGGACTAGAAGTTCAATATGCGGAAAAATTAAATATGCAGCAAGCTAAACAATAGAAATATTAAAAGAAAGGGAGAAGAGATAAAGAGAATGCAAATTCAGGATTTGTTCACGAGGTTCAGCAAATCATCTTACTTCCCACCTCAGCTTCTAGTTAGAGGATTCAGCATGATTCCTTAACCGCATAGGCTCCTTTACAGGTGGAGTCCAAACCCTTACAATCTCTCTTAAAGGTCGAGATACTACCTTTAGAAGCTCTCCTTTAGGCCGAGCTAAAACCTTTTAAGAGCACAACCCTCTGTAGAGACCCAAAATTTAGTTTATCGACTTTCGTGCCATTGATATAAAATTCTTGAAATTTGTGCCGATGTTAAATACATGCGTTCCTAAAAGATGAATTAAAAAGGGATATCTAAACATGACCTCAACTTGAAGAAGTCATAGTTTTATCGCTGCAAATCGGAATCGAGTGATTCTTGAATTTTTGGAAATGTATTAGAACTCTTTTCAATGTTCATGTTTACCATTTTTCCAGATTCTGTCGCGCTCCAAAATCCCACCTAACTTAATGTGAGACTTTGGCACGTGACTTAATCATTAATTCCATAACTTCTTATCATAAGCATTTAAGGCAATTTTAAAAACATGGACCTAAAATTATTTTTTTTAATTTTATTTTAAATAAATGCAATCAAGTCCAATATCTAAAATAAATACTAAGACCTCATAATCAATTTAAAATCAACCTCTATGAATCTCCAGTCATAAACTCAAACTAACTATAAATCCATAATTTGTCTATTACAATTCTAAAATTCAAAATCCAAATATACTAGTGATCTAGTGTCCTGTGTATGGCCAGCAATCCAAGTTCCATTCTCCATCAGGATAGTCACCTGCTGGCTCTTCCTGCTCTTCCCCGTATTCTTCCTCTTCCCAAGGTCCTGAGGCACAAATGTCAAATCTAGCACCTGCCGACAACAACAGTCATCGGCTGAGTAACAAGTTACCCAGCGTATATACAAAATCCTGTCTAACAATATACGAGATTTGATAACAATATATTTTAAGATTCAACATCACAAGTGAACTCACAATATTTCAAAGTGCGGGAGCATAATTAAATTTGATTCTTACACCTGATTACTCATGCTTATTTCTCTTATTTATCTTGCCTATTTTTGTTTATGAATTTATTCAACAACATACAATTGCAATAACTTAAAATAACTCTACCCTATATATCGGGTAGAGACTAACATATACCATACTTTTCGAGGTACCACACAATATACACATTATCCGGTGTACACGGCTTGTCTACACATTATCCGGTGTATACGGCTTGTCTACACATTATCCGGTGTATACGGCTTGTCTACACATTCGCCGGTGCATACGGCTGGTTTTACCTTGATCATAGGCTTGTGGGTACTCGGTCAGTGCAAAACTCAATCATGCATAATGCTTGTGTCCTTGTGTACTTGCATATTACTTGTCATCTTGTTTATTCTCATGCTTGTTCATGTATAGATTTCGTGAATCCGTGTGAATGAAATAAAATACTTGTAAATCATGCATAGATTTAAACATGCAAGAGTTCTCCTAAGTGATCAATATAAAGCATAATTTGTCAAATAAAATAAGGGATAATTTTATTTACCGCGTCTAAATTTTTAATACGCATCTATAATCAAATAAGTCTCACAGGGCCTTAGTTTTCACAACACATAATGATCTTAAACAAACTTATAATAATTTCATCAATTCTGAACATCATCCACTTCCTCCATTCTCATCATTCATACACCACAAAATCAATCCTATTCCCCTTGTTGATATAGAATAAAAAAAATCATAAACAACATCTTTTTCAAATAATTATCACAAGGAAATCACCATCTAAAATGTTCTCTATTCATCATATATATATTATCCATCAGATAACCAAGATCTAAAATTTTCTAACATCGTCTATAGATTTTTCAAGGGAAAATCCTGATTTAGAACATTACAAAAATCATCATATATATTTTCCATAAAAAAAATCTGGGTATAAACATCGTAAAATCATCATATATAATTTTCCATGAGAAAATCTGAGTATAAACATCATAAAATCCTCATATATAATTTTCATCATAGTTTAAAACAATAAAAACATATTTACTACTGTCGTTCTTACTTTAGATCTATTTCTTCATCATATTTGTATCAATAATCCCTATATTGAGAGGAAGGAAGTCGTATTTACCTCTCACAATCGCTTCTCTACGATCAAACGTTTGCGAATGGGATGGATCTAAGCCTTTTTGTACTTTTTCCTTGCAACACCTTTGATTTCTCCTCTTGGATCTCTCCAAAACCCTTTTCTCTCACTCTCTTTAATGAGAACTCATAGGTTTTTCTTCTATTTTTCTCTCTAATAAGTTTTAGAATGATGAAATACCTAAAATTCATGAGTTAGGGTCTTTATATAGGCAATACCAGAGTTAGAAAGTGATAAGAACTGCTAAAACACTATTCACGGTTACTGTTCAGGCGGTACTGTTCACGCGGTTACTGTTCATCGTATTTACAGTTTTGCCACTGCACTTTGAATAATTCTATAGAGCTCAATTCTTATCGGATTAACCTGAAATTTGAACCATAGCTACTTTAGGTCATATAGAATCTATATTAAAATTTTCATAAATTTTGGATTGCACAAAATGACCAAAATGCCCCTCTTATGATAAAGGAGATTTCGTCTATTTTTCACTTGATTAATTTATAAAACACCCTCATGCTACTTTAATTGTTCCAATTTTAAACTTATGTAATAAATTAATCATGACAACCAAGAATATTAAAATAATTGATACGAATACCAAGAAATTAAATTTCGGGTCTCTACAGATTCTTTGTCGGATTTAGGTTAAAAGTTAGATTTTTGAAACCGAGTTTGCTGCAAATCTGAGCTGTCGCAACCTATTGCAGACCAGTCAGATTTAGGGGCATTTTGTTCCATGAATAAAGAAGAATTAGAAATTTTGCAAAACATGAAAGTTGTTCCCCTTCGAATGAAGGTTCCAACGCAAGTTGAATTGTCCAATTTCGATCACTGAGTCAAAAGTTATGGCCAAAATACTGAAGAAATGTTTCGAAAAAAAAAAAAAGGGGGGAGGGCGACCCATCACCCACCACTAGCGATCGATCGCCCAGAACGGGATTTTTCCTAGAAAACATGATGTTTTGACCTTTTTTTATCTTCCCTAGGGTTCCCAACATTATAAATACCCCTTATACTCGTGGGTTAAGGGTTTCTAAAACTTTTTTGTCCTAAAAAAGAGCGAGAGGAGATTTTTGAGAGATCCAAGAGGGGAAATTAAAGGTTTTTCAAGGAGAAATGGTGAAAAAGCTTAGATCAATTCCATCCACAAGCGCATGATCATAGGGAAGTGATCGTGAAATGTAAATATAACTTACTTCCTTTCAAAATAGTGAGTTTGATATAAAATTATGAAAGCGATAGATCTAAAACAAGAACAAGCAAGATTAAGCATACCTGTGATGTTTTTAAATTTTGATTTCGTATGGAAAATATGTATGATGTTAGAAAGAGTGTTTTAATCATGATCTTCTTATGCAAAATATGTATGATGATTTTGAGAATGCTTAGACCATGATTTCCTCATAGAAATTATATATGATGTGTAGAGAGTTTAAATTTATGATTTCCTTGCGAAAGATATTGATGATGTTAAAGAGGTTCTTGTGATTTAATTATCATATCAACAAGGGGAAAGTAAATGATCTTGTAGTTTATTTTGTGATGAAGAATGGAGGAAGTGGTGAATGGTTAAATTTGATGGAGTGATTCTATTTTACTTTGAAATTATAGTATGTTATAAATTAGGGTTTTGAGAGATTAATTTAATTAAAATTATGTATTGTAAATTGAGACATGATGAATTAAATTGTCCCTATTTTTGTTGTCAACAACTTGATAAACCCATATTTTATGTTGATCAATTATGAGAAATTCTGCATGTTTCAATTGTGAATGATTTAAAATTATTATTATTTCACTCGCACTTATTCACGAGATAGGACATGAACAAGTATGATAATAAGAATCAAGATGATATGTATTATGCAAGTATACAAGAACACAAGCATGATTGTATGATTGATTTTTGCACGGACCGAGTATCCACAAGCCTAAGGCCAAGACAAGACAAGCCGTATACACCAGGTAATGTGTAAACAAACCGTATACACCGGGTAATGTGTAAACAAGTCGTATACACCGGATAATCTGTAAACAAGCCGTATGCACCGGATAATGTGCAAACTGTATGGTATCTCAGAAAGTAGAGTATATGTTAATCTCTTCCCGATATATGGGGTATAGTTATATTAAGTTATTGCATTTGCATGTTGTTGAATAAATTCACAAACAAGAAAATAAGCGAGATAAACAAGAGAAATAAGCATAAGTGATCATATGTAAAAATTGAAATTGAATTATGCTTCCGCACTCTGAATTGTTACATTTTACATGATATACAAATCTTAAACCATGTTTGTATTAAATCTCATTATATTGTTAGATATGATTTTATATATACGCTGGGTAACTTGTTACTCAGCCGATGACTGTTGTTGTCGGCAGGTTCGAGATTTAATAGTTGTATGCAGGAGCCATAAGTTGAAGAAAAGTATGTAAGGAAGATCTTATAGGTGATCATCCCGAAGAGGAACATGATTTCGATTTTAGTTTATTAGAAATTGTTTAAATTCCAGAGGGATTGTAATTAGTTTATTATGTTTTAGTTTTTTAAATTGAGATATTTAGATTTGATATGTTTAATTAAAAAGTTGAGAGTCACGAGGATGATTCAGATTATGTAGATTCAGTTTAATTGTAGTCTTAATTGGTGTTCAGTTGATGTATTAAATGTTATTCAATTGGAGAAATTTTTCACTTCAGATTTTTGTATGCCTTTAAAGCTCATTAAATGGATTAAGTCAAGTAAGTCACGTGCTAAAGTCCTCAATTCTCCTAGGGAGAATTTTGGGGTGTGACACCCTCTCTTGATAGAATTGAAGCTACAACTTCAGTGCAAGAATCCTAAATTCTTGACAGATCTCAATAAATGAGTTTTGGATTAGAAATCCGAAATGAAAGCTCCTCAAATGAGCTGAATATGAGTGAAATACAAATTCTAATAAAATCTCTTAAAAGGAAATAGGAGTTGATTGAGCTCAAGAGAGATTTTGAGGATTTTCTAAGTGTGAGAGTGAGTAAGAATCAATAGCAATGAATAAGTGATCAATATGAGTTATTGCTGTGATCATGAGTTGTTGTTTGTTCATAAATGAACTCATTTTATAACATTTGAGCTGTTATAGGCTTATTAAATGCATTTTCATCCGTTGAAAACTAGTCGTTACAACGATTTTTCAGTTTCAGACAAGATTTCGTCGACGAAGTGGAGTTCCCACTTGAATTCGTCACCGAATACAGAAGACAATTGAATTCTGAAAAACTCTGTAATGACTTCGTCGCCGAATTCAAATTAACCATAGAATTCGTCGCCGAATTCAAGAGACAGAATTGAATTATGAAAAACTCTGTAATGACTTCGTCGCCGAATTCAATCTACCCAGAGAATTCGTCGAAGAATTTAGAGTAAAAATCCTGAATTCTGTTTTGGATCAGACCAAAGAGATGAAATTGTTTTCCTAAGTCAATTACCTATATTTTTATCATGATTTTATGATCCTTTAGGGCTTTAGAATGATTTTCAAGAGGTGTCCTATGCTCCTATGGTCAATCTATGATTCTTGAGCTTTTCAACTTACCATTCTTTTGAGGATTTTTTTGCATAAGACCTATAAACTCTCAAAATAGAAAATAAATACATTTGAATTGTTGAGAGATGATCTTGGCTTGACTTGGGTCTTGTGATTTTGCATTTTATCTTCAATGGACCCGACTTGAACTATAGTCTTATCTTGAATCTTCTTCTTGTATACAATGAGTTGAACTTCCTTTCGGGTAATTTCCATCATTTTTCATGATTGGAGAGCTATCAACTTGTGTATTCTGAAATATTCAAGCACTTAAACAAGATTATTAATACAAAATATTTAATTTCATTATTATTTTATTTATCAAAATTATTAGGGGTACCCATGGTTGTAACCCTGAGGCTAACAAATACAAATCAATGGGTCGATACCAGGTCAATACTATTATCCTTACATGTATCAACCTATTATCTTCAATTGGAATGCAACCTGTATGAATATGAAGTATTGAATTATATCGACCCAATTTTTTTGGTATCGACTATACACTGTAAAACATAAAAAATGATAAGAAAATCTGGAAAAAAAATTCATATAACATGAAATTTAAGGTTTAAAATTATATATGCAATAATTATAAATTTTTTTCTTAGATTAATATACATACAATGATTTTAACTAATTCATTTTGGTAAAAAAAATGTAAGAAACCCGAGAATGGAGGTTTTTCTTCGGTTAATAACGTTTTCTCTTTGGAACGAAATACTACTTGCCTGAGCTCAAGTGCATATTTAGGAAACAATCCCAAACTAAGGGGCAATCAAGGAAATTCCTCACAGATAAAATTTTTGATCTAGAAGATCGGACATCGGACTAGTGCGACATGATCACCAGACCCTCCTCAACAGGGTTAGATGAAACTTAATTCGGATGGTGCCTCAAGTTTGCTGAGTCAGGATGCTAGGACTTGGGTAATCGCTCGTGACACAAAGGTTCTATTATCCTTGGCCATTTGCAGGCCCTTCAAGGTGGATCGGCCCTTGCGTCAGAGACCATAGCTCCCGCTAGCAATATCTCAAGGGGTGGCAGAGGATGGATTTTGAAAGTGATGCTCAAGCCTTAAGCCTTGGTCACGTTGTTGCATCAACCAACATCCAAGGGGCCGTCTCAAATTTCACCACGTCATATGAAGCTCACACAAATCCCTCATTGGATGGTCGCCAAAGTTGAATGCTTTTGCCCATAAACTGGCACGGTCCAATCTCAAGTTAAGTTTGTACACTTTTTTCAGCCCGTGAGCTTACTCCCTTGGAAATGTAGGAAAATTCTGACGGACAGAGCCCGCAGGCTGTTCTTGAGCTTCATTAGTGTAATTCGTATGTTTAAAAAAAAAACAGGTTTTCCTCTGACAAATGCCACAGTAAATCCGGTCTCGGAATGGAGGAAATCCTTCTAGACTAAGAAGAGGATGTTGGCAACACGACACGAAACGTGTGGTGCCGCCCATATGTATGAGGCGTGGTCCGCTACTTACTTTGGCACGTGGTGTATCAAACCTGAAAAATAATTTCGCCTCCTCCAACCTGACATGTGTCCCTTTTTTTTTTTGTTATTGTGGTTCTCCAACTTTTATATTAAAAACATTGACCACAACTACAGGAAAATGTGTCGGGTTAGAGGGTGAGACAGCGACTCTTGCCCACTAAGCGAGGAGCGGATTATTGCCCATTAAACATGTAAATGAACACGTTGAAGAGGAATGCTAGCTTTTCTGACTGTGTGTTTAGGTAGGTGTTACTTTACCTCAACCAAAAATAAATGCTCAGCTTGCCGGTTGTTGACGTTATGTACGGTCCTAATTGATCCAACGTTCTATTTTTAACCCTTATCAATTGTGGTTAAGATTCACTCACCCCTAGAGTTTAAGCAATCCAACCTTGATATTTTTAAAATAAAAATCTTTACTTTGATTTAGATAAGATTTAACCAAGGTTAAATAAGGGTTAAAAAGGACACGATCGGACCCAAACTTAAGTAGTGGACCCATGGGTCCGCTAATCACTACTCAAAACACATAAAAGAAGAAAAAGGAATGGTAGCCTCAATTTCTTTCATCCTTAGTTACCCTCTTCCCTACTTTCTTTGGAATACCGATAGCCCATTAAAACTTCAACAACAATCAATATTTAAATCTTATAATGAGTAATCTTCACCTCTCTTCTATACTAGTATAATGAGTAATGCTAGCTCCACTTTCTCTTATGAGTCACTAGTTATTTCAAGGGAAAGAGATGTGTATGTTCAAAATATGTGTCTTTTTCTCAATGGAAGACAATAATGTCTTTCTTTCGAAAAAAATGTCTTTAAAAGAGAGTGAAATTAACATTACCCTAATGAGAATAATGCTCTTAAAAACATTGATTGAACTTTATTATTATTACAAAATTACTCTGCCACTTGTCTTCTCAACTAAATTTCTCATTTATTATTATTATTATTTTTAAAATAATAATGTGAATGAAAAAAAATTACTTTTACACTTATATAACGAAAATATAACACCTATACTTATTGACAAAATTACCTTTTCGCTCCATGTCCCTCCCTCTCACGGCCACTAATGCTATGTTTGGTTGTTGAGAAAATAGGTGAAAACATGGAAAAGAAAAGAAAATTTTAGATTTCTAATACTAATTTGAGTTACGTTTTGCCTAATTTTCTTTTCTTTTCCATGTTTTCACTTATTTTCTTGGCAACCAAACATAGGGTAAGTGATTGAAATCTTCTCGGGTATATGAGTCACAAGAGCTCTAATTCCCAAGCTAACTACTAACCTAACTAATAGGAAAATGATATCCATAGCCACAACACAAAAAGAAGGGGGAGATATGGTTCAAGAACCTCCCAATTTACTAACAACTTAAATGATGTCGAGTACAAAAAAAAATAATAAAATAAAACAAAACTGCTTTATGCTCCCCATTATCGTTAAGAGTCAAGTCTTGTCAAATTGGTGTCTTTTTCTTTTCTTTTTTCTCGAAAATATTTAACTTATCATTGCATTTGATTATGTAGTCAAATGTGCAGTCCTCATTGGCCATGCCCCATTTTTAACACCCATCAACTGTGGTTAAGATTCACTCATTCCTAAGGTTAAGTAATCTAACCTTAGTTTTTAGAAAGAAAAAAATTTAGAAATTTTAACTTTAATTTTCTTATGCTTAACCATAATTAAAAAAAAGTATTAAAAAGGACTCGTGGGAACAACACTTGACTACATAGTCAAATGCGTGGTGGGCTAATCACTACCTTTCTTTTCCCATCACCACCGAACTAAAAGCCATATGTTGTTTATATTTTTACAATGGATTCCAACTAACTTTTTTTTTGGTACAGTCTAGAATTAGTGGGTTAAGTATCTGCTCAACGAAAGTGTGGGGAAATCACAACGTCGCAGTCTGAGTTAGTGGGTTAAGTACTTGCTCAACGAAAGTGTGTGGAAATCACAACGCCCATCTGTACGGGAGTCGAGCCCGGAACCTCCCTCCTAATGAGGGGACACACTACCACTGGGCTATTCCTATTTCCAAACGAGTCATTTTTTTGCACATAATGGATTATGAGAATCCAGAAATCCAAGACTTAATTCATTTTCAATAATAGAAAATCATCAGAATTGCTACCAAACATGCCCTCAACATCTCTGCGCCAAATGTAGGTACTTAAAATTTACGTTTTTCAATTAGGTGTTTCCTATTTAGCAAATATCTTAAATGCTCCTAATAAAGATACAAATCCTACAATTCTTTCGTCATTTAAAAACCTATGAAACTACGAAACTTCAATTCCCACCTAAAAGGTAAGGACTTCCATGCTTGTGCATGTAAGAAACTTTCTTTTAAGAACACACAGCAATTAAAAATGGCTCAACGCTCCCCCAACTTCAGTTCTCCTTTTGTCTCTCTATTCTCCTCTCCTCCACTCATGCCATATGCGACATCACAAATTGCACAGACATGGTTCAAAGTTCAGACTGCCGAATAGTATACACTATTTCATCTACATGTGACAATAATATGGTGACTATCCCTATCGTCTTTCCCATAAATCAATATCAATCTCTCTCTCTCTACATCATTAACACGGATTTTAGTTTCACTGAAGTCATTGATAATGGCTTACAAAGCTTGACACCTGAAGTAATTAACTCGGGGTTTTAGTTTCATTGAAGCCATTGATAATGGATTGCAAAGTTTGACACTTGAAGTAAAACATGTCATTCATACAAATTTACTCATTAATTTACTCAACGCAAAACACAAATATTGTCAAATGACGCACTTGAAGTTGCGGTATTTTGCAAGTCTAAGCAAAAGAATGGCCCTAAATACCAATTCCGGTGAGGAAATTAGAGACTCTACTCCCTTTAGGTCCATTTGACAATTCCTCGTCTATGTATTCCAATTTCCAACTCTACGATTTGGTTGACACTGAAATTTGTTAGTTACTTATGAATTTCAATTCCACTTACACCTGTGAGGTTGCTCCAGTTGTAGGAGTGTGTCCCATATTCGGGTGGACTCATTTCCGAGTCCCTTGAGGGTGAGGCAGTTGATATATATGCCCCATTAATTCACTAACCTAACTGATATCATATTAACCATTTAAAAATGATGCCTTGTACTAAAAAAAAATTCCACTTGGATGACTGCAAATCCACCTGAGAAATGGATTTTTGTTCAATACATAAATCCAAAATCTTGTGATCATATATTATCAAAGGTGAAGACATAATTTGCCACCCACCATCCATTAACACATAAAGAGAAAGCAGTACAAGCAAAATAATCCCACAAATACAGCTTTACCATTCATTCACACATAAAGAAAGCTCCATAGGAGGATACCAAGTTATGTGAAACAATAGAAACACACATTCAGAAAATGAGCAAATGAAGTTACCATATTCTTCTTGGCAGCAGAGTTACCAAGTTCTCCGATTTTTTCAAAAATCCCGAATAATACTGGACTTTTTCATCGAACGTTTAATTCACGAAGTATTTACGAGTTTTGGAAAAATAACGATTTTTTCAAAAAGTCACGAATTTCATGAATTATTCACATTTAAAAAAAAAAATCCGAATAAATATCTAATATATGAAATATATTTGTATTTTACTTTCATAATTAGTAATCTTATTTTATATTTTTTCATTTCTTACCCGACATTTTCCCGATTTATTTCCAAAATTTTCGAATATTGGCAATTTTTTCCCGAACTTTTTCCTAGACGAATATTGAAATTTCAGTTATATTAGGATTTAATGGTCATGGAACAGATAAAGCTATTTCAACGACCCTTTCATATTTCTGATATGGTTTTATGCTGCTGACTTCTATGCAGATCTGGGACTTTAGCTCTCATCCAAATGCTTTAGCAGAATCGGAAACAGAAGTGAGCAGGGGAGCTTCTTCAGTACTTAGCCAGGTTCCATTACTTAAGTTTGGTGGGCACAAAGACGAAGGCTATGCTATAGACTGGAGTCCTCTTGTTCCTGTAAGGCTTGTAACCGGTACTATTTAGAGTATCTGCTATTTATTGGGTTGAATTTCTTTCTCGAGGATGTTAAATTGGTATTTCTTATTGCAAAGAAACTTTTCTAATGCTTCAGAGATTTTTTTTAAAAACAAATGTTTGAAGGCAGTTGCAAGAATTGTATTCATTGGTGGGAACCTACATCTGGTGGTGTTGGGATTTAAACTACGCGTTTAATCCCTAAACCCTTCGGATCTTGAGAGACTATGAATCACAGAAATCACACAACAAATAGAAAAATTGCAGAGAAGAAAATAGAGACAAAACACACGGATATACGAGGTTCGGCAACGTGCCTACGTCCTCGGGAGCCACACCAATTCACTATATTGAAGATACAGAATACACAGAGTTTTTTTTTTCTCTCTTAGAAAAATTACGGTCACTTCTCACACTCATTAAACCTAAAAAATAAGCATATAGCTATATGTTTAGGGTTAAACTGTAAGGCCAAAAATACCCTTGCAGAAACGCAAATTATCGATTTTCGTCGCAATCTGGGCCTAACGGCCCAGATTGCGGACGCACTTTGTGCGATGCAGGGGGGCACTGCCCCCCCTGCCACCCCCCCTGGCAATCTGCTAAAGGTTGTCTACATTCCCAACAATCTCCCACTTGGAGATAACCGAAACAACACTGAACTCCATATTCTCAAACAAAAGCGAATGTAGTGATCTCACCCCTCCTGATATGGCTCCAGCCATTCATCTCCTCAAGCATGAAGGCCAACTGAAGTTGAACACAACTTCAGTTTCTCAATGGTGACTGACTTGGTCAACATATCTGCTGGATTTTTACTTCCCAAAATCTTCTCTAGTAACAACTCCCCATTCTCTAAAAGCGAGCGAATAAAATGGTACCGCAAGTCAATATGCTTCGTTCTGGCATGGAACACTGGATTCTTGGCAAGGTTTATAGCACTCTGGCTGTCACTGAAAAGAACACTGTTTTCTTGCTTCGGACCTAATTCCTCCAAAAAACCTCTCAACCAAATCATCTCCTTGCTAGCCTCTGTCACGGCTACATACTCAGCTTCTGTCGTGGATAATGTCACTACCTTCTGCAGACGTGAGACCCAACTCACTGCTGTCGAACCCAAAGTATAGATATAACCTGTGGTGCTTCGCCGTGTATCATGATCACCGACGAAATCAGCATCCACATATCCCTGCAACACCAAATCTTTCCTCCCAAAGCACAGTGGTAAATCTTTGGTACCTCTTAAATATCTCAATATCCACTTTACTCCTTCCCAATGTTGTTTCCCTGGATTGCTAGCATATTTGCTCACAACTCCCACTGCATGGGCTATATTTGGTCTTGTGCAAACCATTGCATACATTAAGCTACCAATAGCTGAGGCATAAGGAACCTTAGCCATGTACTCCTTCTCTGCATCTGTCTTGGGAGACTGCTCCTCGGAAAGTTTAAAGTGACTTCCTAAGGGTGCGCCAACTGCCTTGGCATTTTGCATATTGAATCTTTGGAGTACTCGTTCAATATACTTCGTTTGACTCAACTTCAAAGTACCCTGAGTCCTATCCCTGCTGATCCTCATCCCAAGCATCTGTTTCGCTGCACCCAGATCCTTCATAGCAAACTTTTTTGTCATCTGTTGTTTCAACTTGTTTATCTCTTGTAAACAAGATCCTGCTACAAGCATATCATCAACATATAGTAATAAAATAATGTAACTGGACTCAAACCTCTTGAAGTAACAACAGTGATCTGCATTGCACCTTTCGTAGCAATTGCGTTGCATAAAACCATCAAATTTCTTGTACCACTGCCTAGGGGTCTGTTTCAAACCATATAAACTCTTCTTGAGTCTACATACCATCTCTTCCTTGCCTTCTTTAATGAAACCAACAGGCTGCTTCATATAGATTTCTTCATCCAAGTCACCATGAAGAAAAGCAGTTTTAACATCTAACTGCTCAAGGTAGAGATTCTCGGCAGCAACTAAACTCAATACCACTCTGATAGTGGTCATCTTCACAACTGGAGAAAATATCTCTGTATAATCAACCCCTTCCTTTTGTTGGAAGCCTTTCACAACCAGCCTGACCTTGTACCTCTTACTACCATCACTCTCTTGCTTAATCCGGTAGACCCACTTGTTATATAAAGTTTTCTTCCCTGCAGGGAGCCTAGCCAACTCCAAAGTCTTATTCGAGTGGAGAAAATTCATCTCTTCCTGCATCGCATTCTCCCACTTAACTGACTCACTAACCTGCAAAGCCTCATCATAACTCTCTGGTTCCCCACTGTCTGTCAATAGTAAGTAATAAAGCGATGAGAGATATTTAGGATTAGGTTTAGGTACTCTGGATGACCTCCTCAATTCTTTGGTAGGTGTGCTAGACTCTGCCTCTGACACTGTCCCCGGAACTGTCTCCTCTGAAACTGTCTCATCTACCTGACCAGAACTATATTCAACTCTACTATCAACTGGAAGCTCTTCCAACTCCAAATACTTGGATGTGTCTTCATCCTTCATGGTACTCTCACTGTTCTGTTTGTTGTCCCTATCTTTGTACAATACTCTTTCATCAAATACAACATCTCTACTTCTAATAATCTTCCTATTCTTGTCATCCCAAAAGCGATAACCGAACTCATCAATGCCGTACCCAATGAATGTACACTTCTGTGACTTAGCATCTAGTTTGTCCCTGACATGGTCACTAATATGAACATAAGACACACAACCAAAAACCTTTAAATGCGAGAGATTTACCTCTTTATCACTCCAAACCTCTTCCGGTATCCTAAAGTTCAACGGAACTGATAGCCCATGATTAACCAAGTAAGCTGCTGTATTTACTGCATCTGTCAGAAAACACTTTGGCAACCCTGCATGTAACCGCATGCTCCTAGAACGCTCAGTCAAAGTCCTGTTCATCCTTTCTGCAATACCATTATGCTGCGGTGTGCCTGGAGGTGTCCTCTCTAAACGAATCCCATTCAGAGCACATGCCTTCTTGAACTCCCCCAGCTCATACTCTCCACCATTATCTGATCTCAAACACTTCACTTTCAAATCTGTTTCATTCTCAACCATGGCTTTCCACTTCTTGAAGATCTCAAACACCCCTGACTTGTGCTTCATGAAGTACACCCATACCTTCCTCGAGTGGTCGTCAATAAAGGTAACAAAATACGTTGAGCCACCAAGAGAAGACACGGTAGCTGGACCCCATACATCTGTATGGACAAGCTCTAGCTTGCAAGCCTTAGGGGGCTTGCCACTTTTCTGGAAGCTAACTCTCTTCTGTTTCCCGAAGATGCAATCCTCACACATGTCAATACCCACTGACTCGATGCCTAGTAGCTTTCCCTGTGATTGCAGAACCTTCATTCCCTTCTCACTCATATGTCCCAACCTACTGTGCCACAATTTTGAACTCACCTTGTCATTTGCAATTGCGAGGGTGTCACTCGCATGTGAAGTCAAGTAAAGAGTACCATTCTTCCTACCACGGGCAATCACCATGGTACCATTGGAGACTTTCCATGTGTCTCATGTGAATGTCGAGATATAACCCGCTGTTCCAAGCTGCCCAACTGAAATTAGGTTTCTCTTCAATTTCGGAACGTGTCTGACATCTTTCAAACACCACTTGAACCCATGTGCCTCAATCTGCACATCGTGTCTTCCCACAATACTGTAAGGCTCATCGTCTCCCAAGTATACTTTCCCAAAGTCTCCTGCTACATAGTTCTGCATGACCTCTTTATTAGCAGTCACGTGGAATGAGGCACCTGAATCAATCACCCATGACTCGGCATTACTGTCCATAGCAAGGATAAGTGCGTCATGCACAATATGAGCCTCCTGCTCGTTCTTATCCTTCTTTGGCGCTTTGCAGGTTGTCGCCATATGGCCCATCTGACCACAATTCCAACATTCACCTTTAATAGGCCGAACTCCAGATTGTGACCTATTTCCCTTCTTGGATTTCAATCGTTTCCTGTTCTGATTCTGACCACCCCATTTTTGGCTCCTGCCTCTCTGCTCGAGACTAAGGGCTGAACCCGAACTACTTGAAGCTTCTATTGATTTTCTTCTGACTTCCTCAGTCAAAATCAAACTTATAACCTCACTCAGTTTCAACTTCTCTTTCTTAGCCGAGTTACTGATCGCAGTTACACTTCCTTGCCAACTCTCTGGCAACTGAGACAGGATTAACAGAGCTTGAACCTCGTCGTCAAACGTAATATCGACAGAGGTAAGCTGATCTACTATTGTGTTGAATTCACTGAGATGTAACATAAATGAATGTCCTTCTGTCATCTTAAGGTTCCAAAGTTTTTTAACAAGATGTACCTTATTCGCAACGGACGGTTGCTCGTACATCTTTGCTAGTGCTGCCATGAGATCCACTGTCGTCTTCTCCTTCAATATATTGTGGGCTACTGTTTTCGCAAGCGACAATCGAACCTGTCCGATTGCCTTCCTGTCAAAGATATCCCAATCTTCAT
Source organism: Tetracentron sinense (assembly GCA_015143295.1). NCBI lineage: Eukaryota > Viridiplantae > Streptophyta > Magnoliopsida > Trochodendrales > Trochodendraceae > Tetracentron > Tetracentron sinense. The sequence continues at coordinate 4,102,395 of CM026554.1, read as the reverse complement.
CGGTCTCGTCCTTTCTCTTTCCCTTTTCTTTACCCATCAATGGTTGGTAAAGATCCTTCTGATACAGATAGTCCTCTATCTGCGTCTTCCAGTAAGCGAAATCTGAACCATTGAATTTATCAATTTTCAATTTGCCTTCTTCAGAACTCATAGCTCCCACTGCAACCCTAGACTGCTCGAACAAACTTCGATCTGCAAATCTATCGAACACCCTTTGTGCAACCTACGCTCTGATACCAGTTGTTGAGATTTAAACCACGCGTTTAATCCCTAAACCCTTCGGATCTTGAGAGACTATGAATCACAGAAATCACACAACAAATAGAAAAATTGCAGAGAAGAAAATAGAGACAAAACACACGGATATACGAGGTTCGGCAACGTGCCTACGTCCTCAGGAGCCACACCAATTCACTATATTGAAGATACAGAATACACATAGTTTTTTTTTTTCTCTCTTAGAAAAATTACGGCCACTTCTCACACTCATTAAACCTAAAAAATAAGCATATAGCTATATGTTTAGGGTTAAACTGTAAGGCCAAAAATACCCCTGCAGAAACGCAAAATATCGATTTTCGTCGCAATCTAGGCCTAACGGCCCAGATTGCGGACGCACTTCGTGCGATGCAGGGGGGCGCTGCCCCCCTGCCACCCCCACAGGCAATCTGCTAAAGGTTGTCTACATTCCCAACAGTTGGAACATGGAATGTCGACAATAATCAATTTACTTGACATGCTCCGAGCGTTGAAGATCTACAAGTACGTATCTGACGTGTGCATTAATTGAACTTTTTTAGACTTTAAGAATGTGTTTTCCTAATAATTTCTATTCGTGATCTTAGATTGCTCAAGGTATGTTTTTGTCTGATATAGCTTTAGATATGTGGACCCTGCTACAGTTTGACTAAAAAAGACTTAGCTTTCTTATGTAGAAGTTTCAGATCTAGAAATATCCCATGTTGAAGCAGCACTTTTCCAAATTTCCAAGTTTCAGATCTAGAAATTGTGGGGATTTTTGGCTCAAATAGGGCAAACCCCAACATGGGCGATCAATCGCTGGTCGACAAGTTTTAGACGGGCTGGAGTAGGAAGTTGCCTTTTCGTGAAAATTAGAATTTGAGAAATTCTAATTAAGTTATGACTCATTCCTTGCCTATAAATAAGCCTAGGGTGGAGGCTTATTAAGATAACCTAGAAAGTAAGAACTAAGAGGAAGAGAGAAAGCCACGGATATGTGAGGTGTGGTAAGGCTTCCATGGAAAGTGAGGGTGTCTCCCATGGAAAGCCCTAGTGAAGCTCTTGGGTGAAGAAGAGCGTTTTCAAGACTGTATCTCGGTGTGCTCTCATGGTGGAGGGTATTGGTTCAATAATGAAGGGTTTGGGTTTTGTGTCTCCTTTATCCTAAAAGGGATAGTACTTACTTCGGTTAGATTCAGATTGAAGAAAGTGAACAAAGATGTGGATTGTGTGAGAGCCTTGCAAGAGCTGTGGTAGAGTCTTTGAGTATATATTCTCTATTTATTTGTTTTCTTGTAATCTTCTATTTAATAGTGAAGGTTTTCTAGACCCTTTTTAGTGTGGACGTAGCCCTAGATGGGTGAACCACAATATATCTTGTGTATTGTGTGTTTATTGTATTATCTTGAGAATATCCCATCATAGTATCGCTTCCACCATTCCCAAACAAATTGGTATTAGAGCTTGTGTTCGAGTTTTGGGATTGCAGATTTGAAATTTGTAAGGCTGTCGGGGTTGTGAGATTTATGACAATTTTGAAGCCATATTTCGAGGTGGAGTTTTTCCTACGAATCCGGTAGAGTTTTGTACAAGATTGAAAAAGAAAATTTATGTTGGTGAAAGCGAGATGGCACATCGAAGGATGTTCACGAGATTCTCGCTAGTGTGGAGATTTGTGGGGATTTTTGGCTCGAATAGGGCAAACCCCAACATGGGCGGTCGATCGCCCATAGTGGGCGATCGATCGCCCATAGTGGGCGATCGATCGCTGGTCGACAAGTTTTAGATGGGTCGGAATAGGAAGTTGTCTTTTCGTGGAGATTACCCAAATTCTAATTGAGTTATGACTCATTCCTTGCCTATAAATAAGCCTAGGGTGGAGGCTTATTGCGATAACCTAGAAAGTAAGAACCAAGAAGAAGAGAGAGCCACAAATATGTGAGGTGTGGTAGGGCTTCCATGGAAAGTGAGACCATCTCCCATGGAAAGCCCTAGTGAAGCCCTTGGGTGAAGAAGAGCGTTCTCATGGTTGTATCTCGGTATGCTCTCATGGTGGAGGGTATTGGTTCAATCATGAAGGGTTCGGGTTTTGTGTCTCCTTTGTCCTAGGAGTAGTACTTCGGTCATATTCAGATTTGAGAAAGTGAACAAAGATGTGGGCTGTGTGAGAGCCTTTCAAGGGCCGTGGTAGAGTCTTTGGGTGTGTATTCTCTGTTTATTTATTCTCCTGTAATCTTTAGTGAAGGTTTTATGGACTGTTTCTAGCGTGGACGTAGACCTAGATGGGTGAACCACGATATATCTTGTGTATTGTGTTTTTGTCGTATTATCTTGAGAATACCCGATGATAGCATCAGAAATATCACAAGGTTTGTGAGAAAGAAGATAATTGTCTTAGTGTTTCAAAGGTAGGTTGCAAGCTTACAAGACTCACTGGTCAGTTGTTGCTAGGAATTAAATTTCCCTATATGCACTTATGAATGCTAAAACCATAACTATAAAGAAAAGGGAAAATTTAGAGAAATAGTTAAGGTATAGAATTTTTTTTTTGTAACGAGGAACCCAAAGCCCACCCTTCGGGTAGACTAGGTAAACCCCGGGCGCATGCAAGACCCCACAACCCACATGAACCGGTAAGCCCAAGGCCAATGAGAACCATGGAACCTTGTGCGGGTGGCCCCAAGGGGAGGGCAAGAGTCGAACTCATGACCTCTGCTACTGAGGCGTGGTCCCTCGCCAATTGAGCTACCCCTTGATTACAAGTAAGGTATAGACAAGCACCCACCCGTCTGGGGCAAAGAAAGGTAACATTTGCATCCATACACATCATCTAGTTATTAAAAGTTCGCAGGTGAAGATGGGTTCAGAAACCTAGTCTGTGGCATCAATTGTCACAGTTTTACCACAAGCTTGCATCTTTCTAAGATTTTTGGGCCACTGGGTAAGCCTATTGTCTTTAAGGAATCACTACTTTACTTCAAAGTGGCACACTAGATGCACCTTCATTGGTTAAAATTGGTGTATATGAGTTTCAAACCCAGGATCTGTACCCTCAACACACAGAGTTACCAACTTTGCAAGCAGGAATATATTCACTCAGGCCATTAATACCAAGTGTCAAGAAAATACAAAAAGAAGAAGAAAAAAATTCATTACAGCCCTGCAAATTCAAAATAAAGCATAGATCATGGATTGAAAACAGGAATTCATAAAATACTGAACAATATATCGTTCAAAATCCAGAATGGACAATATGAAAATATTAAGACAGAAAAATCAGGAAAAACTTGGCCAAAAGTTACTAAGATGGCACGACAAACTTTTCTGATTGATGACGATTATAACATAGATAATATAAGAATACTTTCACAATTCACGTTAATGATTGTAAAACCTTTCCAGCAGTAATAATCGAATAATGGGTGTATAAGCTGCAATTCCAGTAACAGATGTAAATGAAGGCACAACTCATAGCAACAAGCAACTCTATTACAAAATGGAATATAGTGACTTACATAACCTATACTCCACCTCTTACAAGTTAAGCATAGCCTTCCCAAGACAGTTTAGACAGCGTTGTGCCCTGTAATACCATGAGAACCCATCAATGATCAAACAACACACAAAGATTCAAAAACTCAAAACTCAGTCAACCACTGGGTTGGGTTTTCTGCGTTTAAGAAGCCTATGTAGTGTTTAAATTTGATTACTTTATCGGGGTTCTTCCAATTACAAGCAAATTGAACTCCTTTAACTAAATTCCAGTCCTAATTGGGCTGGACTCAGCTTGGAACGTTGGAAAGTTTTCCAAGTACTTGATCAAGTTTCAAAACCTTTCTACAACAGATATTGCAAGAACCGAAAATGGAAGAGCACTGACCTGTTCCCTTCACAAGTAGGGCAAATACAAGGGTTTATGACAGTAGGATCATACAAAGGGGACCATTCAATGGTAGAATTCCCTGTGCATAATTTGCAAGTATAGAACCCTTTTCCTTCACAAACTCCACAGGGCAATGCAACTTTTTTCTACACAAACCAAATGCGAAAATTACAGTAAAAAGCTCTGATATTTCCATTTTCAGAACATGGGTATTTAGTAATTACCCGTTTAGATTCAACAACAGCTTTTATTGTTCGAATAGTAACAGAGTAAGCAAGTGAGAGTGTGAACATTCCACCAAACACAATACCAGCTGTAGCATCCAGCACGCGCAGTGGCCGAGGAACACCACTCAGCATCTCTGTTTAGCTTCATACAGGCATTACTTCAAACAGTTAGAGTGCATGAGAAAACACATAAGAAGATCATCAAATTCAAAACGAAGAATCGTAGTTTGTGGTCTGGTGTGATCATAAAGACGAATTCTTACAGGAAAACCAACAAATTCTCTCGATATATCAAGAAGCATCTGGTTTGCTGGGATTGGAAAATTCAGAAAAAGGAGGGAGTTTAGAACTTACAAATGGGGAGGAGAGAGATGTAACATAATAGCTGGAAGAAGATTTGGAAATTGATTGGACAAAAAAAAAAAGGCAAATTACACTCGCCTCTTTGAGGTTTCGTGAAATTATACTGCCCTCCCCTCAACTTTGGTTGTTTGTAACAGATAGCTATTTCTTAAGTTTACCGTTACTTTATAGATAGACTTTGATGAAGTCATCATTTAAACATTTTAAAAGGTCTTCATTGGTCTATGCCCCAATTTTAAATACTTACCTACTGTGGTTAGTATTCACTCACCACTAGGGTTAAGCAATCCAATCATAGTTTTTTTTTTTTTAAAAACCCAAAATCTTAGTTTTAATTTAGTTAAACTTAACCAGGGTTAAAGTGGTGTTAAACTGGACACGAGGACAAGGGGTAAGATATGAAACGGACCCGCTCAATTGGTTTTACCCCCCCTAATTTCTGGTTTATGTTCCTAAATCTATAGTGCCCCCCTAAAGTTTTGAAATTTACAATCTATTATACGATATTTATGTTTTGACCCTTAACCTTGAAATATTTCTTTCTTAAATCTTAAGCAAGTTCTTTTATAAGGTTATATTATAATATTAAAAATTTGAAGCCTTCTAATTGTAATTGTTTATTTTTATTTTATTTTACTAGGTTATCATCTCTAAATGAGATTTTAATTGGGAATGAACTTAGAGACCCCTTTTAATTTTAGTTAAGAACTTTTAACCTTTAGGGTTAATATTTTTTTAAAAAATCAAAAATAAACTGTTGAACCTTAACCCTATGTTTGGTTGCCGAGAAAATAAGTAAAAATTATAGAAAAGAAAAGAAAATCGGACAAAACACAAATAGAAATTGTATTAGAAATTCAAAAGTTTCTTTTCTTTTCCATGTTTTCGCCTATTTTCTCAACAACCAAACATAGCATAAGGGTTAGTAAATCTTAACCACATTTAATAGGGGATAAAAGGGACACGAATTAACCTGTGGGTGAAATTGAACTTGGGTAGAGTTGCGCCCCGAACTTTCCAACCATATCCTCAAACCCATTAATTTTCTTGACATACTTCTGCCCCAAAACAAAAAATCTTGGCTCTACCCCTATTGGATTGAGTACAATCTTTCTGGGATACCAATGGGTAATGAATTCATTACTCATTGACAACTTTCCTTTAGCCAAGCTACTTGGGCAATATGGCGTTAGAGAAATTGTTACTCTTGGATCAGCATTTCACCCTCCCTAATACAATGGGGGCTCTAATTTTAAACAAAGTTGAAGAAGTAGAAGACTCCTTGGATTTAGACCATTTGAAAAAGCCCAAACATGTCTATTCGCTGGATTTCACCTCCCTTGGAATGAGTTAAGCTAAATACGGATGGGTGCTCAAAGGGCAACCCGAGTTTAGCCAGTTGAGGATGTCCGCTTATTGAATCAAAACATGACAGGTGATTGAAAGGTTTTGCATTTAATATTGAAATTTGTTTTGTTAGTATGGCTGAATTATGGGTTATCTATAATGGTTTCACATTCACTTGGAATGCGAGTTATAGAAGAAGGTAATTGTTGAAATGGGCTCCAAATTTGTTGCTTTGATTCTGAGGAAGGAAGCCGCGGTTTGTGATCCTCATGGCCCTCTAATTAATGCTTGCCAGAATTTAATTTTGAGCTCCTAGGGATGCCGGTTGATGCATGTATACATGGAAGGAAATTTCTCGGTAAATTGGCTTGCAAATCATGGTCAATCTCTTCCTCTTGGCTTGAAGATTTTAATGAATTCCCCTAACGATCTTAAGGTTTTGCTTAGAAATTATGTAAGTGGGACTACCAATCCTAAATTTGTTCTCTATATTTTTTATGGGCTTGGTCCCCCATTGATCCCAAAATTTTTTTTAGCATTATTCTTGAAGTATACAGATACAAATATGGCTTTTGCTAGCCCCGATCGCTCACACTCGCCCCTTATTGGGGAAAAAGAAATGGATAAAAGACGGTGACCATAATATATCACATATTCCTTGTCTTTTCATGAAATATGGGCGAGTGTAGAAGGTTGGAGAGTGGAGCTAACATACCCATGCCGATGTACGACTCAAGTTAGAACTTAGAAGGGCCACTGATTTGGCCGAACCAGATTGTGTAGAACGGGGCTCATGACCCATGCTCATGTTGAACTGCAATTCGGGCGGGTTTGGCCGAACCCAAGTGTAGAACGAGAGTGTAGAAGGGGAGATGGCGGGGCTAAGAGACACATGCTCATGTTGTTCCTCTCAAGTATAACAATTAACAATTGAAGTTAAAAGTGCAACTCGGGCGGGTTTGGCCGAACCGAAATGCAAGTGGGCTTGGCCTGAGCTTCTAAGATTTTAGGTTGGGTTTGGGTACCAACTCAGTCATAAGGCCCATAACCATATATGGATAATACGTATCTATTTCTCTATTTAGATTTGATCTCTGAATCTTGAGTTGGGATCACAGACATGGAGAGTTCAATCATCACTCCCTAAACGATGCACAACACAACACGTGTCCCTTTAACTGTGATTAAGAAAATTTAACCTTTAGAGTTGATATTTCTAACCATGTTTTTTAGAACAATTTCTTTAAGCAAATACTAACCCTAAGGCAGGGGCAGAGTTGGGATTTTCTTGGGGGATTTCTAGGCCTTGGCCCCTAAATTTTTTTTGAGGCCCAAGTTTATGGGTCATCTCGTCCGTTTGTAAGGAATGCATTTTTTTTAAAAAAAAGTTGGGGGCAATTGCTCCCCTTACCCATGACTATGTCACAATATAAAATTTTTCTTTTTTTAAAAGGAATAAGGAGGCAACCATCTCATGCCTATGCTCTCTTAAATTAAATAATATATAAGTATAAATTTAGTTCTTTTTTTTCCCACTAAAGTTCAAGTGGGGTTAGATCAACCCCCCCGCGCGCGCACTCTTGACTCCGCCCCTATTCCTTCGCTACGCCTTAGCGATTCGACCTATGATCAAGTTTGAGCTCAGCCAAAGTTAAGCTCGGTCAAGCTTGTTCATGCTGAGCTATAGCCTAAAAATTTGAGATTGAATCAAGCTAGAGTTCCAAGCTTATTCATGCTGAGCTTGAGCCTAAAAAATTGAATTTGAATCAAGCTCCGAGCTCCCTAATATCCTCTACAGGCCTAATTGTCCAAACTTAGTTATTTTACTCAAAAGTTTGAGGGGCTAAAGTAGATTCCCCTCCCCTACCCCCCACCACACACACTTGACTCCGGGCTCGATGTGGGCTTAACTTCTTTTAGTTCTCTGGGTAATTGATGAGAGATCTCAGCACACCTCTACATCGAGGGCAGCTGGTAGGGCATCCTTCTAGATCCCATACTCTCATCAGATCAAGAGTAATGCTTGCCCCACTTTCAAAATTTCATACTCTCAAAATTTCATACCCCCCGTCGGCAGGGGACTCGTGTTATTGTTTTAATTAGCAACAATGTTTACTCCAATCAGATTCATACCTGCACGGGTAGCTCAGTTGATCTAGGTCTTGGCAGAGATCCCCAAGGTCTCAAGTTCAAATCCTCTTAGGCTTACTTGATGCACGGGGATTTGCAGGTGTTGTGTACATCCAAAAAGAATATTCCTTTCTTTTTAGGGTTGAGACACCCTCTTTTAAGCCCCCATCCCCATTGGAAAAAAAGTTGTTGCTTCTTACATTTTTTTTTTGGATGGAGTTATCATGTACATCCGAAAAGAATATTCCCCATTGGAAAAGGATATTCCTTTCTTTTTAGGGTTGAGACACCCTCTGTTAAGTCCCCATCCCCATTGGAAAAAAAGTTGTTGCTTCTTACTTTTTTTTGGCTGGAGTTATCATGTACCTACTTTAATAATCTTGAATTGGTTAGGCTATTAGGGGTTAGCATTAGACAGGGGAATTCTTATAACTCATATCCGAGAAGATTCGATCCCCTGACCTCCCACATCTGGAGGCCACACCCCAACCACTGGCACAAGAGGGCGGGTGTGTTGTTGCCTTGTTGCTTCTTACTTACATGTCCTATGACTTGAACTAATAATTCCCTTAAGTAATGACTATTGAACGATAACAACCGTAGGATTTGAGGAGTGTGCGAATGAATGAAACGCGATTGCATTTTAATCCATGAACCAAATCCTCTACTGTTATAATCAGACTCCCCAGTCCCTCGGGGGAGTCCGGTGACACCATTGAGGTCGCCCTGTAACTGTGGTTAAGATTCACCCACCCCTAGGGCTCACCAACCTATCCTTGATTTTCAGGAAAAAAAAAAAATTAAAAATATTTTAATAAATTTCCTAAACTTTGGTCAAATTTTTTTTTTTTTTTTTTTCTAAAAACCATAAGGATTTTAACAATAGTTAAGAGGTGTAAATTAAGTAGGGACACATGGCGACCTCAGAGGCGCAACCGGATTCCCCTGAGTCCGATTATAACCGTAGAGGATTTGGTTACTTTAATTAAAAAGAGAGCAAACCAACCACAATTTTTTTTTTTTTTGGGTAAATTACACTTACCTCCCTGAGGTTTGGTGAAATTGTACAAACCTCACCTCTTGTTTTTAAAATTACACTCCCTCCCCTATCAGGTTGGTCAGTTAACACTGTTAAAGGAGAATGCATTTTTACAATTTTACCCTAATCAGATTCGTGAGTTGAAACAATTGGTGTCTCATTTTCCCACAAACATCCTTCTCTCCTCATATACGCGACATACACTTGATAACAATGTTTTCTTTTCCTCACCATTAGGGGTGGAGTCAGGATTTTCTAGCAGTGGGAGCACACAATGGTTAATTGAAAATAGGGTCTAGAGGTTCGTGGCGTAGGCTGGAAATTTTTTTTGATGACTAAGTTTGTTGTCCATTTCGTACATATCTCACGGGTATTGTTTCTCCTTGTTTACAAGACAACTGTCTCCTTGTTCTATAGTTGTACCCTATTAAATAATTAAATAACATGGTATAAAATTATTTTGTTTTCAAAAGTTTAGGAGCCAGTTGCCCCCTAGACTCATGGCTATGCCCTATTAAGTAATTAAATAATATAATATAATTTTTTTAGAGGGCAACTCTCCCATGTCCATGATTATGCCCAATTAAATAATTAATCAACTTAGTATAAAAGATATTTTTTTTTAAGTTAGGAGTTGGGATCATAATCAATCGTGTATACACTTGGGAGATAAGATTTACTAACTTTTCAACAATCTAACCTTGTTTTTAAAGAAAATCTATTTTAAAAATATTAACCCTCCCACTTCAATTCCTGTTCATGTGAGTGCAATCCTAAGTTCAATTGCAATTGGATAGATTTGGACTCAAAGCTCAAGGAGCACAACCCCATTCCCATGAGATCGAATCACAACCAATTGCAATTGAACTTAGGGAGAGTTCAATCGTACCCACAGGCCAACACTTGTCCGTTTTAACTTCTATTTACTGTGGTTAAGATTCACAAACCTTTGGATTCAACAATATAACCTTCGTTTTTAGAAAAGAACATTAGAAAAATATTTAACTCTAGTTAATAATTTTTAACCTTTAAGATTAATATTGTTTAAAAAAACTAATGTTATATTATTGAACCCCGGTGGTTGGTAAATCTTAACCACAATTAATAGGGATTAAAAGGGACACGTGTTGGCTTGTGGGTGCGATTGAACTATCCCTAATCGAGGTCAATCACAATTGGCTACAATTCAATCTCTATAGCCATAACTATACTAAGAAAAATATTCTTTACAAAATTTCAGTCGGGGCACGTGTCCCCACAGGCCCCCACCTGGCTCCGCCCCTGCAATCACCATGGCCAATCGTCACTACCATCCAGCCTCCCTCAACGTCCACCAATTCATCAACACTTGTCATTATCTGTTTGTCCTCCCTTCTTCTTCCAAACTTTTCCTTATTTTCACTAAGGTTTCGTTTTCGCAAAAAAAAATTCCGTGTCTTTCTTCTACCCGACATTATTGTTGTGCTTTATTTCTTTTTTGTTCATATGTTTTCTTCATGGACCGCTATATTATATTTTGATTACATAAATAACCTTGCATGAGCTTGCTGGAAACAAGACATCACATATGCTCCGTTTGTTTGGTGTATGAGCTGCCTTTTTTAGCGGGCAGCTAAATGTCATGCTAAGTGTGATGTCTTGCTATCTACAAGACATCACAAGACATCACGAAAAATGTCATGGACCGCTATATCGATTCTGATTTTTTTTTTTTTTTGGTGTAAAAGTGTCATCACATAGTAACCTATATCGATTCTGAATTTTTTTTCTTTTTTGTGGTGTAAAAGTGTTGTTGATGTTCTGATCCCGAGGAAATCAAAGGTCGGGTAGATAGCAATGACAACCAAACAACTTGATGGTTCATTGTATATTCTGCTACCATCTCATGGGTGCAATAGATCAGATGGTTATACTCATTGGATTTGATTTATCAACATGCCAGGAAAGTCTTCCTGTATTTACTTCCGTGAATCTCAAAATCTCAAGTGGATTTGATTTATAAACCTGCCAAGTTGCGACGGGTGCAGTAAGAAAGTTTTATTTCCATCTAGTCCCTAGTCCTTAGTGGTGGTGTTCTGAACAGGCCCCCCCATACCAAGGGTATGCTTAACAGCATCAGTAGCACCCATAGCCATGTTCATCACCTGCTCTCCTGTCTGTTGAAGCAAGCCCCCTGTTTTCTCCTTCCCAGCTTCTGCTTTCTCTAGGGCAGATTGGGCAGTCTCAGACACCATCTCATTCTCTGCCTTTGCCTTCTCCTTAAGGTAGCTGCCCGATTTTTTAATCCTCTCTTGGGTTTGACCTTTGGTAACTTCAGCAGTCAAGACTGCCCTGTCCTTCGCCGCGTATGTTTTGTCCTTGGTTGCGTCTGTGGCTTCTTTTCCCTTCCCCATCATTTGGTCAATCTTACGCTGCATCCCAATTCTTACCGGGTTTAGATAGAACTTATGACACACCCTGGGAATAGCCGAGTGGTAGGTGTATCCCTTCCGTAGGAAGGAGGTTCCGAGATCTATTCCCGAGAGCGAGAGGGAGAGGGTGAGAGTGGATTGCACTCTCCACCCACCTTTAACTTAGAACAAATACTGACTGGGGTTGCGGCCGCCTAACCGTGTCTCATATTCACATGGATATGGATTCTATTGAATGGGATTTGGTTTGGCCCTCGTCCAACATGTTAACACAGGAGTTCCTTTTAACAAGCTTTAATTGTGGTTAAGATTCACCAAGGGTTCAACCATCTAATCTTCCTTTAGTTTTTAGGAAAAAAAATATTAAAAACATTTGACTACCGGAGTTAAAAAATCTGTACTAGAGTTAAGGATAGTTATAGAGACTATGAGTGGGCCAGACGTTTCTCAATGAAATCTCGCTACTAATATCCAACCACTTGGGCCAGACGTTTAATGATAATTATCTGGATAGGTATCCAGCGGAGCGGATTTGGATAGTATAAAAGTATCCGTTTATAATCGGATACGGATTCAGATACTGTTATATCCGATCCGATAATATCCGTCCGATTATATAATATATATAAATAATATATTTTAAATTTATAAAATTAATATAACCTTTAAAATAAATTTTTTAAAATAAAAACTTATATATTTTTAATTATTAATTTATATTTTTTTAATTTTTTTAAAATTAATCAGATACTATCCGAATCCGGATATTTTAATCAGAGTCGGATACAGATATCATATTTCACTATATGCTGAATATTAATTCGGATTCAGATATCCGGATATATAATCGGATACGAATTCGGATATACCAATATTCACTCAGAATCTGCTCCGTTTATAGCCCTAGGAAATCCCATCCCAAGTAGGAGTGTATCTGAATCAAGCTAGCTCGAAGTTCGGCTCGGCCCGAAAAAGCCCGGTTTGAGCTCGAAAAATTGGCTCGAACGAGTCAAGCCGAGCTATTTTTTGAGTTTGAAAATGTATCCAAGCCGAGCTCGAGCCAAGACCTATTTGATTCGGCTCGACTCAAAGCTCGCCCTGATTGAGGCTCGGTTCGGCTTGAGCTTGGCTCGACTTGATATATAAGTAATATAATTATTATACATATAAATAATATAATTATTATATATTTATAATAAAAATATTATTATTTTTATTTAAAAACTATTTTTTAATAATTCAATCCGAGCTCGGCTAGAGCCTAACTGAACATATTTGAGCTGAGCTGAGTTGGAACATAGGTGAAAAAATTTCAAACTGAGCCGAGCTCAAGCATAGATAAAAAAATTTCAAACCAAGACGAGTAGGGCCAAGCCCGGCTCGAATACACCCCTAATCCCAAGTGGACAATGGCCTTGAACCCATTTCTCTGTCTTGTATTGGCCTATTGTATGTTTCATTCAGCATCCACATCAAGGGCATAGCTTGGATTTTCTTTTAGGAGCAAACAACGATATAATGTTAATAATTATTGATGAATTTGTGAAAAATGATTAGACGAGTATCAAATATTTGAGTCCAGGTCGTTGCTTAGTTGGTCCTTCATTGTCAGATTAGGGACACCCTCTGTTAACCCCCCCTCTTCGTATGAGAAAAACAGTTGTTGCTTCTCACTGAATTCTACGACTGTGAATTGACAATTCCCTTAAGTAATGACTATTGAACATATAACAACCATTTTAATTAGGGAACTAAGTCCGCTATGTTTATAACCGGACTCCCCAGTCCTTCGGGGGAGTCTAGTTACATCCTTGAGGTTGTCATGTGTCCCTTTTGACACCCCTTAATTGTGGTGAAAATTCACTCACTCTAAGGTTCACCAACTTATTCTTGATTTTTAGAAAAAAATATTAAAAATATTTTAATTCTTTTTTTTTCTAATTTTGGTTTAGAAAAATTATTTATTTTCTAAACACAACGGATATGTGGGTGAACCCTAAGAATCTTAACCAATGTTAAGGGGTGTAAAAAAAGGATACATGGCGACCTCAGCGGCGTAACCGGACTCCCCCAAGTTGGTTATAACCATAGAGGATTCGGTTCCTTTAATTAAAGGATAATGCCATAGTCCCACTTTCCTGTAACCTCACTCTTTCCTAATTTGAATAAAAAGACAAAATAAAAGTTATTGGCCCTACAAAAAGTTGAAATATTTTTGGGTATTGTTAGGCGCACCCCACTATTTGATCACTGCACCCCATTATTAAAAATTGATGACACACCATTAAATTTGTAAATTACTAGTACACACCAAAAAAAAAATGACCTAAATTTTACAACTACAAACCAAAGTAATGGGGATGATTACATTTTTTTAACTTAGTGTGGTCTTCCAAAGTTGAAAAGTAGTGAAATAAAGCACTCCCACTACTGAGAAAAACAAAGACTCCGGCAAAATTGAATGAGAAAGTTTTTTCCTTTTTTTTTTGTGTGCTAGTAATTGGTATTGGTGAATTTCTATAAAATTAAACATCATTAATACAAATGATGTGCTACATTCTTGAGAGAATGCTCTAAAACTCTCGTATGCAAATAATAGAGATTTGCAAGTTACAAGACACTTTGTGTGTAGGGCTATCAACGGAGCTAAATTTATCCGAAATCGTATCCGTTTAACCGGATACCTATCCGGCGGATCAAATTCGGATAGTTAATAGGGCATCCGCTTATAAATGGAGCGGATACGGATAGTGGGCTATCTGCTCTGCTAAATATCCGAACCGATTAGTTATCTATATACATTTTAAATACCAAATCTACCTCCCTTATAGTTTTAAAGCTTAGGTTTTAGGTGTAATTCCACAACCATAGATGGGTAGTTATGTCATTTTGTAACCTCTTATATATTCCAAAAAAAAAAACCCTAAAGCACACGAGAGTAAAGAGATTACCTCTTCCTCTCTCGCCTCCTCTTGCCTCTCTCCTATCACAGAGTCGTAGTTCTCAAGGCCTTGCCTCTCTCTCCTCAGTCCTCAAACTTCGCACAACATTTGTTGGGTTTTTTTAAAAATATTTTTTTGCGGATTTTCTGTTTTCATGGTTCTCTTGGGTCACTGGCCATCCGGCCGGAGTTTCGGGCTTAATACCGATATTTTAGCAACAAATCATTGAAGACTTGATTTGTCAAGAATTGCTGGAGAAACAGGGGATTCTTGTTGAAACTTGCTCCTCCTCAGGTAAAGGGGTGCTCATTTTTCTGGCCATTCTCTCCACCGAACAGAGTATTCGATGAAGGTCTCATTATCCTTCTGGGACATCTTTTCTAGGTCTACCCTCTGCGGGACTAGGTCAACATTATAGAAGTACTTGGCCAAAAATATCTCGCACAGACCCTCCCAGGTCCTGAATTTATTGGGGTCGACCTTAGTAAACCACTGCAAGGCTGCACCCTTTAAACTTTTTTGAAATAGCTGGACCAATAGTTTGTCATCATGTTCCAACTGGAAAAACTCTCCACGGTTCACCCTCAAATGCATTTCGGGACATCATTTTCCATCGTACTTCTCAAAATCAGGTATTTTGAAATCTCGGGCCAATTAAATCCCTGGGTGCATGCAAATGTCCTTGAAATCATTTGATATGCAGGCTCCCTAAGCCGTCCTTACCAACTCCTCCAGTTTCTCAATTCTTTCTCTGTATGCATCAGGGATCTGAGCTGAGGTAGAAGATATATGAGCAGACCCGGTATGAGGTTCACTGCCAGCTTTGGCTTCCTCCTCCTCAAATTGGTCTATGATAGGTGGTGTGATGTGGGGAATGGGTTATGGTTGGACCGGTGGAGGCGGAATGTCAAAAGTGAAATCGGATCGTGGTTGAGTAGGTGGTGGAGGGATGTTGAGGGTATATAGCGGTTGTGGTTGAATTGGTGGTGGGATGACAAAAGCAGGTGGTGGAGGGATGTGTGGAGGATTAGGCTGTGATGGGCTTTGCACATTGGCCAGTCGGGGATTGGAGGAGTAACCATAGGTCATGGCCTGCATGAAATTCTGTATGATGCTTTTTAGCTCTTCGATATTTTGAGCATTCTTGGCTATTCTGGTCTCACGATCCAGGGCTTCCTGCTGTGAGGTCGGGGTATCCGAATCAGTTTCATGGTCATCCAGCTGTTCCATACTGCAGTTGTTTGCTAAATGTGCGCTTACAGTGACTCAGGGTCTACTCCTAAAAATATGGAAGGGTATGGAGTAAGAGTCGGAATAGAAATGAGTGGGAGAATTGGAAAGCATACAAATGACCTAGCACAGTCTAGTTGACCTAGGGACAATGCCCCTAGTCTGGAAGCTTAGAATGACATGCAAGAGAGAGGATTTTTGATTTTTTTTTTTTAATCTTTTTTTGTTTTTGAATCTTGATTGAATTCCAAATTTGAAAATTACACTTTATTGAATTCGGAATTTGATCAATTGAATATAGAACCTGAATTTGAATTTGAACTTGAATTTGAATTTAGACTTTGAAATTGATTTCAGTTTGAATTTGAATTTTAAATTGAATTTGATTTTGAATTTAGAATTTGAAATTGATTTCAGTTTGAATTTGAATTTGGAATTGGACTTGAGTTTGAATTTGAATTCGATTTTGAATTTGAAATTGATTTCAGCTTGAATTTGAATTTTGAAATTGAAATTGATTTATGTTTGAATTTGAATTTTGAATCTGAATTTGGAATTTGAATTGAATCTGAAATCTTATTTCAATTTGAAATAAATTTGAATTTGGAAATTTGAAATTTGGGATGACTTTGAATTTTAAATTTGAATTTTGAATTTTGACTTTTGACTTTTGAATTTTGAATTTGGAGCTTGAATGAAATTTGAATTTTGAAATTTGAATTTGGAGCTTGAATGAAATTTGAATTTGGAATTGAATTTGGATTTGATACTCGAAATTTGAGTTGAATTTGAATTTGGATTGAATTTGAATTGATTTTAGATTGAGTTTGAATTGAATTTTAAATATGAAATTGAAATTGAAATTTGGATTGAATTTGAATTTGGAAATTGAAATGAATTTGGAAACTCAGAATTTGAGTTGAATTTAAATTTGAATTTGAATTTGAATCTTGAACTTGATTGGGTGTGACAATGCACTGTGATCCGATAGGACAGACGGACAGAGGTCTGTTCTACTAACCTGAGTTGTTGGTAACCAGGGCCTATTGGGCCAAAGTTGAAGCGGGTTAATGGGCTAACCTCTTTTGACTTAGGATTTGAGCCTCACATGTGTGTCCGGAGACAGGTTAGGATGTGTTTTATTACAAGCACAACAAAAGGCTCGGTACATGCCCCCGGGTGGATGTTTATCAGGGTAGAATGTACCCGGATAGTCAACCGTGACTGAGGGACAGGTATAGTATACAAGCAAGTTAGAGTTTAGAGTTCCTTCCAGGATGGAAACTTGTAGACTATACCCTAGCCTAGTTTATATGTATGCATGTTGGTGTAATACAAGGGTGTTCCTAAAGGATTGAGGATCACTTAACACCTTATATGCGACTCTCTTGAAAATGGACGATTGGTGTAAGTGGGAGAGTTCAGAATCCTTCCCTGAGGGTAATCACTCAATAGGACTAATTTACGGACTTCCAAAACTTTTAAACCTCTATTACTGAAGATAATCATCCAGTAACCATAAGCGTAATAAGCCTGACTATGAGTTTAATGGGTTGTTATACTACTATGATATGTATGAAGTGCATATTTACAAAAACACCCAAAAGATATAAAGAATTAACATTTGACTAAGCTATTTAAGTATTTTAATTAATGTTGAGATTAATTTGGCTTAAGTTTAGGTTTCGATTTGAACTTAATCCCCAGTGGAATCGCCAGAGTTGTGAGCATGAGATTTTTTTAATCCAATTTCACATTATGGTTTAACTGAGAGAGTCGCCACCTATTCATTCTAAGGAATAGGTCCCGGGATTGTTTGAATAAGGCAAATAGTCTATAAGAGATTAGGGTAAACGGTTCAATTAAGTCTTAGGGAAGGTGTTAGACACCCCAGGACCCCCATTTTATAAATGGTTACTTACTTCTTAAATTCAAGCCAATTTAATCTCAAAATTAGTTAAAATGTCTAAGTGTTTAATCAAATGCTAATCCATGAAAATGAGAAAGCTATATGGGCTAGGGTCGAACCCGAATTGAGTTGCCTATGTACTCACATAGTGAGATCAGACTGAGCGTAGTTCTGACACATGAGCCCGTGCCAAGGCTAGGGGTGTGTATGTGTGCATAGGGTGGTCAAGGATCTAGCCCGGAGGCTAGAGTTTAGTTGACTGGGTTGGTCAAGTGCAGGGTCAATCTAACCGCAGTTAGAAGAGTATTAACTATAGTTAGATGGGCTAACCAAGGTCAAAAAGCCTAGCAAACAGGTTTTTGGTCTTTTTGGATTTTTTTGAATGTTTTTGGTATTTTTGAATGTATTTCATTTTTTTATTTGGATTTTTTGAATAGTAGTTTAGGCTCGTTGCGGAGCAACGAGCTTAAACTAACTATGGCAGATTTAAAAAAAAAGAACTAACAGATTTTTAAAAGAGCTAACTAAGAACTAACTAAGCATGTACAAATTTTTAAAAGAACTAACTAACTATGGCAGTTTTTAAGAGGAACTAACTAACTTACTAACTAAGCTATTGCAGATTTTAAAAGGAACTAGCTAACAGAATTTTGTTAAAGAACTAACTAAGATTTGCAGATTTTTAAAAGGGCTAATAGTTTTTTAAACTAACTAAGCATGTACAGATATCTAACTAACTATTTCAGATTTCAGAATAAACATGTACAGGTTTTTAAAAGAACTAACTAACTATGGCAGTTTTAGAAAGAAGAACTAACAGATTTTTAAAAGAGCTCTAACTAAGAACTAACTAAGCTTGTACTGATATCTAACTAAATATTTCAGATTTCAGAATACTAACTAAACATGTACAAATTTTTAAAGAGCTAACTAACCATTTTAGATTTAAGAGGAACGAACTAACTACTAACTAAGCTATTGCAGATTTTAAGGGGAACTAGCTAACATAATTTTGTTAAAGAACTAACTAAGATTTGCAGATTTTAAAAGGGCTAACAGATTTTTAAACTAACTAATTGACTACTACAGATTTTTAGACTGACTAGGCATTTATAGATTTTAAAATACTAACTACTTATTTTCAAATTTCACTAGACTAACTAAACTATTTTACGATTTAATCAATACAGTTTTAAACTAATCTATGAACCAACAAATCAAAATGTAAGCTGGAGAACAACAAATCTAAAAAGAACTTGAAGAGAGGGAGAAGAAATCACCTGTCGTGATGGGAGGTCTACCGGAGCATGGAGATGGTCAGGAAAGGTGCTATAGATGGGAGCACCTGTGCATGGAAACTGCTGGCCGAGCTTTGTTGAGCTGGAGAAGGTGCTGCAGGTGGGGGCAGCTGCTTCTATTGACTGAAAAGAGGGATGTTCAGTGGGCTGTTCAGGGACTGTTTAGGGGTGGTTTTGGACGTGAACAGGTACTGAACAGAAGTTGATTTTGGGTGTGAATAGGTGTTGAACAATGAAGCTATATTGGGTGTAAACACGGATGAGAGAGAGGGAATGTTGGGGCTATTCTGCAGACTGTAATGGAAGTGATCAAGGGATGTTTTGAGGACTGTAAGTGGAGGTTCAATGGGTGACATTAGGTTCCTTGGGTGCGGCTGAGAGGAAGAGCTCCTCTTATCTTCTTATAGAAGTGTATGGGGAGAGGGTGAGTGCTTTGGGCATTACCACAGGAGCAGCCCAAAGAGAAAGGGAGGGAGAGCTTAAGCCATGGTTCGGTCCCCCCCTCCATGGGATGAGAACCCCCTCTTTTATAGATTTTGAGATGGATAAATGGTGAAGACTAAGTGGGGAGGGTTTGATTAATCCGTGGGTTGAGGTGTGGTCAAGGGAGGTTTGAGCAACTTTTTAGAGTACCATTTTTTCCTTCGTAAGAATGGAAATTTTGGGGAGTGTAAGCATCGGGAGCTTCTACTCTTGGGATCCCCCCTTTGGAAAATTTGAATTAGTGGGGGGAAGCCTTCTCATTGGTCCCCTTGGTTTAGGATTTTGACTTGGTCAATGATGGGCCTTGGGCTTTAGGGAAATGGGTTTGGACTTGGCTTAGGTAATGGGCTAAGGCAAGGCATGGGTAAAGAGCTTTGGGTCTTGAAGGTTTAGGCATATGCTAGGTTTTTGACTTGGCCATAAGGTCTTAGCCATGGCTCTTGGGAATAGACCTAGGGTTAGACTAGGGCTTAGGCTTACCTAGAGTTAGACCAAGCTAACCATGATTAATTTAATTAACCAAGGTTGAAGGGGGTGTAAAAATGGGGTGCTGACAGGAATACAAGTAGTTGTTTAAGATGAATCTGGCTTAAGTGATTGGAGAGTCAAAGGTAATATGAAGAGTAACTTTAAAGGAACACAAGTAGTTGTTTCAAATCAATCTGACTTAAGTGATTGGAGAGTCAAAGGTTGATCTGGCTTAAGTGATTAGAGAGTCAAAGGTCCTGCTTATTTCTCTGTTCATGTATATGAGCCTATCTTCTTCCTTTTATTCTTTTCTTACTCTCCTACAATAGAAAATTTTCATTTAACCTTGAAATAAAAAATAAAAGCTTTTTCATTTTTCTAAACCCATCTTTCTTCTCTGATTCCTAGCACAATCTTCGATCTGTGTAAGCTAAGCTTTGAGATGATGGTATAAGATCCTTGAACCCAACATGATATACATTTATTTGCAGTTAGGAGATTTTTAGATTTTTTTTATAGGGTTTTTGAGTTTTATTTGTCTCTGTTTGGATATTTGATTTTTCTTAGTTTTGGTGAAAACGTAGGTTTCTCTACTCTTTCTCTCTCTAACTAAATAGCATTCGAATTCGGATTTTAATCAGACACTATTCGGATTGTAATCAAATACGCAATCGAATTCGGATACTCGGATAGTATCCCAATTCGAGTTCGATTATTAATTGGATCAGATACAGATATTATCTGAATTCAATTAGTTAATTTGAATTCGGTATTTCGAATTCACTATCCACCATATATCGGAACGGATACGAATATCAGTATGAATTAATAAGAGCGAATACGGATATAGCTCTATCCGCTCAATTAGTTAATTTGAATTCGGTATTTCGAATTCACTATCCACCATATATCGGAACGGATACGAATAGTAGTATGAATTAATCAGAGCGGATACGGATATAGCTCTATCCGCTTCGAATCTACTCCGTTGACAGCCCTATTTGTGTGTTTGATTGTGTGAAATAAATTATGGTCAATAACATAACAAGGCTGGCAATATGTGTACAACCAACTTTTATGAAAAAAAAAATCATGATCATAATCTATGCAAGAAACAGAGGTTTTTATTGGCAAGCTGATTTAATGTCTAATTGCTCAAACAAAAGGAAAAGACTTGGAGGATAAGGACTGAGGTGCACTTATAAAACATGTTGAAAACTAAAAATTCAAAAAATATAAATTAATGGTGGTGCAATTATCAAATAGTGGGGTGCGTACCACTCATATTCTTTTGTCTTTCTATTCAAATGAGGGGAGAGTGACCGACAAGAAAGTAGAGCTAGAATTGGCCTTAATTAAAAGAAGAGCCAATCCACCAAAAAAAATGATCTTTCAAGTCTATGTAAATAACTGAAATCAAACCCACCACAACAACAGTAGGAAAAAAGTAAAGAAGTCAGTCGATCGGCACTCCCAAATATATTTGAGAGTAGACTTTGGGAGTATCCTAGACTAATTCAAAATAAAATAAAAACAAACATAAAAGTTTTATTTCCATCCAAGTCCCTAGTCCTTAGTGGTGGTGTTCTCAGCAGTACCCCCAATACCAAGGGTATGGTTGACAGCATTAGTAGCACCCACAGCCATGTTCATAACCTGCTCTCCTGTCTGCTGAAGCAAGCTCCCTGTTTTCTCCTCCTCAGCTACTGCTGTCTTTCGGGCAGATTGGGCAGTCTGGTTGACTGCCTCAGTCTTCTCCTTGAGGTAGCTGCCCGCTTGGTCAATCCCCTTTTGTGCTTGACCCTTGGTAGCTTCAGCTGTCTCGACTGCCCCAGTATACCCAATGCCAAGGGTATGCTTGACAGCATCAGTAGCACCCATAGCCATGTTCATCACTTGCTCTCCTGTCCGCTGAACCAATCCCCCTGTTTTGTCCTTCTCAGCTACTGTTGTCTTTTGGGCAGATTGGGCAGTCTCCTTGGCGTAGCTACCCGCTTGGTCAATCTTCTCTTGGGCTTGACCCCTAGTAGCTTCAGCTGTCTCGACTACCTTGTCCTTCGCCGCGAATGCTCCGTCCTTGGCTATGTTTGTCATTTCTCTTCCCTTCCCCATCATTTGCTCAATCTTCTCCTGCATCCCAATTTCCAATTTAGAGAGAACTTATCATATCCATATGTACCTGTGGATATAATATTCTCTTTCTTGCAGGAGGCTAACAATGGTGGTTCGGGATTTTTTTTGTGATATTTTTTTCAAAAGTTTAAGGGTTAGAACCCAAATCCTCCTCTCAGCTCCGCCCCTCTCCCACTCTCCTAGACTATTAACACTATACTCTCCCCCCCCCCCCCCCCCAAACAATTTTAGGGGGCTTCAGCCCCTAGCCCCATGTGGCTCCGTCCTTGTCCACATGGACATGGATTCTATGAAATGCGATTGGCTTGGTTTCCTCAATCCCTCGTCCCACGTGTCAACACGAGTCCCTTTTAACATTCTTTAATTATGGTTAAAATTTACTAATCCTTAAGATTCAACCATCTAACCTTATATTGGTTTTTAGGAAAAAAAAAAAAAACATTTGGATACCGGAATTAAAAAATCTGAACCACGGTTAAAAAGATAGTTAAAGAGACTATGAGTGGCCAGACGGTCCGATCCCGGATTCTTGCTTCTAATATCCATTGGGATCTTCTCTTGTTTGTGCCAGCAAAGAGACCGAAAGCGTCACGTGGGTCTGTGCACATACGTGTTGATTTACGTGGGACTAGGTGTGTACAGGCCTATGTGGTGTTTTTCCATTGGATGCGGACGATCTCCAACCTTGAGAAGATCCTGTGTCATATCCACATCCACGGGCAAAACTGCCATTATATGGATCCGTCTTACCATAAGATGGCAATGCATGACATTGTATCTTTTTATGGGAATGATATCATCTACTGTTGTAACCGGACTCTCATAAGTCCGGTTACACCCACCCTGTTAATTTTGGTTAAAATTCACCGACTTCATCCACCTATCTTTAATTTTTAGAAAAAAATATGAATTAAAATATTAAAAATATCTTTAAAATTTAGAAAAAAAGTCGTACACTTTTATTTTAGAGTTACCATGTACCTACGTTAGTAATTTTGAATCGATTAGGCTATTAGGAGTTAGCATTGGACAAGAGAAGGGGTTAGCACTAGATAGGGGAATTCTTGCAACTCATACACGGGGGATGGAGGCCACACCCCAACCATTGGGGCAAGGGCGGGGTATGATCCTACCTATAATGAGGGGCGGAGCCAGGATTCTTGTAGGGGCTAACAATGGGATTTTTTTTAGGGCTAATATCCTGGGCTATCGTATCTTGTTTTATATGATATAATTTTTCCAAAAAATTTAGGGGATTAGAGCCCCCTTTCATAGCACCGGCCCTCTCTTTGGCTTATTAATAGAATAGTAAAAAAATCTCAAAATTTTACGGGCAGCCATGTATAACTATCATCAGCATAAACATTTATAACGAAGAGTCTGACCTGAGCTTGGCCTTTGGCCTCGCCGGCGCTGTTGCCCTGATCGTGAGACGCCATATTCTCTCTGGAGTGATTGCACTAAAAACTTCAAAAACCCCTTGTAAAACCTTATCGGTGATTGTTGTATGGTTATTTATATCCCATAATAAAGGTCCGGGTTTGACACGTGCCCTGTTTTTATTCACCTGTGTGACACGTGCCTAACATTGATTAGTTGCTGCGTCCTGCCGTCCTCTAGTGGGACTACTACAGGACAGAATCAAAGTTTTTTTTTTTTTTTCAAGTTACACGACGTGGCACTTGGACAGTCACACAATCAAAGGATAAAAAGGAGAAGATTGGGTGTTATTGTGTTTAAGCATATCCTACTAATATTTTCGTTGAATTTGAATATATGTCGGTTTTTAAAACTTTTGTGAAAAAAAAAAAAATAGAAAGATCTTTATAACTACGACTCGTAAAAAATTCGAATTTCTGATCTATTTCGACCGACATAGGAATAGGGCTGTCAATGTCAATGGGTCGGGGTCATACCAGACCAAATCCTACCCCGTTTGATCTTGAAGTGGACAGGGACCGGAATCACAAAGCTCATTTAATTAATTCTGTTAGCAAAGTTTATTTCAATGAGTTAAAAGTTTTAAAAAAAAATTTCTTTTTTTTCTTAAATTAAGGTTAGGTGGTTGAATATTGAGGGTTAGTGAACATTAACCATAATTAAAGGGTGTTAAAAGAAACACGAGTTGACTTATGGGACAAGAACCAGACGAAATCCCATCCCAAGTAAGAGTATTCGAATCAAGCTAGCTCGAAATTTGGCTCGGCTTGAAAAAACCGGTTTGAGCTCGAAAAAAAGGCTCAATCGAGCTGAGCCGAGCCGAGCCGAGTTGTTGCTTCTTACTGAATTCTACGACTGTGAACCAACAATTCTTTAAGTAATGACTATTGAATATATAACAACCATTTTAATTAAGAAACAAAGTCCTCTATGTTTATAACCAGACTCCCCAATCCCCTGGGGGAGTTTGGTTACATCCCTGAGGTCGTCATGTGTCCCTTTTGACACCCCATAATTGTGGTTAAAATTCACCCACCCTAAGGTTCACCAACCTATCCTTGATTTTTAGAAAAAAATATTAAAAATATTATAATTCTTTTTTTTTTTTTTTTCTAATTTTGGTTTAGAAAAATTATTATTTTTTCTAAAAACAATAGATATGTTGGTGAACCCTAAGAATCCTAACCACAGTTAAGGGGTGTTAAAAAGGGATACATAGCGACCTCAGTGGCGTAACTGGACTCCCCTAAGTCTGGTTATAACCATAGAGGATTTGGTTCCTTTAATTAAAGGATAATGCTAAGTCCCACTTTCCAGTAACCTCACTCTTCCCTAATTTCAATAAAAAGACAAAAACAAAAGTTTTGGCCCCACCAAAAAGTTGACATATTCTTGTGTATTACTAGGTGCATCCCACTATTTGATGACTGTTCCCCATTATTAAAAATTGATGACACACCAGTAAATTTATAAATTACTAGTACACACCCAAAAAAATGACCTAAATTTTATAATTACACACCAAAGTAATGTGAATGACTACATTTTTTAATTTAGTGTAGTCATCCAAGGATGAAAAGTAGTGAAATGAAGCACTCCTATTACTGAGAAAAACAAAGACTCCCGTCAAAATATAATGAGAAATTTTTTTCCTATTTTTTTTTTGGTGGTAATTGGTTTTAGTGAAATTTTGTAAAATTAAGCATCATTATTACAAATGATGTGCTACATTCTTGAGAGAATGCTCTAGAACTCCCATATGCAAATAATATAGATTTGTAATTTACAAGACACTTTGTGTATATGGCTATCAACAGAGCTAAATTTATCCGAATCCGTATCCGTTTAACCGGATATTTTTTTGGCAGATCAGATTCGGATAGTTAATAGGGTATTCGCTTATAAACGGAGCAGATACGAATAGTGGGCTATCCGCTCCGTTAAATATCCGAATCGATTAGTTATCTATATACATTTTAATACCAAATCTACCCCCTAATTTTAAGGCTTAGGTTTTAGGTGTAAATCCACAACCATAGAAAGGTAGTTATGTCATTTTGTAAGCTCTTATATAAACCTAAAAAAAAAACCCTAAAGCAGACGAGTAAAGAGATTACCTCTTCCCCTCTCGCCTCCTCTCTCCTCTCGTAGAGTCGCAGTTTTCACGGCCTCGCCTCTCTCTCCTCAGTTCTCAGACTCCTCACGACATTTGTTGGGAGTTTTTTTTTAAAAAAAAACATTTTTGGGTAGGTTTTCTATTTTTATGGTATTGAAGACTTGATTTGTCAAGAACTGCTACAGAAACAGGGGAATCTCGTTGAAACTTGTAGTTCTAATTGAATAAAAAAGTTGTTGAGAGGTGGGTTTTGGTGCGTTTCTGATTTTTCTTTAGAACTTGAAAGACCTCTCTGGTTTACATAGCTATAGCGTGTTCATTGAAGAGTGGTTTCTACATTTCTGGGTCGAATACGATTGATTCGAAAATGAAAAGGGTTGTTGGGTATTGCTCTTATGTGGTTCTGTGTAGTTTACAAAGACGAAATCTACAGATCTTCATATTTTGAAGAGTAGCTTTAATGGAACACAAGTAGTTGTTTCAAATCAATTTGGCTTAGGTCATTGGAGAGTCAGAGTCAAAGGTCGTGCTTATTTCTCTGTTCATGTATGTGAGCCTATTTCTTTCAGTCTCCTACAATAGAAAATTTTCATTTAACCTTGAAGTAGAAGTTTTTTCATTTTTATAAACCCTTCTTTCTTCTCTGATTCCAGGCACAATCTTCGTTTTGTAAGCCAGGCTTTGAGATGGTGGGATAAGAGCCTTGAACCCAACATGATAGACATTTATTTGCAGCTGTGAGATTTTTAAGAGGTTTTTTTTATAGGGTTTTTGGGTTTTATTTCTCTCTGTTTGGATCTTTGATTTTTCTTAGTTTTGGTGAAAAGGTAGGTTTCTCTACTCTCTAAATAAATAGCATTCGAATTAAGATTCTAATCGGACACTATTCAGATTGTAATCAGATAGGCGATCGAATTTGAATACTCTGATAGTATCCCAATTCGAGTTTGATTATTAATCGGATCGGATACAAATATTATCTGAATTCGATTAGTTAATTCGAATTCGGTATTTCGAATTCATTATTCGCCAGATATCAGAGCGGATACGGATAGTAGTATGAATTAATCAGAACGAATACGGATATAGCACTATCCGCTTCGAATCCACTCTGTTGACAACCCTATTTGTGTGTTTTATTGTGTGAAATAAATTATTGTCAATAATATAACAAGGCTAACAATGTGTGTAGAACCAACTTTTATGAAAAAAAACCATGATCATAATCTATGGAAGAAACGGAGGTTTTTATTGGTACGCCGATTTAATATCAAATTGCTCCAACAAAAGGAAAAGGCTTAAGAGGATAAGGATTGAGGCGCGGTTATAAGATATGTTGAGAACTAAAAGTTCAAAAAATAAAAATTAATGGGATGCAATTATCAAATAGTGGGGTGCGCCTCACCACAACCCATATTCTTTTGTCTTTTTATTCAAATGAAAATGAGGGGAGAGTGACTGACAAGAAAGTGAAGCTAGCATTGCCCTTAATTAAAAGAAGAGCTAATCGACCAAAAATACATAAATTTTTTGGTTACAAATCTAGATCCTTCAAGTCTCTATGTAAAGATAACTGAAATCAAACCCACAACAACAACAATAGCTAAAAAGTAAGATGTGACTCTATGGGTATACTCCCAAATATACTCCCTAATCCTAACCATAGAATTTGAGTTGGCTTAATTTATCTTTTCTAATGCCATGTCAGCTCTAATCATAGCCGTTGAATAATTGAGATAAACGGCTAACATTTGGGAGTTTGTTTGAGAATACACTTTGGGAGTATCCCAGACTAATTCAAAATAAAAACAGACATATTAAAAAAAAGTTTTATTTCCATCCAAGTCCCTAGTCCTTAGTGGTGGTGTTCTCGGCAGTACCCCCAAAACCAAGGGTATTCTTGACAGCATTAGTAGCACCCACAGCCATGTTCTTAACCTGCCCTCCTGTCTGCTGAAGCAAGCCCCCTGTTTTCTCCTCCTCAGCTACTGCTGTCTTTCGGGCAGATTGGGCAGTCCCCTTGGTTGCCTCAGTCTTCTCCTTGAGGTAGCTGCCCGCCTGGTCAATCCCCTTTTGGGCTTGACCCTTGGTAGCTTCGCCTGTCTTGACTGGTTCAGTACACCCAATACCAAGGGTATGTTTGACAGCATCAGTAGCACCCATAGCCATGTTCATCACTTGATCTCCTGTCTGCTGAAGCAAGCCCCCTGTTTTGTCCTTGGCAGGTACTGCTGTCTTTCCGGCAGATTGGGCTTGACCCCTGGTAGCTTCAGCTGTGTCGACTACCTTGTCCTTCGCCGTGTTTGCTCCGTCCTTGGCTATCTTTGTCGCTTCTCTTCCCTTCCCCATCATTTGGTCAACCTTCACCTGCATCCCAATTTCCAATTTAGAGAGAGAACTTATCATATCCATATGCACCTGTGGAGCTAGGATTCTCTTAGAGGAGGCTAAGAATGGTGGTTTGGGATTTTTTTTTATGTTTGTTCGAGGCCTAAGTTCATTATGGGTTCTGTTTGTTTCCGTTTGTATAAATTATATTTTTTCCCAAAAGTTTAGGGGCTAGAGATCCAATCCCAGCTCTCCCCCTCTCCCAGATTTCCAAAATTTTATCCGTCCTTGTCCACATGGACATGGATTCTACGAAATGTGATTGGTTTGGTTTCCTCAATCCCTCGTCCCACGAGTCCCTTGTGATTAAGATTTACTGATCCTTGGGATCCGACCTTGGTTTTTAGAAAAAAAAAATATTAAACATTTGGGTACCCGAATTAAAAAATCTGAACCACGGTTAAAAAGGTAAAAGATAGTTAAAGAGACTATGAGTGGGCCAGAAGGTCCGATCCCGGATTCTTGCTTCTAATATCCAATGACTTGGGAACTTCTCGTGTTTTGTGCCGGCAAAGAGACCACCAATACCCCGTCACGTTGGTCTGTGCACATATTTCCACGTGTTGGTTTTCGTGGGCTAAGGTGTGTATACATCTATGTGGCGTTTTTCCATTGGATGCTGACGGACGGTCTCCCAACTTTCAGAAGATCCTGTGTCATATCCACATCCACAGCCAAAAGTGCCACCATATAGATCCGTCTTACAATAAGATTGCAATGCATGACAGTGTTATCTTTTTACTGTTGTAACGGGACTCTCATGAGTCCGGTAACGTTGCTACATGTCCCTTGACACCCTTTCAACTGTGGTTAAAATTCACCCACCTATCTTTAATTTTTAGAAAAAAATATATTTAAATATTAAAATATATTTTTTTTAACCAGAGTAATTTTTAAAAATATATATATATATTTTTATGTTTAAATATGAGCCAAAGCCCTCTTCCACACGTGGAGCGGAGCTCGGTGGTAATTCTGTAATTATGAGAAAATATATGGATAGTTTTGTTTCCTCATAATTACATAACCCCACCACCATGTTAGAGTACCTCACGAATATGGATAAATATAGATAAGGACTCTCCTTTCCATAGTATCCTCATCGGACTCTCCTAACATGATGATTGAGAGACTATGGTATGGAAAGGAGAGTCTTATCCATATTCGTGAGGCACTCTTTAACACATCACTTCAATAGAAAAGGGGAGCTCTGCTTCAACGTGGTGAAGCAGAGCTCCGGCTCATATTAATTAAGACTCTTTTTATAAACCAAGGATACAGTGGTGCATGTATGACAGATACTTCCATGCACCACTTTATGCAGATTGCATGATTAATGACATCACCATGCATGTTCCATTACATCCATAATCTTTTTTTTTTCCTCCCAGGGTAGGCACCAGATTTTCTCTGGGTTAAAGAATCTAAACATGACGTGTATCATCATCATCAACAACATGAACATGCATCATCATCATCGTCATAATCATATCATGATGCATGCAACAAAATTATTATAACGAAGAGTCTCACCTGAGCTTGTCCTTTGGCCTCGCCGGCACTGTAGTTCTTATCGTGAGACGCCATTTTCTCTGGAGTGATTGCACTAATAACTTCGAAAATCCTTGTAAAAACTTAATATACCTTTTCGTTGATTGTTGCATGCTAATTTATAGCCCACGATAAGAGTCCGGGTGTGACACGTGCCCTGTTTCTATTCGCGTAAGTGACACGTACCTAATATTGGTTAGTTGCTGCGTCCTCTAGTGGGACTTCTGCAGGATAGAAAATCGAAGTTTTACTTTCTTTAAAAGTCACACGACGACGTGGCACTCACACAGCCATGGAAGGATAAAGGATAAAGGAGTGTGAGAAAAAGAAAGAAAAGATTAAAGAAAAAGACTTGTCATTATCCTTAAGATATTTACGTTGAATTTGACCATATCCAATTGTGCTTAAGATATTTACGTTGAACGTCGGTTTGTAAAATTGGGCGGTGCTTGAACGTCGGTTTGTAATATTGGTTAGTTGCTTGCACATATCAAAATTTAAATAGTTTAACTTTGGCTTTGGATTGTCTCTGGCCAAGTCAGAAAGGGTTTCTCTCGGGATTCCATAGAGTAGGGAACAAGTATAGGGGAAGTCAAAATCATGGGGCTATGATTTTGACTTTCCCACACATAATAAGACATGTGGCGATAAGTGTGAGAATAAAGAGGAGAGATATCAAATGGGGAGAAGTCAAAAATCATGGGAGAAAATAAAATGACTTCTCCCCATTTTTAGGCCAACTGTCGCACAATGTATGGAACCCCGAGAGTCCTTTCTGGCTTCGCCATAGACAATCGGAGGCCTTTAACTTTACTTTAGAAAAATAATTTTAAAAAAATAATATGGCTTATATTCACTCTATGTGGTTAATTTATTAAAAATATTTTTGTAAGAACCAAAGTAAGGCTACTTCACCTTAAGGGTGGTGAGTAATCTTAACAACAATTAATGGGTATCAAAGAAAATACGTGACAAGCTGGAGAGGTGTAAGTGAACTACCCCCAAAAAATGAAAAAGAAAAACGTACATGAAGGATAAAAAAAAACCTTTCCACGCCATGTAAAGAGGCTATGTCCAAGTGTAATACTATACTTGGGCATATGCCAGGGGAGATGCATTGCCCCAAGAGACAAAGAAATCTTTTTAAAGATTTATGAATTAGGTTCTTTCTTACCTTTATCTTTTTACTATATAAAAAGAGAATAGGCGCTTTCATTGAATTTTCTCATAATAACAAAATTATCCTAATAGGCGATTAATAATGTTGATTAAATTTTGTTATAATTACTATTATAATTAAAATGATAAAATTACTCATATGTCTTTTCTATCGCTATCATTATATACTATTAACAAAATTACCCTTACAAAATAGGACCTTTAAAAATGCTGAATAAAATGTCACTATTTACAAACTCTTTATTATTATAAGGAGAATGGTCACTTAAAAAAGTTGATTGAATTTTGTCATACCCTGTGCTCATCTTCATTCTTCTATTGTATTATAATGACAATCAAAATTAATCTTACATTTTCTCTATCTCTATTATTAAATATTATTTGTGAAAATTAATAATAGAGCCCTTAAAAACATTGATTGAATTTTATCACTATTAATAAAATTATCATTACACTTATATTTTCTATTTCCACCATTATAATTATTAGTGATAAAATTATCTAAAATAGGGCCCATAAAAACGTTAATTGAATTTTATCACTGTTAACAAAAAAGGAGTGCAGTGACACAAAATAAACAAGTGGTTGGTGAAGGGTGAGAGTAGAGGTTGACTATGAGTGAGGCTAGCATTCCTCTTAACAAAATTACCTTTACACTAAAATAAGGCTCATAAAAACATTAATTGAATTTTATCACTATTAACAAAAGAGGAGTGCAATAACACAGAATAGACAAATGGTTGGTGGAAGGTGAGACTAGAGGTTGGCCGTGAGTAAGGCTAGCATTCCTCTTAACAAAATTACCTTTACACTTGTCTTTGATATTATTATAATAAGAATGATGAAATTTGTCCTGCTTATATTTTTTTTATCTCTATTATTATAATCACTATTGACAAAATTACTTATTTATTATTATAATAAGAATGACAAAATTATACTTACACTTATATTTTTTATTTGTACTATTACAATGAGAATATGACACTTATAAAGATTATTTGAACAAAATTGTCATTACACTTATATCTTTACTAGCATAACAAAAATGATTATTATAATGAGGATTCTCATGTTAAAAATTGTAGATCGGATATTTTAAAATGATAAAATTACATTTTAACATAAAAATTTTATTATTACATATTTACAAGTAATTTTATTTTATTTTAAAAAAAATTCTCTCCCATCTATACCTCTCTTTCATACTTTCCTACGTCCTCTCTCTAACACTCGTGGGTCTCACAAAGATCCATCTTTCCACTCTCCCCTAGGGATTACAACGGGGTGGGTTTGAGCTTGGGCGCCCCCATCCCAACCCCGCCCCTAATGGAAAACTACTATCCCAAATCCGTCCCTAACCCGGGGCAGGGCAAGGGGCTTCGTATTTTTCAAGATAGTTCTTAACCCGTCCCCGCCCTGTTAAGCACACAAAAAAATCTTGTAAACCAGAAAATTCCATTAGAACAAAAGGAGCAGTTGCAAAAATTCTCTCAGCTCAACAAATTAAAAATAAAAAATTCCCAAAATCGAGATCCAACCAAGAAGCACAACCCCAAAAAAGAAATCCAAAATAACACAAAAATTGAGAAAAAACAAAAATCTAAAACCGAAATTCTCATTTAAGTAAGAAACTAGCCTCAGGGTGTTCATCCGAATCACAAGCTTCTCATACAAAAAAGGAGAATGAAAAGAAAATCATATCTTCCCAACGTTTCAAATCTTGACTGGAGATGTTGACCGACGAGAAAGGTGATCAACGAGGAAGACGACCGACGAGGCTGGCAAAGGAGGCCACCGGCGAGGCCAGCAAAGGAGGCCACCGGTTATGGCAGTGACAGGGAGGCGCTGATGGTGAGACTTGAGTGTGTCTGCCAACTCAAACACTAAATCTCATCCTATTTAGAAGGGGAGTATTACTGTTATTTTAAAATTAATTAGGGATAAAATATAAACAGGGCGAGGCGACTTAATTCCATCCCAGGCCCGAATCGGGTTTAATCATTTATTCCCAAACCCGTCCCTGATCACGATTAAGAGCTCTCAAACCCATCCCAATAGGGGTGGGGCAGGTTACCCGATTAACCCGACCATTGCCATCCCTACTCTCCCCCCTTCCCTCTATGTAACGTGCATCACACGTTTGGTTCACTAGAAAAAGAAAAATGAAAGAGGGGTTCACTAGTAAGAGATAAATGAAAGAGGGTTAGTTATATGAATCAATCTATGGGTACTCCCAGGTATACTCACCAATAATAACCCTTTAATTCAAATAATTACGGATAAAAATTAGAAATGATGTCTCGACTTCCTTTTTTTTCAAAAGTGTGTCACCTCAACATTAATCTTGACCCTTATTGGTTAGCCATAAAGGGTTCAGATTGTTCTTGTTAGTAGTAAAAAGTATCCTCATGGAGAGGACTCAGATTCGAGTACCTTAGTGGTGAGACGGTTGAAAACTTCCAAATTTACTAACAATTTATATGATCCCGTGTACAAAGGAGGGAAAAAAAATGATTTATGTTCCCTAAGTCTAAGCCATATGGACGCCTTTTTTTCCACCACCATCCATCTAAACGCAATGTTGTTTATATTCTTTGAAATGAATTCTGACTAACTATTTCCAATCAGTCAAACAGGCCCTCAACATCGTTGCCCAATGTGGGTACTTAAATTTTGCATTTTTAAATTAGGTTAGGCCATTTTAAACAAGTGCTTTCCTATTTAGCAAATATCTTAGACACTCCTAAAAATTACAAATTCTACATTTTTTAAAATTCTCTAAGGCCCATATCTTTTTAACAAGAATTAGGGGCAAAATTGTCTAGCTGGTGACTAAGCTTAGAGTTATACAGTGCCTGATATTCCACAAGCTTCTTAACAAAATTATTTCAACAGACAGGTAAACTGCTTTTAGTATAGGTTATAGAATTCTAGAAATTTCAATTTTTGCGTCATTTAAAAATCTATGAAAATACGAGTTTTCAATTCCCATGTAAAGGGGAAGGACTTCTATTCTTGTGCTAGTGAGAAACTTTTTTTAGGAAGACTGCAGGGCTCCACTAACTTCATTTCTTCCTTCCATCTCTCTGTTCTCCTCTCCTCTTCCTGCACTCCCATCCCACCTGGTGACATCGCACACGCACAAACACAATTCAGACTGCCGGAGAGAAGACACTATTTCATGTACCTATGACAATACTCCAACGACTATCCCTATCGTCTTTCCCATAAATAAATATCCGTCACTCACACTCTCTCTATACATAATTAGCATGAGGTTTTTGTTTCATTGAAGCCATTAATAATGGCTTACAAAGCCTTGACACTTGAAGTAAATTCCTACAAATTTACTCATGTTTTAAATTGTCCAATGACGAGACTCACAAAGCCTTGCATTTGAAGTTGCGGTACTTTGGAAGTCTAAGCAAAAGAACGTGCCCTAAATACCCATTATGGCGATATTAGAGGTCGTACTCTTTAGGTCCATTTGACAATTCCTCGCTATGTATTCCAACTCTACAGTTTGGTTGAGACTGAACTTTGTTAGTAATTACCTATGAATTCAAATTCCACTTACATCTCCAAGGTTGCCCCAGTTGTAGGAGTGTATTCTTTATTCGGGGTGGACTCGGTTTCGAATCCCTTGAGGGTGAGGCAGTTGATATGCCCACCAGTTTACTAACCTAACTATTATCATACTAAGCATATATAAATGATGCCTTATGTAAAAATAAAATAAAATTGGATGACTACAAATCCATCTGAGAAATGGATTTTTGTTCGATACATAAATCCAAAATCCTATGATCATATCATAGTTACCAAAGCGAGAAGTGAAACGAAAGCGAGGCTCAAAAAATCCTTAGGTAGTAGGAAGCAAGAAATGAGAGATTGGTGCCTCATTCTTAATATATTAGGATTACCAATCATACCTTAAATTTTATGTTATATGAGAGATTTGTGGAGAAGTATGTGCCTTAAATTTCAATCTAACGATACTTGCTTAGGATCTATGTTGTAGGCTTTAGATTCCGGTCTATCCCATCACTAACTAGATACATAGCCCCATTGACCACCAAACATGATATGATGGAAGCGAGTTTCCTAGGAAGCGGATTCTAGGAAACAAGCTTCTTAGGAAGTGAGCTTCCCACGTTCTATATAGCTTACCTGCAACTCTAGATCATATATTATCAAAGGTGATTACATAATTTGGGACCCACCATTCAAATGGCTTCTTCCATTGGATGATTGGTCCCAAGTCCTATGTTCATTGGAGACATTTTTATTAAGCTAATACAAATGATGGCATTTGTACAGCACACCACACAATCATCCAAGATAGGCCACAATGAGGACAACATAAGGGCATGTTTACAAGTTTCTGTTCATTAACAAGTCCTAAGCTATCTCTAGGTAACAAGAGAAAGCAATTCAAGAAAGCTCCATAGGAAAACACATATTCTTCCGGCTAGCACTCTTGAAAAGGGTGTGTCATAACTATGAGAAGGTTTATAACCGGTATTGGAGACCATATAGTTTCCACCAACAGTTGGGAACTTTAACTAAAGAACAAAGGAGTCAAAGTTAAATTCTAGCAGGCTTGCTGAGACCGATACATAATATATGTGGCACTGCAACTGACAACAGAATAACTGAAACATCTTAGAATTTGTTTAGATCTTTTTGTCAATTTTTGGTTAGAATATTAGTAAATTGAAGCTTTCAAATTGCCTCAACATCTTAGAATTTGTGAGAGAAAGACGATAAACATCTTAATGTTTCAAAGGCCGGTTGCAAGAATTAGGGAAATATTATGTTAGGAAAATAATAATGTAATATCTATGAGATACATAGGATCTCATAGATAATTTTAGATTAGTATCTCATATTTAAATTGGTATGAATTAGGTTGATTGAGATTATGATTAGATTATTTACAATATCTTTCATTCTCAGTATCTATCATTCTTTATATAAACCCATCTTAGGGTAATGCATAATTCATCCAAGCTATTCAATAGAATCACTTTTGTTAACAAATCTTACTAGACCCGCTGGTCAGTTGTTTTAGGAATTAAATTTTCGTATATGCACTTATGAATGCTAAAACCATAACTAAAAGAAAAGGGAGAATGGAGAGAAATAGGAAATATATCGACTAGCAGCCATCCATCTGGGGCAAAGAAAGGTAACATTTGCACCCATATACATCATCTACTTATTAAAAAACATAGTCTGTTGCTTCAATTGTCACAGTTTCACCAGAAGCTGCCATCTTTCTAAGTTTTTTGGGCCACCAGGTAAGCCTAATGTCTTTAGGAATCACTATTCCAATTCAAAGTGGCACACTAGATGCACCCCCATTGGTTACAATTGGAGTATATGAGTTTCAAACTCAGGATCTGTACCCTCAACACACATAGACTTATCAACTTAGCAAGCAGACATTCACTCAAGCCATTAATACAAAATATTAAGACAGCAGCAGTTCTTAAAGAAATTTCATTATAGCCCTGTAAATTCAAAATAAGGCATAGGTCATGGATAGAAAACAGGGATACTTCATAAATATTAAACAATCGTTCAAAATCCACATTGGACCATATGAAAATATAAAGACAAGAAAAAAAGAAGACAGAAAAATCAGAAAAATTCTTGGCCAAAAGTTATTAAGAGAGAACATGGCAAACTTTTCTCGTTGATGACGATTATAACATACATAATCTACAAATACTTACACAATTCGTGGTAATGATTGTAAAACCTTTCCAGTAGTAATAATCGATTAAGGAGCACATAAGCTGCAATTTCAGTAATAGATGTAAATGAAGGCACAACTCATAGAAATGAGCAATTCTTTTACAAAATGGAATATGGTGACTTACATGACCTCTACTCCACCTCTTACAAGTTAAGCATAGCCCTTCCCAAGACAGTTTAGACAGCGTTGTACCCTGTAATACCATGAGAACCCATCAATGATCAAACTACACACAAAGATTTGAAAAATAGAAACTCAGTCAACCATTGGATTGGGTTTTCTGCATTTAAGAACCTTATGTATTGTTTAAATTTTTTGAGTACTTTATCGGGTTTCTTCCAATTATAAACAGATTGAACCCCTTAAACTAAGGGAAAATAATACCCTCCTCGCGGTATGCCATGTGAGGAGGGTACCTCGTCCCTCCTTTTATTGCCATGGGTCCCCCCTTTTTTTTTATAGTAGGAGAAGGGTCAGTAGGTTAGTACGAGGCTACTTACATGCGAGTGGATATCTCAACGAAGCGCACACCAGACGACTGGAATCCGAAACAAACATGTGGCCAAAGATACACACAACCGATGGGGCAAGCCTTGCTTCCCTTTTTAACTCCCTTTAAGTGTGGTTCAGATTCACTAATCCTTAGGGATCATATTTTTTTACCTTGTTTTTTATAAAAAAAAAATCATGGTTAAAAATATTAACAACAGTTAAAGGAAGCTAACTACAATTAGAAAGGACACTTGGCACGAGAAAAGAGGGGAACGAGATGCCACTCCTCGCGGGGTACTGCTCTCAACTAAATTTCAGTCCTGATTGAGCTGGACTCAGCTTGGCAAGTTTTCCTTGATCAATTTTCAAAATCTTTCTACAACAGATATTGCAAGAACCAAAAATGGAAGAGCACTGACCTGTTCCCTTCACAAGTAGGGCAAATACAAGGATTTATGACAATAGGGTCATACAAAGGAGACCATTCAATGGTAGAATTCCCTTTGCATAATTTGCAAGTATAGAACCCTTTTCCTCTACAAACTCCACAAGGCAATGCAAATTTTTTCTACACAACCCAAAAGAGAGATACAGGCTCAACAAAATTACAGTAAAGAACTCTAATATTTCCATTTCCAGAAGATGGGTATTTAGTAATTACCCGTTTAGATTCAACAACAGCTTTTATTGTTCGAATAGTAAGAGAGGAAGCAAGCGAGAGTGTGAACATTCCACCAAACACAATACCAGCAGTAGCAACCACCACGCGCAGTGGCTTAGGAACACCACCCAGCATTTTCTGTTTAGCTTCTTACAAGCATTACTTCAAACAGTTAGAATGCATGAGAAAACACATAAGAAAATTATCAAATTTGAGACAAAGAATCGTAGTTTATGGTCTGGGGGGTGTTCAGAGAGATGAATTCTTAAGAGAAAAACCAACCAATTCGCTTGGATTATCAAGAAGCATCTGGTTTACTGGGATTGGGAAATTTACTTGTTCTAATTTGGAGAGAGGAAAAAGGAGGGAGTGTTGAACTTACAGAGGAGGAGAAGGAGAGAAGTGGTTTGCTTCTTTTACTGTGGTTCCTGTAATCTGCAGCGACTCCCTCAATCCTTCCCAAACCAAAACCACGAATGAGAAAGCCTGAAGCAGTTAAGCAAGTTTCCTTACTGGAACCAAATCCTCTACGGTGATCACCGGATTTGGCAAATCCGGTTATCACCCTTGAGATCGCCACGTGTCCATTTTGACCCAATTAACTGTGGTTAAAATTCAACCACCAATCCTTATTTTTTTAAAAAATATTAATTCATTTATAAAATATATTTTTATTTTTTTTAAAGCATTCTTGGTTAATTTTTTTGTGTTAAGCCTCAGGTTAAAATTCACTCTCTTTTCTTTTCTTCTCTTTGCCGCCACACTCTCCCTATTTATTTTGGATAAAGCTTCTCTCTTTTCTTTTCCTTCTCTTTGCCGCCACACTCTCCCCAAGGAGGAAGACCATCGAAACCATGCTCTAAGAGATGGGATAAATCCAATGCTCTCGGTGGTCTCGGCCCTAATGGGGTCGCAGTAGCAAAGTCTATTTATTTTTATTTTTACTAGTGGGGACGAGATCAAATCAAAGAGAATTGTGATTGGATTCAGGAAAAGTTTAATCACACTCACAAGTCAACACGTGTCCCTTGTTAATCCTTATTAACTGTGGTTAAAATTTAAAAACCCTTGAGTTACTAAATTTTTAACAAGAGCTGAAATGTCCCTAAAAAAACATATAGCAAGAGTAGGATTTAAAGAGTATGGAAAGGAGAAAACATGATTGCAATTTCATAAAAAGGACCAACCAAAAAAATACATGTTTTTTGATTAGTCTAGACGCTTCAACTATGATAAGTAAATAACTGAAATCACCCTCACAAAGACAAAGCAGGTAATTAAAAACCTAGACATAATAAGAAAGTTTTATTTCAATCCAGTCCCTAGTAGTCCCTAGTGGTGGTGGTGGTGTCCGCATCAGTATCACCCAGACCAAGGGTATGCTTCACAGTATCAGCAGCACCCTTAGCTACGTTCATCACCTGCTCTCCTGTCTGCTGAAGCAATCCCCCTGTTTTCTCCTTCCCAGCTTCTGCCGTCTCTCGTGCAGATTGGCCAGTCTCCGACGCCTTCTGCTTCGCTGCCTCGGTCTTATCCTTGAGGAAGCTGCCCGCTTGGTCCTTCTTCTCTTGGGCATTTCCTTTCGCTGCTTCGGCTCTGTCCTTCGCCGCGTATGCTTTCTCCTTTGCTGCGTCTGTCGCTTCTCTTCCCTTCCCTACCATTTGCCCTGTCTTCTCCTGAATGGACATAGATTCATCTTACCATTACATGGCAATGCAGGGTTGGCCTAAGCCGGCCTAAAACGAGAATTTGGCTTTTTACAAAATTGAACTCACTATAAAAGAAGATTTTTTTAAAAAAGTAGGACGTGTTTTGGGATTTTTTTTCCACTAAATCAGATTAATAAAACCACCAAAGTGTTGGGCCTTCATTTTTTTTAAGGCCTAAAGCACAGACTTTAGCTTAATGGACAGGCCGTCCCCCTAATGTAATGCAAGACAGTGTACATACATGCACTACTCTATGCAAGAGCCAGACTTTGATTAACATGATCACCATGTATGTTCACCTCTTTACCCACTATACCAGGAAATTGATTTCGTAGCCTCTGTCCCACATGTCAACACGTGTCCCTCTTGACACCCCTTTTAACTGTGGTTAAAGATTCACTAATCTACATATAGTGTTCACCCATGAAACCTTAGTTAAAGAATCACTAATCGATTGTGTCCCTTTTAACCCACCATTATCATACCTCTATTGTGCATTACTATGATCAACATAAACATGTATAACATAAGCATGCAAGACAGAGATAGTATGGAAGCTAGAGTCTCACCTGAGCTTGCCCTTTGGCCTCGCCGGCTTTGTAGCTCTGATCGTGAGAAGCCATTTTTCTATGGAGTGATTGCACTAAAAATTCTTCGTAAACTCTTTTTCTTTGGAAAAACTTTGTATACTTGTAAGAAGGAAAATTAATAGACTATCTTTTGGGTGATTGTGGAAGATTATTGCATGCTAATTTATATCCTCTCGTAAATGTCCCAAGTTCAACACGTGTCCTGTTTCTCGACACGTGCATGCCACGTGCCTAACAAGGGTTAGGGAACTAGTTTGCTGCGTCCTCTCGTAACTGCTGCAGGATTGAATCGATAGGATCGAAGGACATGTGCCGCGTGGCACACGGTGAAAGGATAGAGGATGAAGCTGTCCGAATGGTGTCAACCATTCGTCGGTGACTACTGTTGGGTGTGATTTCAATTTTAAATTCTAATTATATATATTTTTTAAGGACACGTCCGCGTTCCACCTCTTGCCACAAGCTCCCATTTATTCATTTTAACCTTGTTTAACGTCTATTAATTTAAGAATAAATTTTTTTTTTCTAAAGACTAATGATAGATGGATAACCCTTGGGGTGACTAAATCTTAATTACAATTAGTGGTTATTAAAAGGGACATGTGACAACTTGTAGAGTCTCTTTAACTATGGTTATAATTAACTAATACGAGGTTAATAATTTTTTATTTTTTTATTCTAAAAATCAGGATTAGATGGATGAACCCTAGGTATGAGTGAATCTTAACCACAGTTAGTGGGTGTTAAAAGGGACCTGTGATTGTTTGTAGAGCCCCCTTTAACTATGATTCAACTTAACTAAACTAAGGATAATTTTTTTTTATTCTAAAAACTAAGTTTATATGGATGAACCTAGGGGATAGATGGAAGTTAGTGAATCTTAACCATAGTTAGTGCCTTAGTGGTATTAGGTAGAGGTTTGGGCATTAAAGAGGATGTGGCATTCCAATAATGCGCATGCGTTTATGCTAGCAGAATGCACGCACGGAAACTATCTTTTCCTTTAAAAAAAAAAAATTGAAATTAATTTATATTTTATAATAAGGATATTTGATACCGGACTGGGCATCGAACCGGTAGAGTGGTCGGTTCTTGATTCCATCGGTTCAACCGGTCCGATTTGACCGTGTACTTTTTGGCAAAAAACCAAATTTTTTTTTTAATTTTTCTCTGTTCTGACCGGTTCCCAACATGTTTTACTGGTTTTGACTGGTTCTGGTCGA
Organism: Tetracentron sinense; assembly: GCA_015143295.1. Lineage (NCBI taxonomy): Eukaryota > Viridiplantae > Streptophyta > Magnoliopsida > Trochodendrales > Trochodendraceae > Tetracentron > Tetracentron sinense. The sequence goes on along the minus strand of CM026554.1, from coordinate 4,061,176 downwards.
TTCTGAAAGAGTCCCGGTTTTGAGGGTTTTGGGAACCAGGGAGGGGGCCGGTACCCGGTTCGACCGGCCAGTCCAGCTCTCACAACACTGCTTAAAAGTTAAGTCTCTCCCTACATAAATAGGGTTAGGCATGATTAGCCCAGTTAGTGGGCTAGTGAGCAAATACAAAGCTTAAAAGTAAGCTAATTAAACATGGTTTACCAGGGCCATTATTTTTATTATTTTCTTAAAATGTCATCATTTATCTAAGATTAAGAGGTTATGATTTAGGTTACTTGGAAGGTGTGCCTTTCAACCGGAATGGGTTTGGTCTGCCCCTTGTAAGACCAAAATCGTTTGGCCTCACAAGGCCCCTTCAATTGTCTTTTTTTTTTTATTTATAACGTTGGTTAAGAAATTTTAACGAGAATTTTTTTTTTCTCCTAAGAACAAAGGTTAGATGTATGAACTCTAGGGGGTGAATAAATCTCAACCATAATTAGTGACTGTTAAAAGTAGGGTTGTAATAAACAGAACAGATTCAAAGCGGATAGGCATATATCCGTATCCGATTTGATTAAACTATTCGACTATCCGAGTTCGATCCGATATCCGTCGGTTAGTAAAATGTAATATTCGAATTCAATTCTGACAAAATAATTCGGATTCGAATAATGAGTGTTAAAAGGTTAACACATGACCGCCAATAGAAGACAATGCTAGGATCACGATCACGAATGCGTTGGTGTTGGCGACAACAATGGCAAGCAGCACTGAAGCTATTTGATCTTAATTGGAGATGGTAGATAGGGATGGGGAAGAGGATGGGATGGGGGAGACGGAAGGGAGAGACCAAGCACGGGAGAGAGACAAGTGTGTCTCTTCATTTCGTGGTTTTTTGAAAAACAAAGGGTTTTGCTTTTGTAGGTTTTGTAGAACATGTTTTCCCTAAAGAGGTTTTAGGTTTTAACTTGAACTTACTCTAGACTATTGGCTCAACATGCAAATCATAGAAAATGGAAGAAGATGATGCTAGGATCACGATCACGAATGCGTTGGTGTTGGCGACAACAATGACAAGCGGCACCGAAGCTATTTGATCTTAATTGGAGATGATAGATGGAGATGAGGGGAGACATGAGGTATAGACCAAGCAGGGGAGAGAGATGAATGTGTCTCTTCATTTCGTGGTTTTGTGAGAAACAAAGGGTTTTAGTTTTGTAGCACATGGTTTTCCCTAAAGAGGTTTTAGGTTTTAACTTGAACTTACTATGGATCGTTGGCTTAACAAGCAAACCATTGAAAAAGGCTCACATCACATGGATGGCTCGTGGTTGGATATTTAGCAGAGCGGATATAACACTATCCGATTCTGATCCGATTATAAACGGATATCACATTTCTTATCCGATCCGCCGGATATTTTATTCGGATATTATCCGACTAAACGGAGCCATATTCGGATTGGATTCGGATATTTCGGAGCTCTGTTTACAGCCCTAGTTAAAAGGAACACATATTAATGAGTGTTAAAAGCTTAACACATGATAGCCAATAGAGCATAGGCCAAATGGTTTTTGGTCTGCCGAGCACCAGACCAATCTCATTCCCTTTCAACCTCCACCATACCTAAAAAGATTGAAGCATAAGTCCACCTCTATGGGGATTATGGTTGTCAAAGGGTCGGGCTGGCTGGCCTTTATTCACCAAGGCGAGAGCCTAGCTCTTTGATGGCCTAAACTAGCTAGGCCCTAGCTCTGCCCTCAAGGGCCAAGGTAGAAAGAACAAAAAAAAATTATATCATATTTTAGCAATTTTTCTAGATTGATTGCCAACATGATATATAATCCTCATCATTTATTATTCGGGCTTAGGATTGATGATGCAACTTAATTAGTAACACGACAGAGTTTTAGTATTGTTAAATTATTAGTATTAGTACACACCTCAATTGTTACAGTTAAATTATTAGTATTAGTACCGTCATTACTTAAGTAGTAAAAAGATTATGTAAATAGATTACACACTATTAGTTACACATACACACACAATAAGTCTAAGCATCTATTAGATTTTTGAAAAAGAAAAAAACTTTATAGGTTACTATATTATAAAGATTCTAAAAAGATACTACACTAGACCCTTAGTATGTTACACATTCACACCATAAGGCTTAGCTTCTTAGATTATTATAAATCTCAAGTTATTATTATTATATATGTTATAACATATAAAATAGAGGGCCGGGCCGAGTACTTACCATCTCTGCCCTCAAGTAAGAACGCCTTTCAAATTAGGCCTGGCTTAGACCCTAGAGCCATATTAAGGAAAACAAAGCCCTATAGTTTGCAGGCTTCGAAGAATTGGGCCGAGCCCCTCATCAAAGGGCCGGATTGACAGCCTTAATGGGTTGTACTTTCTAACACTAGATAACCACCCATTAATAAATGAGGAGTGCTATCCAAGTCACATTTACTCCAAAAGTTTTCATAGACGCAAGGTAAGGCATATCACGTGGACATGTCTGACATTTTAATACATTAAAAATAAAAAAAGAAAATTTGTGACAATTGTAGCCACCAAGTTTCGTTTGTGGAAAACTTGCAGCTGGGGCTAGCAAAATCCTTAATAAATTATCAGTCTTTACTATGTGGATACAAGTGCCATAAATCACATTACTTTGGACTTTGGCTAATTTGTCACTTGAATTAGATTACAGTGGATTTAACCAAGTCACCATTGGAAACTGATCATGTTTGCGCATTCCATTCGCCATTGAGTTTAGGCAATGGATTGTCTCTGGTAGAAGCCCGAAAAATGGTCTAGGGCTTCGACACATCATCTGACATGTGCGGGAGAAGTCATTTCATTTTCTCCTTATGTTTTTGACTTTTCCCCACTTAATATTATTGGTTAATTACTTCAAATAACTTGCTATGTTTTTGACTTTTCCCCACTTAATATTGTTTGTTAATTACTTCAAATAGTTTGCACACGATGACCAAAAATATCCTTAATCAAATTCGGCTAAGAGGCACGATAAACGCTTCTTGAAGATAGTTGGAGCCTCCTGTTAGTGCAAGTGATTAAGGCAACTCTATCCCCGGGATTCAATCTAGCCAGGAATTGATCCGTTTCTCTACAGATCTACATTATCTGATAGGAACTGTACTTAAACCTCTTTTTAGGATGCTCACAAATTGTTATTCCAGTTAAGGTCTGAGTTATCCTGGTTACACAGATTGTATAAATCAGATTAGGTTATCACAAGTGATTACCAAACAGAATTAATCTCTAGGAGCGATTTTGAAACAATTCCAGAATTAAATCTGTATGGATTCTGTAAACCAGATTTTGAGAATTTTGGAATCAGTTCCGAAGAGATACACTGTTTGGAAACAGATTGTCTGCGGGATCTGTTTGGTAACAGTGTCCAAGGGTCAACGTATTACTACACTGGCCGAGTTCTCATTTTGTTCTCTGTTCTTGGTAAATCTGGATGGTGCTCTATTTGGTTATAGAGCGATCTCAATTGGTCAGATTAATAGTCAGATCACTTCTCTGTTTGGTGACAGATGATTAACTGGTTCGAATGGACTGGTTGAATACTGTGATCTGGTTTACTGGGTTGAGTCGTCTTCAATTTTGAGATGAGCTTCAGATCTCCAATGGAGTTCTGGAGCTGTCTTCTCTGGTTCGGGTTCTCTTTCTAGGCTCAATCTCGCAGAGGTCTGATACGAATTCCAACTTCTGTAAAATTCTTCTCTTCATCTTCATCTTATATAGGTGAGGGCTAGGCCTTGGGAGCCACTTGGGCTTCCTAACCAACCCACTCACTGAGTCTCTTGGGTTTCCCCAACTGACTCATTCAATAGCCCACAAAGTTTAACGAACTTGGACACACACCCATGATCCGTAACAGATCACGGAATCCAAACCACAATCTCAATCCTGATCAGATCTACATCGTTGATCTGAGTTCTATTCTTAAAAAGAATATGCGACTTGCAAAGTGCATCTCATAACGCTCATTGCCCCTGCACATGCGTGTGTCGCACTCGGTGTGATGCACCTCACTAGTGTACCCACACTTGACGTGTGAGCACACACAAGAGAACAATGTCTATGGAGAGGAGATTACTTACTAAGTGCTTTTAACTCTCATTAATTTCTGATGTGGGACTAATAAAAGCAACAACAATTTTCTTTTGAAAACATGATTTTTTCTCCTTAAAACCACTAGCGTAAAAACTCTATTTCAAATTCAACCAAATGGTTTTCTTCCAAATCATTAAAACCTAACTTTTATTTTATTAAAACCAATTAAAAATTCTATTTTAATAAATCAAAATCAACAAATAACTCTCCACCTTTTTATCGCCACATGTCAGATGATGTGTGGAGCCCGATATCCTTTTTTTTGCCGATGCCTAGAATTTGATGCTTTTGGATTTGTTGTGAATGTTGGTAGTCTGCATAAGATTTTTTTTCAATACACTTGGGGTATCTATTGTTACAATACCCATATATCCCAACCATCCAATCTAAAGATGGACGGTTGGGATGTGTTTATAAGTTGGTTAATGAGTTGAGTATTTTTGCATGGTTTTTTTATGCAAACAGGTTGCATAATAGGTAACCGGTGAGTTGAGAAGTTGGAGGGAAACTCTTTGCTCTCTCTCGTTGCTCTCTCTCGCTGAGCTCTCTCTCTCTCTTTGCTCTCTCTGGCTTTCTGAATTCCATTTGGTATGGAAGTTTTCCTCTCTCTCGCTTTCTGAATTCCATTTGGTATGGAAGTGGCAGGGCTATCTCTCTCTCTTTGCTCTCTGAAAACCGAGCTATCTCTCTTTCGTTGCTCTCTTTCTCTCAAGTCCATTTGGTATTGAAGGTGGAGAGGAGAAAGTTTCTTTTTACAGAGCGCTCTCTCTCTTTGCTCTCTCTAATATTGGTCTTCTTCCTTTGAATAACATTTCTCTCTCTCAACCCCATTTGTTATCCAAGGTGGTGGGACAATGTAGATGATGGTGAGCACTAAACCTCCTTATTCTTCTTCCAATTCTTACTCCTTTAGAAGGACAAACTTGTTTTTTGAGGGGTAATTAGGTGTGAGCACTTAACTTGTTATTTGTATTCTGAATAAAAACATTTATTTTTACTCCTTAGTCTAATTACAAACTCATTTACAGCATACATACTTGAAATTTTAGGGGAAATTAGGTGTTAATAATGATCAGTTGCTTTCCATTGTTATGGACATAGTTGTACAATCATTTACCAATACGTGGTTTGAAATTAATGAAATAGAAATGCTACATTTAAGTTTCAATGTTCCATATATGCAAGGTGGTTGTTAATTATGTTAAAATATCAAAATCTCCACGTGTTGCACACCTATTCTCGTGTCTCTAGAAAATTAGAAGTTATTGCAATTGGGCTAAAAGACTTCTCTTAATGAAAAAACCGAATTTGAGCTACTTGGAGTTGCACCTCAGTTGCACCATCCTCAATACAGTTGCACCAAAGGTGTTTTTCACTCATTGGGAGACATTTAACACTTTCATCCGAAAAAATTGGGTCATCTTTAAGGAAAATCCGAATTTGGACCCTTAATGTCAACTTGGGTGTGTTTATGAGGCCATAGGGCTATTTGGAGTTGCACCTCAGTTGCACCTCCTCAATAGAGTTGCACCCAAGGTGTTTTTCACTCATTGGGACACATTTAACACTTTCATCCGAAAAAATGAGGTCATCTTTAAGGAAAATCCGAATTTGGACCCTTAATGTTAACTTGGGTGTGTTTACGAGGTCATAGGGCTATTTGGAGTTGCACCTCAGTTGCACCCTCCTCAATAGAGTTGCACCCAATGTGTTTTTCACTCATTGGGACACATTTAACACTTTCATCCGAAAAAATGGGGTCATCTTTATGGAAAATCCGAATTTGTACCCTTAATGTCAACTTGGGTGTGTTTACGAGGTCATAGGGCTAGTTCGAGTTGCACCTCAGTTGCACTCTCCTCAATAGAGTTGCACCCAATGTGTTTTTCACTCATTGGGACACATTTAACACTTTCATCCGAAAAAATTGGGTCATCTTTAAGGAAAATCCGAATTTGGACCCTTAATGTCAACTTCGGTGTGTTTACGAGCCCATGGAGCTAGTTCGAGTTGCACCTTAGCTACACCCTCCTCAATAGAGTTGTACCCAAGGGTTTTTTTACTCATTGGGATACATTTAACACTTTCATCATAAAAAATGAGGTCATCTTTAAGGAAAATCCGAATTTGGAGTATTACGAGCAATTTGGGTGTGTTTACGAGGGCTTAGGGCTATTTTGAGTTGCATCTCAGTTGCACCCTCCTCAATAGAGTTGCACCCAAGGTTTTTTTCACTAATTGCGATATATTAAAGCCTTTCATCAAAGAAAATTGGGTCATCTTTCAGGAAAATCCGAATTTGGAACATTCATGTGAACTTCGGTGTGTTTAAAAGGTCTTAGGGCTAGTTCGAGTTGTACCTCAGTTGCACCCTCCTCAATAGAGTTGCACCCAAGGTTTTTTTCACTCCTTGGTAAACATTTAACCCTTTCATCAAAAAACATGGGGTCATCTTTAAGGAAAATCCAAATTTGGACCCTTAATGTCAACTTCGGTGTGTTTACGAGGCCATGGAGCTAGTTCGAGTTGCACCTCAGTTGCACCCTCCTCAATAGAGTTGGACCCAAGATTTTTTTCACTCATTAGGACACATTTAACACTTTCATCCAAAAAAATGGGGTCATCTTTATGGAAAATCCGAATTTGGACCCTTAATGTCAACTTGGGTGTGTTTACGAGGCCATAGGGCTATTTGGAGTTGCACCTCAGTTGCACCCTCCTCAATAGAGTTGCACCCAAGATTTTTTTGACTCCTTGGTAAACATTTAACCATTTCATAAAAAAAAATGGGGTCATCTTTAAGGAACATCCGAAATTGGACCCTTAATGTCAACTTCGGTGTGTTTACGATGCCATAGAGCTAGTTCGTGTTGCACCTTAGTTGCACCCTCCTCAATAGAGTTGCACTCAGGGGTTTTTTCACTCATTGGGATACATTTAACCCTTTCATCATAAAAAATGTGGTCATCTTTAAGGAAAACCCGAATTTGGAGTATTAGGAGCAGTTTGAGTGTGTTTACGAGAGCTTAGGGCTATTTTGAGTTGCATCTCAGTTGCACCATCCTCAATAGAGTTGCACCCAAGGTTTTTTTTACTCATTATGATATATTAAAGCCTTTCATCAAAGAAAATAGGGTCATCTTTCAGGAAAATCCGAATTTGGGACATTAGTGTGAACTTCGGTGTGTTTAAGAGGTCTCAAGGCTAGTTCGAGTTACACCTCAGTTGCACCCTCCTCAATAGAGTTGCACCCAAGGTTTTTTTGACTCCTTGGGACACATTTAACACTTTCATCCGAAAAAATGGGGTCATCTTTAAGGAAAATCCGAATTTGTACCCTTAATGTCAACTTGGGTGTGTTTACGAGGCCATGGAGCTAGTTCGTGTTGCACCTCAATTGCACCCTCCTCAATAGAGTTGCACCCAAGGTTTTTTTAACTCCTTGGGACACATTTAACACTTTCATCCGAAAAAATGGGGTCATCTTTAAGGAAAATCCGAATTTGTACCCTTAATGTCAACTTGGGTGTATTTACGAGGCCATAAGGCTAGTTCGAGTTGCACCTCAGTTGCACCCTCCTCAATAGAGTTGCACCCAAGGTTTTTATGACCCCACCCAAATCCAAGAAGAAATTGGAGGGAGAGAAGAGAAGAGGAGAAGGCAGGTGAAGAGTGGACAATGGAGAGGTAGAGGATGACCCCATGGGATAAATCCGAACTGTAAAAGAATCAGAATCGTGAGTCTACGACCGATCGTAGATTACCGTACGAACGATCGTAAATGGAACCATGTATTTGGCCAAATGAAAGGGACTCTACGATCGTTCGTATTTATTCTACGATCGTTCGTAGGTGTTCTACGATCGTTCGTAGGTGTTATACGATCAATCGTAATATAAGCAGAAAGTTTGTCTCTTTACTGTGATTCTACGATCGTTCGTAGATATTCTACGATCGATCGTAAACGGAACAGAGAGTTTACCTCTTTTCTGTGATTTTACGATCGTTCGTAGGTGTGTTACGATCGATCGTAACCCCGATTATTATTTATTTTTTGAATATGAAAATTGGAGGGTGGGATACTTGGAACCCACCCAAAAAATCGACCAGACTTTTACGATCGATCGTACAATACCGTACGATCGATCGTAAATGGAACCATGTATTTGGCCAAATGAAAGCGACTCCCCAATCGTTCGTAGTTATTCTACGATCGTTCGTAGGTGTTCAACGATCTTTCGTAGGTGTTATACGATCGATCGTAATATAAACAGAAAGTTTGCCTCTTTACTGTGATTCTACGATCGTTCGTAGATATTCTAAGATCGATCGTAAACGGAACAGAGAGTTTGCATCTTTTCTGTGATTTTACGATCGTTCGTAGGTGTTCTACGATCGATCGTAAAATGAACAGAGAGTTTGCCTCATTACTGTGACTTTACGATCGTTCGTCGGTGTGCTACGATCGATCGTAACCCCGAAATTTATTTATTTTTTTGAATATTAAAACTGGAGGGTGGGACTCGAATTTGGCCAAATGTATCCCAATGAGCGAAAAAAACCTTGGGTGCAACTTCATTGAGGAGGGTGCAACTCGAACTAGTCCTAAGGCCTCGTAAACACACCCAAGTTGACATTAAGGGTCCAAACTCGGATTTTCCTTAAAGATGACCCCATTTCCCAAGTTGACATGCAACTCCATTCGGTCCCTAAGCCCTCGTAAACACACCCAAGTTACTCCTTAGACTCCAAATTCAGATTTCCCATAAAGACGACCCTATTTTTTTTTTTATTAAAGGCTTAAATGCATCAAATGAGTGAAAAAAACCTTGGGTGCAACTCTGTTGAAGACGGTGCAACTGAGGTGTAACTACAACTAGCCTATTCAGCCTTCCAAAATACACCGAAGTTGCACCTAGGAGTTCAAAATCCAATTTTTCTTGATACTCGATCGAGCGAGTTTAAATCGGTTTTTACTTATACATCATGTCGTATTTTTGTGTCATTTTTCTCTCGAGCAATATTTATGGTCGCTCGAGCGAGCATGGTTTTGTTGTGACTCAAATACCAGTTGCGAAGTTATATCCCATCTGTTCGAGCGTGATTTATACCTGCACGAGCGAGAATACACAGAATTACTAATTTTCCCAGATTCAGCTAGTGATATGTTTTTCCTTTCAGGATACCCCCCAAGGAACATTGGCGCATGCTTACAATGTCATTCTTTGTGACTTTAACAAGATTGCATGATATAATTATATAATTATGCACATTTGGTTGGGACTGGCACTTGCAAAATAGAAAATTTCATATAAATGTCAACTACAAAAATCATATACAAGACAACTCTATTGAATCCTTGAACAATTCAAATTTTACAAGGGCTGACACCGTTACAAAGTCTTTCCCCAAAAATTTTATACAACATGTCACCCCCTATCTACCATTACAATGCCCATTCTCTCTCCATGCTGCTTATGTTTTCCTCCATTGCACCTTTGCTCCCGAACCACCATTCCAAGCAAAACACCTGGATGACGAGTCTTCTTCTTTCTGAGTCACAATTCAAACACACCAATATGAATAAGCATTTTGATATTGTTTGCAAATAAGTGATGCAACAAGCAATTTAAAATAGTATCATAACCCAAAGATGAAAAATCTATTATTTGAATTAGTATGATAACCCAAGGATGACAAATCTACAATTTCGAATAGTATCACAATCCAACAAACAATTCCCATCCGTCATCACCTTAATGTCAAAAACAATTCCTCTAATCTACATGCATGCAATAATGGCTCACTCCTCATGCTTGGTATATACAAAACTAGGACACTCCTATTTCCAACCAACAATATTCAACGGCTGCTCTCACCTTGAAGTTGAAGTGAGGTGAATGAAAGGAAAAAATATCACCAACAACAATGGTACCCCTATCGCGGACATTCCTACAAAAACACCAAACATGTTTGGTGGATATAGCAAGTAAATCTCATAGATGATCTTCAATAAATAACAACATTCTTACTCGATTTAGTGGAGATAGCAATAGAGACACAACTATCTTATCCCTGTAGGCTTCAATATCTCCCTGCTTGCGAATACAAATTTATCATTAATTAATAACAGAAAAATCAGCGTGTATGTAACACCCGTTAAACATGAAGTCATACTTCACTGAATGAGATATTGTTAGGCTGTCCATTCCAGTACTCGATGTAGCCGATCATAAATATCCCGCAATCCGTACTGTAAAATGCCAACATTATAACGATGACCCCAAAATGATTTAAAAAAAATACTTAGATATAAAAAGACTCATTGAGGAGATTTATCACGAGTTTTGTTATTGTGGTACGCTCTTCTCGTATTCACAATCCCAATCTCTAAAATTATAAGAATGGCCACCTTCCAATTGTTTCCCTTCAAATACATATTCTAATCCCGCCAACTGAAAAATCAATGAATGATGAAGGTTATATAACATCACTGAATAAAATTATATGTTTATTTTTTTTACTTACAAGTGTGCGTATTTCTAGTGCAATTTTTTCAGTCCGGCGTGGTCTCATTGAATCAAGTATTGTAACCTTCCTACGAAGGAGGTCAACCTCTACCAAATACCAATGGACCCCACTCCGATTTACGGGTATAAAGACCTATAAAATACGAATGCAGAAATATTACAATTGATTCCATTTTTAATGTAAAATAAGTTGTAAATTTGTTAAACATGCGAAGAAAAATAAGGTGTACCCTATCACTCTCATAGATGTCAAAGCCAGCAGAGTTTGTGTGAACAGGGACCCCAGAAGAAAACTTCCGCTCCATCACACATTTTCTCATGAATTGGTGTAAATGGGAGGACCCATAATTGGTTCTCTTCTGATGTGGAGGTCCCCATTCATGCTGTTGGTTGTCAAGTATGCGCATATATGCATCAATAACCTACAAAATAAAGATAATGGGTTATAATTTTCGTCTTATGTTACGACCAGAGTTATAATTATTTAACATGCATTGTTGATAGACTCACCATATCATCCAACAGGCCACCGGGCTCTAATGTCTTAAAAGCAGCTCTGTAGACAAATGCCTCGTCTATGCATACCACGATATCACTGTATTTTTTAAGACAATAATCAATAGATTATATCCATACGTGTATAATGGTTTAAGACAATAATCAAATTAGTAGCTTACCTCATACTACGAATAGCATCACAACGTTGAGCATCATCAACTGCAGCTTTTTGAGAAGCAGTCAAGCTCGGAAAAAGGGAAGGTCGTGTTGGGTCTCGAGCAAGGGTAGAAATCACCTTTCGCAGCTTCATCCTCTGATGGGTCGGTAACTCCTCCGCATATGATTTATAACACTCTGTTTTATGGGGTCTACTCTTAACCCGACTATTAATTGCAACTCATTTTGCCACTGTGCTACCTAACTTGTTCATCTCCTTTGAGTCAGATATCAAAGGATGGACGGCACCTAACAGGAACACGCAACAAATCTTAGTACTCAAAATTGGATTTTAGCACATGAATATAAAAATAAAATAAACTATACATTTACATACTTCGTTTCAAAGGACTTTCAGAAACATATATCGAGTCCTGTAGAGATCTTTTGTTGAACTCATTTTGAGTTGAGTTTTCTTTCTTAGCTAGCTGCTCTCGGAGGGTCTCAATAATAGTGTCCTGTGTAGCAATCTTCTGGCAAAGATCCTCAATAACAAATGACATTTGGGTATCGTGCAGCTCCCTCCGTGTAAGTTCTTTCTTTACTTCAACACGCCAAGCTGCTTGCTCACCAACAATGCGTTGCAAGTCTGAGATTTGCTCCAACGCTTTTGATAAGAGTTCTGTCATGTCATTATGCTAATCCCAAGTGGAAAATTATCAAATTAGTTATAGTTCCATAAGACATCAATTAAGATTTTTGAAGTTTAGTAAGGTGCATCAACTAAAATGGAGGTGAGGTGCACACATGCAAATGCTCATCTCTAACTCCGGAAGCTAAATTAGGCAACCCTTCAGAAGACACCAACAATGGGTGCTCATCCCCAAGGGTTTTTTCGTCCACATTTGTAGACACATGACAAGGGACGATCTGCAATAACATTTCAAATCACACATACAATTAATGATGATAACAGCAATACTAATGTGACGAGAATCACCTCCTTAACCAAATTCTCAGCCCCATCCTTAGGAAGTCTTTTCAATAATCGCTTCACTTCCCTCAATTGTTTTTCTTTAACAGTAGGATGAAGGTATAACACCAGCTCTTTAGGTTCCATGAGGTACTTTTCCCTTAAATTGAACATTTCTTCTGTCCAACTTAAGAACCGCGGGATTTGTTGTCTTAACAACTTCTTCTCACCCTCTTGTATTGGCCCCACATGCTCCATGTACCAATACTAGTTAATAGAAAAGGATATCAGGATTTAATGCTTATGAATCAATATTACAATGTTTAAAAATTGGAACAAAGCGTACCTGTAAAAACACAACAAACCCCCCAACATTTGCCACTTTTTCATGCTTCACTCTACAGATAGCCTCTACAAGTGTCGAGTATGAAAATTCGCCCCATGCAATCTTTTTTACGGTTTTCATTTCAACCAAGGCATACAAATACTTCTCTGACACATATTGTTTGGCATGAGGGACAAACAACGTGCATAGTGCAAAGAGGATGAAGGTCCTTTGAAAGGTCTCACCGCTATCCCCTGCTTTCAGCATCTTTTCCAATGTCCCCTTGTAAATATATCCACCTTAAACTTCGTAAAGGTCACGTAGCTCTCTGATTGAATCATCATTTCCCTCCAAAACGATTCGAGATCCAACCACCGGCAACCCGAAACACAATACCATGTCTGTAAGAGATATGGGTACTGTAGTATTGTCCACCATGACTGCACCACTATTCGGAGAGTAGTGCTCCACAACGAAGTCGATAATATGGCGTCGCAAATGTATCTTCCCATGTATATGCAACAAAGAACCTAGGCCAATGCTGGAAATAGCATCTTTTTGTTCAATAGAAAATTCTTTCGCGACGTTGTAAAATGCAGACGGTGAACACCTGTATAGCATTTTAGCTAACCTTCCACCATTACGAGTAACAAATCAGAGAGCATATAAAGATAAGAGTGCATTTAAAATAAATAATGTGCACAAGAGCTATAAAATGATATGTTTATCTTCAATTATTCCAAAATAAACGGGTGCAAGATCTACTTCTCGCATGACAGTCTTAGGTAAAATGAGAGAAGACCTAAAATACCAATTTTGCTACAAACATATGAACATATATTGCTACAAACAAGTTTGTTACAACACAGATGGAAGGAATAAGCATTAAAGTGGGTATGTGGCTAATTCCCGTGGGTTCCACGAGAAATTATTGAGGAATACTCAACAAGAGAGAAGACTTTTTATTTTTGTCATAGATACGTAGTTAGCCCGCAACCCTGATCAATGGGGTGGTGCCTAGCAAATAGTACCCATGGGGCAAGTAATGCTTTCCTATTTTTATTATCTTTCAAGTGAGCTCAATTGTGTTGGACCTATTTTGTTTCTGGTTCGTATAATGTGTTAGCTTCAAAGGATACTTTGATATCATTTCGCTACCCTTTCATAATCTCGTAAGAAGAATAAAGGGTCAGTCACAGCCACAGTCTAATTGTATCTACTCTGAAAATTCTTGAGCTTATTGAGATGACAACACTCACACTCTCTCGGGAGTGGAATCCAGATCAATGGAGCGACAAAGCGAAACTTTGCCTTCGTTTTAGTTCTATGGAGCAACTGATTGAAGTTGAAGGGTCAGCTCTCTCATTTTATCATGCATAGATTAAAGGTAATATCAATCATTATTTCAATATATCATGTGAACACAGGCAATTGAGTTATTTTCAAGTAAAACTCTTAACAAACATTAGTACAATCTAAGGGGACACTTGTGTTCGTCAAAATCTCAATAATGCTAGACTAGGATTTATATAATAGTTACAAGAGGAATGCTATCCCCGATTGCATTTACATACTCACCCTTTTAATTATATAACCCAAGAAGTTGAAAGTATGAAAACATGGATTGAGGTTAGCATTCCTTCATTTTTATTTATTTATTTTGTAAGTAGATAACTTCTTTGACAATTACGAGTTATGTACAAATGAATAACTCGGCCCTGTTCGCACTTGGGGAAGATCCCTTGGAGATAAATGTCGACGGATACTGATGTTCAGTGTCTTTTGGTCAAGGTCATGAGCACTTCAATTAGCTGATCTAGGGATAAACTTAAAGATTACAGTGATACTGCTTTGCAGCAGAAAGTTGATATCCACAACAATAGGAAGAAATTCAACATTCACTGTCATCGATCTCCGCATTCAAGAAGTATATGATTGCTTTAGAGTGAGATTCCACTACCACCTGTGGCTGTGGCCAATGGTGGGATATTGCCAATTGAACACCAGCCCGGATGGTTTCTGCTAGGATTTTTTTCAACTCAAGAAAACACCTAGCATTTATTTATCAATACACTTAGGGTATCTAATGTTTCTTCAAGAAAAACACCCAAATTATTTGTAATGCCAAATTAATGAGTTCAGTGTGAGCCCTAGCTAATAGGAAATCTGAGAATCGCAACTGGTTCAGTTTGCAAGAATAGAGTTGGCTAGCTTATGACTTAGCCCATCTTAGAGGAGCAGTGAAAGGCCTGAGAGGGGAGAAAAGCAACATACCCACGTAGAATTTCATAATAAAACCCTAATAGATCCAAGATATGTCAAAAAAACATTTGACAAAATAGATCTTATGACCCAAAATTACAAAAATATAAGCATAATAAGGGTATGGAAGTGTTACTCTAACAATGAAATACCAAACAAGAAACAAGGATTGAGCTAAGGAAAAAAATCATTTATTTTCCACAATACCTAGAGATGAAATTTTATTGCAGTAGAAACGAAGAAGAACGGAGCTACCAAAAATGAAATTTGCAGACATACCAAATGGTTTATCACAAGAAATTGGTATGAAAGGCGTTGAAATCGTGGAGAAGGATCAGTTCATGGGACATAATGGTTGTTGCAGATTCTCAACTCATTAAAACATTCAAATAATAGATCTTTTGCCAAAAAAATTACAGAAACTCAGCATAAGAATTGATTGAGCTAAGGAAAAAATTTATATATTTTAACAATACTTAGAAACAATGATTGAGATGGAATTTGCAAACATACCAAATGGGGGTCTCTGATTTGAAGAAATTAAAATTAAATTCGTTGAAACTATCGAGAGAGATCAGTGCTTGGGCGTCTGAAGAACTCTTTATGGCGGATTTGAAGAACTCTTTATGACTGCTGCAGATTAGGACGAAGGAAGGAAGATGAAGATGAAGATGAGAACAGAGAGAAGATATGGAGATATAGAGAAGAGAGAACAGAGAGAGAGAGAGCAGGGGGTTGAGTGGAGCTATGGAAGTGCTTCTCTCCCGCCAAATTTCTGGGGTGAGAGTTGAGACCGGCTACTGCCAGTCACAAGGAGAAATCGTGGCCAGATGAACGGCCACGATTCTTAGGTACTTAACCCTTTGGTACCCTAAGGGTATGGAAGTGTTACTCGTCTGCATAACCATTGAAGATGGTCTCTATTGTCTTCTTGTTAATTAAGCCCACAACAAGTCTTCTTTTCCTTAGTACTTATGTTGGGAAATGCGTCTCATCTCAACTATGACATTATCTTTACTATTATAATGCGAGAGCCATGCGTAGATGAATTTTTTGAAATTCCCAAACTACCCTCATATTAAAACAAAACATTGAATTTAATGTTTTACTTTAATTCCCAAACTACCCCTTTCTCATCTATCTATTTAAAATCACATCCAATCGCGATTGAACTCGGGGAGTTCAATTGCACCCGCGGGTTAACACGTGTCCCTTTTAACTCCTATTAACTGTGGTTAACTCCTTCCCCTTGCTCTCATGTGCATCGCACGTGCCACTAACGAGTTCAATCGCACCCGCGGGTTAAAACGTGTCTCTTTTAACTCCTATTAACTGTGGTTAACTCCTTCCCCTTCCTCTCATGTGCATCGCATGTGCCACCCGCTAGTCAACTATAACGGGTGTTGAGTTTTCTTATTTCAAACGAATGGCTTCCACTTGGTAGCTCTACTTCGGGTCATCATCTTTGATGATCTACTTTTCCTTTATGCCGTGTTTGATTCTTGAGAAAATAGGGTGCGGAAAAAAAGGTGAAAAAAGTTCTCATTTTCAAGTGTTTGGTTAGGAAGAGAATTTGTGTGGGAAAAACAGAGAGAGAAAATTAATCCCAAAATTTCCCAAAATTTCTGTGATGATTTCATTTTCTTCTAAAAAGCTTTTATTTAGAAGAGAAAGTCCTAAACTTCGTACCTTGTTCCAAATCATAACTACTACCTCAATTTTTTATTGTTGCTGCTATCATATCAACTGCACCCGCCACAACCTCCATTGTCACCACCTGCTACTGTTGACGTCCACACCACCAATATTTTTTAAAATTTAAAAAATATTAAAGATTTTTCAAAATAAAAATAAAAAAATAAATTTAATTCACTTTTTTTTTCTTTTCTTTTTCATATATATTTTTAGTTTCTCATTAACCAAATAGATCTTTTGCTGAGTTGCTAAGAAAGTCATTTTGTCAGGATTTCAAACAAAATTAATTTTTATCATTATGAAATTTGAAGTCTTATAATTTTTTTTTTTGAGATTTGAAATCATTTATTTTATTGGATCTGAATTTTTACGAGAATTGCAACCCAAGAGATAAAAATATGATACATCTATTTTTTTGGACGGTATGATATCTCTATTTCTCAAAGGAAAATGCATATCGTCAAATGAAAAAAGATTTGCAAAATGCTAGAATTTATAATTCTTAGCAAAATAATGACTCACTTTGACATCATGATAAACCTAGGTTTATCCTCCCATAAGTTTTTTTTTTTTGGTAAACTCAATAACACCACAAGGTGATTACTGAAGGCAATTGAAGGAAAACCCATAAGTTCAATAAGCGGTGCATTTTTTTTTTAAAAAAATCTTAATTTAGTAACTATTCACGGTTATATCCTATGCATTCTAAATCTCAAACTTATATGTACATTATTTATTCAGTATAAATCTTTAATGGTTGAAAATATGTTTGCAACAAAATTTAAAGCCGTCCAAACCGATGGCGAAAGTGAATTCATGAGCAGTTTCACACCTTACATTCCTTTATTGGTATTAGTAATTTGTTATCGTGCCCACATACCCCAAAACAAAACGGCCAGAGAACACAAACACTAAATATAGTTGAAGAATTAGTCTACGAGAACTTCCGAATATACTCTTAAATCCTAACCTTTTAACTAAATTATTAAATGGTTACGATTAGATTAGAACTAATGTGACATTAGAAAGATAAAATAAGCCAAAAGCCCTTAATAATTAGTTATAGACAGTTAGGATTAAGGATATATTTAGGAGTACCCATACACCACCTCATAGTTGAAATGAGTGAAACCTGGTAACAATGTTCTTTGTAATCTAACGAGGTTAGCTAACAAGTTCTGATACATAAAATTCAAGAAAATGCTGTGGATCTTATACTTCTTGGATAAAAACCTTACGACTCTCGGGGAGTGCTAGCCATTGATACATCAATAGTACTCTCGAGAGTTCTAGCTGCCCAATTGAAAATCCAACCGTGCTAAAGTGGGGCCCACCATTTAATGCATTCTTGGGGTCATTGGATTTTCAATCGAACGGCCCAACTCTCGGTAGTACCTACTATCGAAAGTTTTTAAAAGTTTCCTTTTTCAAACTCCCACTCCACCGAATGTTGCTCTCCCTTCAACCGGTTGCAAAACCAATTTTCTTAAAAAAAAGTTATCGTGCAACACATGTGGTTGCTATCCATTCAAAAAGCTTAAAAAAAAGTTATAGTCTGAACCGATACTAATTAAACACAACAGACAATGACACATGTTGCAACCACAATAGGCGTTTGAAAGTTTGTGTACAGGGTTAGGATTAAAAGACGAAATGATGGACACTTGCCGCTAGCCTAAGGGCTAGCATTTCTCTTCATGTCAACCTCCAAACATCCACCTTATTTGAAACTTATTTGAAAAGTTCGTATCCAAAGCCCTTGTCAAAGGGAGAAATTTTGCTTGCGTATCTTTTTCCAAGACACATGTCGATATATACACGTAAAAGCCTTGCCACACGTGGCACTAAAAAGAAGGGACCCCAAAAGCTATAAATTCCGCTAACAGAAACCTGGCTCTAACATACAGAATACAAGTAATTTGCAACTTAAATGAGGTTTGAGTCTCTTGTGAAGAAGAAAATGGCAAGCCGCAATCAGGATATGAGATTCAAGGCCGGCGAAGTCACCGGTCAAGTTCAGGTGACCTTCCCATTCCGCACACAATATATATAACTACAAGAAATCCACCGATCAGCGACGGGAATTTTCTGTCTCTAAAAGTTCATTTTCCGTTGCTAATGATAAGAGCATTTTTTTTTTTTAAATAGGTGAAGAAGGATGAGATGGTAAACAAGGCCTCAAATGCTGCCCAGACAGCGAAGGACAAGGTATCTGAAACTGCCCGATCTGCGCAAAACTCATCCAATGATACCAATGAGCAAGCCTCCAACTTCCTTCAACAGGTACCTCCTACACATAAGATGGTTAAAATTAGGGGTGGGAATGGGCCGGGTTTGGGCTTGATTTGGTGATTTTTAATAGGCACAGCCTTAAGCCTGACACATTTACAAAGGCTTTAAACCCTGAACTCGATCTGATTGCCACCCCTAGTTTAAAAATCACCTAAAAATATCTCTGCTTGCACCCTAGGTGACGGATTACAAAAATAATAAAGGTTTTAATTAATTATGTATGCATGTTTATCATTGTAGACTGGGGAGCAAGTGAAGAGCATGGCACAAGGAGCTACTGACGCAGTGAAGAACACTCTGGGCATGAACACTGACAACACTTCCAACAACCCCACCAACCCAAATACCAGGATTTGAGTGATGTTTTTAATTCTAATGCTTTCTTAGATTGCATTTTTGTTTTCCAAGTTTTGTGAGGTTTGTTGTGTGCCTCAGGTGTTTTTTTTTGGTAGAAGAAGAGAGTGTTTATGATCTCTCTTATTGGCCTGATTATTCATTAATTAATAAAATTATTCTTTTTCCCTTATATTTTCTTGGATACTTCTTAAATGGATCTGATACTGGGCCTGGGCCTAGGCCTAGGCAGTTCCAAGCCAACTAGTGATTATTTATTTATTTATTATTTTTCATACCAACTAGTGATTATTTCATTCCTTCTTTTTATATGCCAAATGTATATAAGGAGTTCCTTATGAGTAAGCATATTACAAAATAATAGGCCTTAGATTTTTTTTCTTTGGGTGGATCAAACTTGGCCCATTCTTATTGTGTGCCTTAAATCGAGACCCAAGTCCTAAGCAGGCCATACTGTTTATGTAAGATCTGTGCCCACCAGCCACGGCCAACTCAATGTTTGGGCTGGGCTTCATTTCCAATCCATTCAGTCTAGTTCATATCATTTGCGAGCATTTTCACCATCCTGTTAGACGGCTTTGAAGTCCAATTGGGCTTTATTTTTCACATTTAGGGGACCTGCATCATTGTTTTTTTTGTTTTTTAAGGTCCCAAAGAATGTCACATGTCACTCAAATGCATGATGCATAGGCAAGGTTGCCTATGCGCCTCACATGTGCTACCTATTTATGGAGTTGCCCAACCCCTAACCCCAAGGGCAAATCTTTTGACAGGACTAGGTAGAAAATTTGCATCCAAGCCCATACAACCAAAGAAAAGGTGACTCCAAAATTTTAATTAATGAATAATTAAGATTTATGTAGAAATGACATTTACGTGCAAACAAATCTACAAAAATGACATTTTCAACGGAATTGATTTGTTTTCCCTCTCCAAGAAAAAAAAGGAGCATTAAGATAAATGTTGACTTACCTAACTGTTTGAAAATTGTAGGGAAACCATAATCAACCCTGAGGAAAATCCTCCGGGTTAATAAATCAGAAAATTTGCATAATGCTGGAAAGTGACTAAATTCCACATTGAATTTGCATATGCAATTATAACATTCAAATCCAATGACCACCTTCTCATATAAACCAAAAACAAAGGAGCAAGAGTGCTGGATCTGTGACACATGCTTTGATCTTAGTGATACTGTATTGATCCAAAGAACCTGTATGACTTGTTACCCATAGTTTTATCATCCATTCCAAACCAATCCAATGACCAGCTAAAAGAAGGACCGCTTTATTGATTCGTGTTAGTGGACGGGAACAGATAATGGGATGGGCTATGTAGTCAAATGCTATGGCTACATGTCCCTTTTAACACTCCTTTAACTACAGTTAAGCTTAAGAAAATTAATGTTAATATTTTTTTAAAAATAAATATAGGTTAGATTGCTTATAGAAGTGAGTGAATCTTAAGAACAATTAATGTGTGGTAAAAGGGAGGCATGGACCAATGAGGACTAGACATTTGACTAAAATGCAGCAGTAAGTTAAGCATTTCCCTAATGTGGAGGGTAATGATTAGCACACCATACATTTGACTATGTAGTCAAATGTCATGGCTATGGCGGAACTCTCACCACTGAAGGGACACACGTTAATATTGTAAATAGCTATTTTTGCAATCAGTTAAAACATCTGTTTCATAATTTAAAATTGTTACTTCAACTAGTTACAAAAGTAACAGGCAACGCTCTCACTTTATTGGTGAGAGTTTGAAACTTTGGGGCTGGGGCTAGCATTCCTCTCCAGCACAAAACAACCTTTAGGACCATAATTACACTTCCCATATTACATAGATAAACTAATTTTATTGAATTTTAAATATAAAATTGTAGAGTCTCAAATTTAATTCGATTTTATTTTTGTAAATATCAAGGGTAAATTAGTCAACTATTTATGTGTGATGGGATTTGTGTTAATTATCAAATATGTGTATGTTAAAAATAGTTAAAACCCTAAACCAAGGTAGGAAGAAAAATGGCCCAGCCGGTCTACCGACCACCATAGCCGGTCGACCAACTGTCTTAAAAAGGGGAAACAGTAGGTGTGTTAGGCCCCGGGTCGACTGCCCACCTAGCCGGTCGACTATCTAGTGGAAATTTTTGGCAAACAGGGGTCTCCTAACCTCAGCCGGTCGACTGCTCATCATGGCCGGTCGACCGCCTCTAAAGAAATTGGGGATTTTCCCTTTTTGCCAGATTTTCAAGGGTATTTTGAGATTTTTATAACCCTAGCATTATAAATAGGGTTTCTATTTTGAGGGTTTGGATCCCTAAGTCTCTCAAACCCTAATTTGTAAAAGAAGAGGAGAAAACCCTGGGTCTTCAAGGAAGCTTGCTTGGAGGAGGAAGATCTTACCTTGAGAAGTAAGATTTGGCTTGAAAATCGCCCCAAAGCTTTCTTTGAGCGTTTTGGATCGAAGGGAACGATCCCTAAGGCCGATATCATTTCTAATCTAACTTTATTAAATGTTTTTGTATGTTTATAGTTGAATGCTTATGAATTATTAAGGGTATTGCATGATTATATTAAGATGATTAGGTAGTGAGCATGATTGAGGGATTTTATTCATGAAATTGGGGTTTTGCATATGTTTACGAGTTTTGTCATTTATGATATGGAGATTAAATATTGTATTATGATATTTGATACTAATTATGTCGCGCCCCAAAATACCCCCTAGGAGTTAAAGGATACTTCAGATGTGACTATTCATACCTGTCAAACCATCCTGTAATAAACAAGGCTAACATGATACAATAACAATGATAATCAGAGCACGGAAGCTAAACATGAGTGCAGAAGCGTGAACCAACTTTTTTCTTTCTATATATGGTCTGTATTCCAAGTGAAAATATACATAACATAACCAGAGTAAAGGTGGACAGGCCCACCTATCAAAATACAAAAGAAATGTTGAGCCCACTATGCTCAACAGTAATCTAGGTATGGCCAGACGTCGCAGTCCATATCATCCTACGACTGCATCGGGATAGGAGGCTCCCTCTCCTCAACATACTCTTCTTCAACCCAAGGCTCAGGGTTGAGGGCTTCCTCAGTACCTGCCGACATAAAAGTACGGCTGAGTATGGAATACTCAGCGAGTACAAGCTATTAGCTAACAATAGTAATAACCCTCAAACAACAACAATGAACCATAATATACAATAATCAATTTTAAGCAACACTAGCAACATATGACATTTATAGCATTGGAAATAAAACAATATGATAATCTTGACATGCGTGCATGAATGTGAAAACTCCGGTAAAACTCATGTTTGGAAACCTGGACTTGTTCTTGAAAATAGTCTTTCGTGTTTTTCAAAACTTGCTTGTCATATTTTAAAAACCTATTTCTTGTCTTGGTCTGGCTTATGAAAATCATGCATGCGTGTCTTGTCTTGTTTGGAATCACATGTCTTGTTTGTTCTTGACTTGCTTGACTTGTATACTTGTGAGCCAGAGGTTAGTGCCCCTGAAGTGACTTATGAGTCGGAAATGTAAATATATATATGTATAGAAAAGGTACACCAACCTCCTTGTCTTGTTTTCTTGTTTTCTTGCGAGTCAGGCATGACATATCTTGCGATATGCCCTACCCTTGACATTCATGCTTATTTAACTTGTGAGCCAGGTATGACATATCTTGCGATATGCCCTACCCTTGACCGGCTCGACGTCCGGCTTTATCAACCTGCTTGTTTTACTTGTGAGCCACGTATGACATATCCTAGGGATATGTCCTACCCTTGACCGGCCCGATGTCCGGCTTTATCAATCGTATTGTGAATTACAATTCTTGTTCTTTTTGTTTCTTGTGTACATATACTTTTAGAAAAATTGATTCATGCATGCACGTATGTGTGTGTGTAACAATTTTAGTAAACATGATGACATGCTTGGATGAGAGGATCACATGAGCATAACATTTCAATTCCTAACATAATCATATGAGAATTTAGACTAGCATGTATAACATTGGATAATTTACCATTTTAAGAAAACTACATATATCATACTTTCATGTTCTTCATTAAATCCATTTAATTCTCATTTAGGTCTTTTATCAAATACATGGTGTGCAACCCATTCATAGTCATTTCATTTCAACTTCTTAGTGCATATATTTCATCAAACCATATAAAGTGTGTTCCTTATGCTTGAAATGCCCATCCTCCATTTTTTCAACACACATTCATCGACCAACACGGCATCCAATCGCCTCAACATCCACCATTCATTCATATATTCCCACACTCATCCTTTATCTTGTTAAATCTTGAGAAGTTAAGCATTTGAAATCAAAAAGGGGAAAATAGGGGAGAATCAATACACCATTTTCACAAAAACTAGATTATTACCAAGGTAGTTAGTAGGGTGTACTAACCTTGAAAAGAAAAAGAGGAAAATCCTTGAGAATGTCGTAGAAGACGCTGCCCTAGCTTGAAAAGAGCTCCACACGAGCTTGAGGCTTGGGCTTGAAAAAATCCAAACTTTGTGATGATTTAGGGTTTTCAAACCCTTGATTCTCTCAAGTTGAAACCCTAAGAGAAAAACCCTTTCTCCTCTCTCACTCTCTCTCAAATATAATGCCTTAAGGTTTATGAACCCTTATGGCCCGAGCAAGCCCTTATAGGCAAGGGTGGAACGCCTAAAAGACGAAAAAGCCCTTAGTGAAATTTCTGCAAAACACGAAAGATCGAGCAATCGGTGGTTATGACCGAGCAATTGGTCTCTTACCGAGCGATCAGTGTTTTTGATCGAGCGATCGGTTGAAAACACTTTCTTGAATTTTTTCCCATACAAAATTTTGGACCGGTCAACAGATACTGATCGATCGGTTGTGAACCGATCGATCTCTAGTTTGGACCGATCGATTGGTTATGGACCGATCGATCTCTAGCGATCGGTGCTCTACAGATTTTTGATGTTTTACCCTAATTTGGTATTTCGGTCATATCTTTTGACTCGTTCATCGGATTTTGACGATTCAACTTGCGTTGGATTTGTCATTTGAAGAGAAACATTTCTAACATTTTAGAATTTTCAAATTCTTCTTTATTTATTAATTAGACTACGTGAAAGGCCAATTGGCTACAAGAACACTATTCATTAGGTACGAAAAGTTCTGAGGCGCTACAATTTATGTTAATTTGAATGATGAAAATAATGATGGATGAGTTTGGTGACATGATTATGGTTTATAGATGGATGTGAATGGATGATTGATTGTTAAATGGAGGAAGGACAAATTGTACATAAATAAGGGACTTGATGTGTTAACTAGAATGCTTAGAAATGTTAAATACTTAAAAGGGTGTTATCGAATTTGTTAAATTAATATTGATTATTGCCATGATAAATTATGTCTTACTTATACTATATAATGATCGACATTCAAGTAGGCTAAAACTTAGAAGAAGTCTTTCAGATCAGAAATTCTCTAACCAGGTAGATGTACCTTAGCAGAGAATTGAAATCTAAGGGATGACTGAGTTCGAATATTAATCATGACACTCAAGCACAAGTTCACATGTGTGGTAGTTTACAAGTCTCATGTGTACACAAGCATGTCATGGATCCTGCATGGACACTGAATTATCATGAACACTGAATTAGAAGAACATTAAATCATGGACATGGACACTGAATTACAAAGATACTGAATCATGGCCACTGAATTACAAGGAGCCTGAGAAACCGTGTATGTTCTCCATGGATACGATTGCAAGTCCTGGATAATGCATCATGGACTTTGATCACAAGGATGCTCTGGGAGCTTAGGCTCACGTCAATGCTCTCCATGAATATGATATAAAGACCTAAACATTATTTCATGGGAAACAAGCATGCGTGTAATTTATAGTACAAGTCCAAGTGTCACACAAGTACACGAGTCAAGGTGTTGATATGATAGACTCATATGTTTTTCGCACTCTGATTATGTACAAGTCTATGAAACTGTTATTAATTATATAACTGTTGCATGAAACTTATATTGAGTATGTACTTATTGCTATTATTAGTTAGACTGGATATTCGCTGAGTGTTTTCAATAATTAGTCGATCTGTTATTGTCATCAGGTTTAGCGCAAGAGCCTATCGCCGCTCCTTGGGTTAGGGAGGTTTATCAAGAGCAAGTAGAAGGAGGTGGTCCATTCGTAGAGGAAGTTCGGGGACCTCGACCAGTTTCCGTACAATTAGTTTTATTTCAGTTTTATTATGAAAAAGAATTGCAATAGACCCGTTATACTTTAGTTGATGTTGCTCTAGACATAGTTTTGTGAGGATCATAGTGGTTTATCCAAATTATGAGTTATGTTCATATTGGTCTCATGTTTCACAGGTTAATTTGATTTTATCAAAATTTTATAGTTGTTATTTTGGGAGACTAGTGTTTATTATTACCTTGTGTGCGATAAAGTCAAGTAGAGATAAGAAATATCACAGCCCAAAGTTCCATTATGTCCAAGGTGAGGTTTTGGGGCGCGACAATAATAATTAAGATAAATATAAAAACTAAATCAAATTAATCCTAATCAAATCAAAGAGTAGTGCTTGCCCTACTCTCAGGGCATACCTAATTTCAGTTTGAACCAACCATTTGTCCATTTTTATTATTAAAGCCTTAAAATCAAATCGCTGAAAAAGTATGTACTTTAATATTGACAATGGACAAATGGTTGGCTCACACTGAAAGTAGGAATGTCATGAGAGTAGGGCTAGCACGCCTCTCAAATCTAATTACAATCTCAATCTAAATCTTTCCAATTGTGACGATGGTGGTGATATGGCGTATTCGCATACCATAACCATTAACCACATATGTCCTCTATTAGCAATTACCTCCAAAATTTAGGGGCATTTTAAGGACAAGACCAGAGAATCTACCGACCATAACAGAGAGTCAGAAACCGAACTAAAACAGGTGACTCCGAACTTAGAATTCAAGTAAAACCATCAAACTTTCCCCCAGACTCCCAACAGCCAACAACCCTCACTTCCAAATGCCTATAAATAATCAAACCTCAACTTCAAAGCTCTTCAAGTAAAGTTCAGTAATATCACTGGCTCTCTTTTTTTGAAACTCCAATTCATTTTCTTCACCAACTTCCTTAGCTTCTTCTTCATCTCTATAATGGCAAAAAATGTAGCTCAGTCTCCTCTGGAGAGAAATGGATTGGCTTCATTAGACCAAAAGCTCGCCATGGCCAAGCGATGTTCTCGCGGTAATTTCTCTTTTTAATTTGCACTTTAGCTTTAGTTTTGCTATACAAAAGAATGCGATCGATCGGATAGTTTGAGTCGAATGCCGAAATCTCATAATGCTAGTCATTATGAGACTCCAATTGGGTTTCTCTTGCATTCTTCGAATCCGAAAAAATCACACTGATTAGATTATCCTAATTTCTTGGTACAGATCTGTTAGATGATAGTTCTCACAGTATCAAATGGTATTCTAATGGCCTCTTTCATGGGGAAAAAGGAGAGACCCCCCACTACCTGCATTATATATATATTTCAATAATTCTGTTTGGATAACAAGTTATTTAATCAAATTTTAAAATCAATATCTTAATCAGCTCAGTCCTGTTTTGTATTTTAGCAATTATTTTTTCAGTGGTTATATGGCCAATGATTATGGCTAAAATAATCAAAGCCAAACACACCCTTAGTCTGAATTTCGAGTTCTTCTCCTTTTGATCAATGGTTGAGATTTATGAGTTGGTGGGTCACACCCATGAATGTAAATGGTGCTAGACATTACTATATCCTTCCTCTTAACATAAGGCTTCCCATCATATTTCAATTATTCATTTTCTTTACACATTTTCAGATTAGTACTAATGTAATGGGCATTTGATTTTAAGTAAACAAATGACCGAATTTTAATCTTTATGGATCAACAGAGGGCGTTGTTGCAGGGGCGAAGGCGGCTCTTTTCGCGAGTATTACTACTGCAATTCCTACTGTAAGTTTGCTTAATCACCATTTTTTTCGTTTTTAGGAAAATAAAATATCTGTATTTAAATGTAATTGTAATTATGCATTTTCATCAAAATTTTCCAACATCCCATGGATGAGAACATTCTCACAGTTACACCCTTGTGGCAGTACTCTTGTGATTTTCTCAAAAAATTTCAATTGTAGATAACATATGTATCCTTTTGTGATTTTCTCAAAAAATTTCAATTGTAGATAACATATGTATCCTTTTGTGATTCCATGGATTGCTGTTTGGCATGCTTTTTAAAAAAAAAAAAAACTGATCATGACATAAATAATCATGTTTGGTTACCATACATTTTGTCACAGTTAGTGATTGAATTTTGTGTAATGACGAAAATGCCATCCAAGGTTTCTATGATTCTTTTGCAAAGAGAATTATATTTGATATTTATAAACTCTGTTCTGTTTCACATGCAGTTGGCTAGTGTGAGGATGCTGCCTTGGGCCAGAGCCAACCTCAATCCCACTGCTCAAGCTCTTATTATATCTACAGGTTACTTCCATCACCATATTTTTCATTATCACCCCCAAATCATCTCAAGTGTAATTACCCCTTTGTTCATAAATTTTGTTGTTTAATGGCAGTGGCGGGTGCTGCATACTTCATAGTTGCAGACAAGACGGTTTTGGCAACGGCACGGAGGAATTCCTTCAAGCAGGGTGCCCATTGTAACCTCGAAGCATGACTTCCAACTGCCGACGTGAGTCTTGAGTCTGGAGTTTGTTTCAATTAGTAGTGTTGTTCTATGTAAATCCAAAATATAAAAATAAAACTGGGTTCAATTCAAGAAGCATGATGGCATTTCCTGTTTCCAGATGAGATATTATGAATCTTGCTTGTTTTTAAGTCCTGATGATACTGAGCTCCCAAGCCTATTCCCCAATCTTTTGAACATTGAAAAATCAGTAAAGTCAGTGATTGATAAGAAGCAAATGGCGAGAATATATAATTTTCTTTTCAAATCCAACATCTTTTTCTTAAGTGAACATGGTTTGAGACTACTAAAATGTAGGAAAACCATGACATGTATCTGGAATTTTGTCTTCAGTATCCTGGTTTACCTGGGCCCAGTCAATAAGAAACTACACATTCTTCTAGACAGTAGACATAGGACTCATATTCAGAACACTGGCCAAAATGAGAGATGAGTTTACTGAATCAGAGTCTATGGACAATGTGGCATCAGTCTGCTGACAATTATCAGATTATACTCGGCCTTGCTGATAAGAATCTCTCCAAAGTTCGAACTTGTAGAAAAAGCTCGGCCAAACTGAGTTAAGGGGCCATTTAGCATCATTCCTCAGGAATGATTTTCCATATCCTAGGAACACAAACGGCGTAAACATGTTGGGCAACTCATTTTAATGGAACAATTTTAAGAATCGTGCCGTTTTTGGCACAGTTTTAGAGGAACAAAAACAGACGCGTCTCATAATTAAATATGAGAAATGCACCTAAAAATGAATGAGATAAGCGTGAAAACGGGCCAGATATGTGGGCCATTGTAAAAATTTTATGACACTTATAAATGTGTTGATGAATATAATCATATTTAATGCCTACAATAATCTTGTTTCTTTTTTCTTCTTTTTTTCCATCCACAGGAAATTCTGTTTTTGCTTTCTTGATCATAATTGATTCTAACTGATAGTTACCAAACGCGTTCTATGCATATAATTAATTATAAGAATCAAAATTTATGAGAATTTAAATCTTTTTGAGAATGAGAGAATCACCAAAATTGATGCCAAACGGCCCCTAACTTGCCCGAGTTGTGAGCTGATGAGTTTTTAACATTGTAGCATGGACAATAAGCAGATGCTTCTCCTTAGGAATCTCAAGTCATGTTTCACCAACAGAACCCTATTAGAATGACTTAGAATACTGCAAAATAAACAGGCTTCACATAGGGCACAGTATCAACGGCTCCCGAGCCTGTTATCTCCATCTCCTTACTTGGAAGACCAAAGGCCACCTCTCCCCCAAGAGAAGACGACAAGACTCCGATAAGAGTTTCTTCAATCAATTTTTGAGTGCTTTTCCTACCTTATTTCACCTCTTCACAAATATTACCAAATGGAATTTTAAATCAATGAAAAGTCGAACTGTCGTTGGTGTCATTGCTCTCCTAGTAAGTTTTTCTTATATATTTCCGAAAAAGCTACGCAACTTGACAAAAAAAATTCATAGCAATCCAATATATTGTATTTTTACAATGGCATGACATACATGAAGCAACACATTGCCTAACCATAATGTTGACGTCACCATGGCATGGTATATGCATGTACCAAGGAGTGTCGTGTCCAAGTGTCTGCATGGTAAAATTTAGGAAAACTGAAGTGTCTAGGTAACACTGATTGGAGTTATAAGGGCCCTGCAAACTTTTGTCTCAAGGTAAAGAATAACTCCATCTTGGTCAAAATTACGTAGAATGGCTGAAAAAAAAAAAAACTTAGTGTTGAAAGCTGATTCTCACACTTCTCTAAGATTTATCCATGTCCTCCTATGTTCTCACTACCCTTTCTAGCAGGCATTTGACCACTAAACTAACAATAATAACTGATGCAGAAGATAATATTGCAGCCCATTAGATATTGTATAGAAGTCATTCTGAAGAACGCCTTGTAAAATCTGATTAAACTTCCAAACAAGTATTCACATAGTCCAATTTGATAGGGCATACCTCACAGAGAAGAATACAATCTTAAAATAGAGTTTCCACACAGTATGCCACATCTTGATCCACCCAAAACTGTAAATATAATAACGTATGGCACAAATACACAGGTTTGAGAAAAATAGTCCATCAGAATCTTGCATATTTGTTGGGGAATTGCAGCACATCCATGGAAACAATAGAAACTAGAAAGTAGCTCTTGTCCAAGTCAACGAAGAATGGGTTGAAGACGTTAAGCGAAGCAAAGGTGTGGCCTTGAATTGTTTGAAAGAAGATTAATTCTACCACTAAGGATAGCCAGTTATCCCATTTTAATTTGCGCATATATTCCATTCTGCAATATCTGGACATCAGACTACCAAACTACAATTCAAGCTTCACCAGTAGTCCATACAAGAACAAGAACCATCTTAATTTGAAATGGTGGAAACGATTCCGATCTCTAGCAATTATCTCCCTGTTGAAGATATTGGATATGATCTTTGTTGTTGAATGGCAATTTCCACAGACATGAAGGTTCTTCACGGTTCTAATTGTCATCGGCTATTACTAATCAACCCAAAAGAAATTGCGAACTTTCTCAATAATGATGCAATGCTCCTTCCGTCCACTCATTGTCTATGTCATAAAGCACCTCTGATTATCAGGGACATGCCCGGCCAATTTTAACATTTCATCAATTTCATCCAACATATTATATATCTCTTTGCTTAGTGCATGTGCTTTGTCACCAACAAGAAATTCATGGACAATACTATCAACCTCAATGGAGGAGCAGCCAGGCATTTTCTTCATTCCCAACCCATTTAGCCTGGTTCGTATTCTTGCTACATCATCCCATCTGCCAGCCCCTGCATAGATGTTCGATAAAAGAACCTACCCCCCAGGATTTTCAGGCTCCAGTTCAAAAAGTTGCTTCGCTACAAATTCGTCCAACTCAACATCATTGTGGACCTGACAAGCTCCAAGCAGATAACCCCAGATAGCCCCATTGGGCTTCATCTTCATATTCTTCATCAGGGACTCTGCTTCGTCAAACAGCCCAGCTCGACCGATGATATCCATCATATATTCATAGTGCTGCACTTTTGGTGAAATCTTATAATCTTGAATCAGGGAATCAAAAATTGAAAGCCCACTTCTACCAAACCAGCATGACTACAAGCTGCAAGAAGACCGACGAAAGTGATATCATCCTATTTGAATCCTTCTCCAGTCATTTCCAAGAAAAGCCCGAGGGAAATATCTGCATGCGTGACTAGCCCAGCTATCGTTGCATTCCAAGAAGCCAAAATTTTAGCTTCTATAGAGTCAAATGACTTGTTACGCAGACTCAATACTTCCCCATTTAGTACACATGTCAATGAGACTAGTCAAAAGGGAAGTATTGGGTGAAATACTAAAGTTCGTCTATATATGCATGAATTTATTTGCCAAGATCAAGAGCACCTTAGTAAGCACAAGCTGGAAGAATGCTCAACAAGGTGACCTCATTAGGCTCTTCATTTGATTGCTGCATTTACTGAAACATAGCAAGCCTTCTTTGTTGTGGCTCACATGAGTATAACCATCAAATTATAACATTCCACGAAATTCAATCTCTTTGATGTATTCCATCAAACAAACCACTACTTGTTTCCAAATTTCCACACTTTTGAATACATATCAATAAGTGCATTATCAAATCGAATTTTTGAACCAAGTCCACGACCTTCAATTCAAGATCAAACCCAATTCCCTTATTCGGGGGAACCCAATTTAGCACAAGCCGAGAGGACGCTAACTATTGTGCTCTCATTGGTTTGGCTTATTGCTCTCAGCATCCCCTGGGAAAAAAAAACATCGATTCCAATCTTCGAATTGGGCACTTTGGGCATGCCCAGCAATTATAACATTCCATGACACAACATCTCTGGCAGGAATTTCATGGAAATTCCGTCTAAATCTTCCATATAGCCCCTCCAGAAGCATACCCAGTAATCAAATCCATGAAAGAAACTGCATCTCTTAGAGACATCTTATCAAAGACCATCCGGGCATCAGTTAATTCACCAGTTGGAGCATTCATATTAATAAGCAAAGTATGTACAAAGGCATCAGACTCTAGACCCAACTTCAAAACATGCAAATGGATCTGTTCCCTCAAAAGGAAAGGGAAGGTGTAAGAATCCATCCCTGCAAGTAGAAAGCAATGGATAGGATCGGAGAAGAACTTGGAGAGGTGAGAGAGAAGTCTGAAGTCTAAACTCTAAATGCTAGTTTTTGAAATGTCGTTATAAGCTGCTGCCCGCCAAAAATAATTGTGAAATATATATTTTGAGGGTGCTAACCCTACTTTCATGCATTCGATAGGCTGATCAAAAACCAACACCCCTCAAAATTTCATTAAATCCGTTTTTGAAATTTTGAGATCCGTGCATCATATATTCATTCTCAGTGTGATCTCGGTCCTTTCCGGTCTCACTAGCATTTTCCTTTTTTTTTTTTAATTATTGAGAAACAAGGATTATTGAGAAGCAAGGACAAGTGTTTGTTTTTGTCGAGTAGAAAATGCAAGAGAGTAGGGTTAGCACGGCTCATATATTTTTATAAGGAAAAACTAAGTTATTTATAATTTTTTTTTCTTTAAGAGGGCCGAAATATATATATCAAGGAAGTTAATGAGATTGTATTGTTGTTTATTAAAACAAAAAAAGGAAGTTAATGAGTTTTATGGTGTATATTTAAGCTTGCATGAAATATTCTGGAGATTGGATTCGGGAGCATAGCCTTTGAGATTATTTTCTGAGTAATGACCCATCTTAGACATAAAAATAGTTAACGTTGCATTCTAATAAAAGTCTAGTATACAAGAAAAATAAGGGCCTCGTTTTTTTAGAGAGTTATTATGTAAATAAAATTAATTATATTTCAAACTTTTTAAAAATAATACAAATAAAAAAAATTAGAAAATTTTGTGTGGGTAGTGCTTAAACAGATAGAAAGGGTCAAAGTTACCACATGGTTAACAATTACACCCTCCCCGCTCGCTCCGCTCCTTTTTGGCTGATAGATCCAAAAGATGATCTACCATTAACACACTTGCATCTATGTCCTTTGATGCATCGAAGGACTGTCAACTAATCCGTATTCAATTGGTATCCAAATTTGTTTACTTGGATAATTATCAAAATAGGTATCCAATAGAGTAAAATAACTTTATAAAAATATATATATATATATATATATAATTTAAGACATTAAATTATAATTTTTAATGTCAATGAATATAAAACATTAATTTATTATTATTTTTTAAAAAAATTTAATTATTTTTCAGCATTTTTAAATTATTTTAAAGTAATCGAATTATTTAAATTATTTGGATATTATCTTAATTGAATCAAAGTATGATACAAATACCATATTTCACTATCCGTCATATATTTATTCAAATTCCGATAAAATGATGTGTAAACGGTCGGATATACCTCTATCCGCTCCAATTCACTCCGTTGACAACCCTAGTATCAACCTATCATAAACCTATTTGCATACTTCACCATATGTTCTCTGTTCTCCCAAAAGATGGTAGATCAAATGGTTAATATCATCTAGTCACAATAACTCACTATCATATGCCTTCATTTATTACCTTGTAGATGGAGTTAGGAAGCTAAATGGTGCAAGGGCGGAGCCAGATATTTTTCATTGGGGGGGGGGGGGGGGGGGATACATGTATAAAAAAACTAATGGATTTAAGGATATGGAGCTTAGGGTTCGGGGCGTAGTCCTCGGGAAATTTTTTTTTGGGTAATTTATTTTTTTGAGAATTTGTTTTCTGGTTAAGCCCTTGAGTTTGCCACATGTCCCTGTTGATACCCTTAACTATGGTTAAGATTCACCTACCTATCCTTGGTTTTTTTTTTTAATATCAATTTTTTATTACCCTAATTAAATTCCCTAACTCACGAGGTTAAATTTTTTTTAATATTTTTTCTAAAACCAATAATAAGTATGCGCGCCCTAGAGTGGGTGAATTTTAACCATAGTTAAGAGGTGTCAATAGGGACATGTGGTGACCTCAAGGGAATAACCGAACTCTCCATTGGGGGCCTACTATATATATATATGACAAAAAAATTTGCGCGGGGGAGGACTATATATATAAGACAAAAAATTGTGGTGCCAACTATACTAAATTTTTTTTTGAGGAGCCCAATATTTCATACCGCCCCAAGAAGGATTTACAATTTTTATTTGGAGGGGCCGGGGGGGGGGGCATGCTAAATGCTGTCAATGATAAATAAGGAGATTGAGAGAGGGTTGTGTGGGAGCTATGACTATGTCTTCCCGGTGTGTGTGAATTGTGATAATGTGTGTTTCTCTATTTGTTATCAAACAAAAAAGGGTAATGTTAGCTCCACTTTCTTTTAAATTTATTCTTTGATAAAAAACATGTAAAAGAGTAGTGGTAGCTCCACTTTCTTTTAAGTTTATTCTTTGAGAAAAAATATGTAAAAAGTAATGCCAACTCCACTTTCTTTAAAGCTTATTCTTTGAGAAAAAACATGTATTACTATCTTCCATTAAGAGAAAGACACATGTTTTTTGTCTAATAAAAAAAAGAGGGAGTCTTCAAAAAAAATGTTGCTAGCATTATCTAACACAAAAATAAGGAGTTCGAATCACAACCAATTGTGATTGAACTGTTGTGTTTTAGTGTGATTCAAAACTAAGAAAAAACATTGTCATTTGAGTTAGGGTGTTTCTTTTAGTCCCACATGGAAAAACTATAAAATGTTTTACCTCTTTATAAGAAAGAGTGTTGGTAGAAGGCTTGGGCCTTTAAGGGCATTAGTATTTGTTGTCTACTCACCCATCTTGTCACAAAGCTATGCTCCAACTCACACGCGCGCGCGCCAAGTCGAGTTAGTCGGTTGGGTTGGGTTGAGTCTTTGATTAAAATAAAATATATTTTTTATAAGATCCAATAGTGATTTAACATTTAAAGCTATATTTCCGTTTGAAATTTCTCTAATTAAATATTACCATTTTATTCCCGTTAGTGGTCATTAACCACTAATTATGTTGGGATTAAATATATCAGTTTTGGAATCTAAAGAGATTTTCATTCTCTACATAAGTGAACCTTCTATATTAGTTTATACACAGAAAAGAACTACGAAATCTTTCTCTTCTACTGGTTTTTATTCAACTCTTCATTTTGAGTTTTATAGATATATTTTCGAGTTTTGTTGCTGGGTTAGATTTGCAGAGTGGTGTGCGACTATAAGTTGTGCACGCTTATAGTTAGGGATAGATTGTGTGAGGTTGTTGTATCCTGGAGGCAGTGCGACCAATAACTCAGTGCATCCTTGGGGGGACGAAGTATCTGTGCCTCACTTCACACGAATTACCAATTATTTTGATCAATTTCAAGTGTAGGATTTTCTAAGTTCGAGCTTACTGTTCTGTTCGTGATTTCCGGAGTCTGCATTGTTCTGTTTGTAATTTTGAGCAACATGAACTAGAGGAGAGAGCTCCCTATCCCTCGGCTCCACCCCTCTCCCAAGCTACGTCACTGTTAAGACTATATGATTTTCCCCCAAAAATTTTAGGGGGGATTGGACCCCATGTGGCTCTGGGTCTCTGCCCCTGCCGGCAACCCAACTCACATACCCTAATTAAATCCTTGAGCAGTCTTTTATGTCTAAAAAACCTCAATGTGAGGATTAAGCTCGAATGTGCAGGCTTAATCCCAGATTGAGCAAGCATGACCGAATTTGAGCCCGGGCTTTACTTCGAAGTAGATTCAAGCAAAGTCAAGCTCATTGTGTTAGCTCCACTTTATTTTAAAGTCAATTTTGTTAAGTAAAAGAGGTGTTATTGTCTTCCATTGAGATAAGGCAACCAACTCTTATGGCACTTCAGCGGCTACCTTAGGCCCGTCTGTGTGTGTATTAGTTACATGATATCTTTTCCGGGGGCTCCGAGCCAGGTGGGGGCCTGTGGGAGCACGTGTCTCCATTGAACTTTTGAAAACAAGTTTTTTTTTTCCTCTTTTAGCTTAGTCATGGGAAATGGGAAAGGGACATGCATGCAGTGCAGTGAGAGTAGATCAGTCAATTGCAATTGAACTAAGGGAAAGTTCAATCGCACCCACACTACAACATGTATCCCTTTTACCTTCTATTAATTGTGGTTAAGAATCACTAACCCTTGGAGTTAACAATATAACATTTCTTTTCTTAATATTAATTAACATTAAGAGTTAAAAATTCTTAACCGGATTTAAAAAATATTTTTCTTACAAACCAAGGTTAGATTCTTGAACCCTAAGAGCTAGTAAATCTTAAGCACAATTAATAGGGGTTAACAGGGACACGTGTTAACTTGTGGATGAGATTGAACTCTCCCATAGTTTAATCTCAATTGGTTGTGATTCGATCTCGATGAGGCAAGGGGACAACGGTTCCTAAACTTTTGAAAACAAAATATAATTTTTATATCATGTTATTTAACGAGGCATAGTCATGGGGCAAAGGGATAGATGTTCATAAACAAGAAGAAACAATACGAAATGCATGGACAAACTAACCCAAAAACTTAATCATAAAAAATAATTTCAGGGCTACACTCCGAACCCCATCCCCTAGACCCATAATATTATGTATCAACCTAATAATTCTTCACAAATCCATAAAAAAAACTACTATCATTTTCAATTTATCCTTGTGTGCCCCCTCTGCTAGAAAATCATGGCTCCGCCCCTGATCATTTCTACCAAAAAATGAAAAGAAAAGATAAGGACAACCCAACACATGTGTTTACATGTCTTTCCCTCGAAGAAAATGACTCAAGGATCATAGTCAATTGCGATTTAATTCAAGAGAGTTCCATTGCATTTGTGGCACTTGTGGATTGAAGGAGAAAAAAGTAAAATTTTAATTTCTTACATTTTTTTCTTCTCCAATCCCAAGCGCCAAATATGCGGCCATTCAATTGTAATTGACTGTGATTCCATTTCTAAAAGAAAGTGGAGTTAGCATTATTCGAAAAGCAATAAGCAACACCTGTTGCTGTTGCTTCAAAGTGAGAGAGAGGAAGAATAGGACAAACATTCCTTAATTTATGCCTTATTCACCCCACTTTTTAAGTAGTTTCTTCCCAACATTCTCCCTCCCCCAATTGAACCCTAACCCCTTTGAGGTTATACATCAAGAGCATCAATTTGTGGGGCCATGTTCAGTATGGGTGCGTCCAAAAGCAGATCTACAAGAGGGTCTTAACTAGCTACATCACTTACGATTTTTTTTTTCGACGATGCACCATTCAAGGAGCGCCCTGGTGATCAAACGGTCGAGATCATCCAGTTGGTCCATTGTATGACAGCTTTTGTAGGGCCCACTATTTTGTTTTTGGGATAAGGGAAAAATAGATAAGAAAGAAAATAGACCTACCATTGCTCTTATATGTTTTAAGTAGATTTTGAAGAGATATATCGTATTAATTATAGTGCTTATTTTGGAGAAACCAGAAAGAGATAGAAAGAGAAAGCAGTAAATTGGAGAATGTTGAGTGAGAAATGAAACCTTGGGAATGTTAGGCGTTCATGGTCATGCATGGAAGAATTTCCCAAGAAGAATCGAATCAGCTCCCTTTCCCTTTTTGCTCCTTTTACATGTTGCCACAGCCCCCTTTAAAGGTTGCAAAGAAAATGTAAAAGCATATCTTGGGGAATGCTAGCCCCAGTTTCCTTCTCCCTTTCTGTTCAGGATCAACAAATGTCCTCATTTTTTCCCCCTTTGCATCCAGTTAAAGCTTCAACATTCAAAGTGTATCTTTCTTAGTTTTAATTGGCTACATGGGTAGTTGGGAGAAGTGGCAAGATACTTATTGGTCCAATAGAGACAGTGAGGAAGAGAGAAACTGAAGATCACCTTCTCGGTTCTCCTATCTTCTTTGGGGAGGCTAATCCAACTCTTTAACCCTGTTACACTTTTCCCTTATTTGAGCAAAGGGGAGTGTCTTTATTGCATCAACCATTAATTGCCTAAATGTAATGTAAATAGAATAAAATGATTTTTTTTTTAGTGAAAAACCCCTTATCTTTTTAGCTATTTATAAATACCCATTGAGTTTTGTGATTTTGTATTATAGTCTACTAACTTCTAAAACTTTTTGCAAATCCACAATTCCATCCAAAAGTTAGTTAATAGATGTTAACTTTTTTTATGAAATGACTTTTTGACCTTTTTTTAATGGGTTAGATGGAATGCACACTACTATAAGTTATCACGTGTCTCATTTATCCCCCTTTTAGGGATAAGCATAATCGACCTAAGGTTAATATTTTTTTTAAAGAATCTAAAAATCAAGGTTAGACAGATTAACCCTAAGGGTGAATGAAACTTAACTATAGTTAGTGGGTGTTAAAAGAGACACATGACAACTTGTAGAGTCCCCTTTAACTATGGTTAAGGATAATCATCTTAAGGTTTTTTTCTTCTAAAAACCAAGGTTAGATGCATGAACCCTAGGGGTGAATGAATCTTAACCATAGTTAGTGAGTGTTAAAAGAGACATGTGGCAGCTTGTACAACCTCCTTTAACTATGGTTAAGCATAATCAACCTAGACTAACTATTTTTTTTTCTAAAAAAGTTAAACGGATGAATCCTAGGGTGAGTAAATCTTAACCACAGTTAGTGGGTTTCAAGCACTTCTCTTGCGAAAAGATTTGCAAATCTCCTTAAAATAAAAATAAAAAGATTAAAAAGGTCATTTCATAAAAAATTTAACTTCTATTTAACTAACTTTTGGATGGATGGGTGGATTTGCAAAAGTTTTAAAAATTAGTGGACTATAATACAATATCACAAAACATGAGGGGTATTTACAAATAGCTGAAAAGATAGGTGTTTTTCACAAAAAAAACCCTAGAATAAATTGAACACTTTTGACATGACTCACCAAAAAATAATTTGACTATTTTCTTCCATGTGGTGGTTAAGAATTTCAACAAAATGTGTCTTCTACCTCAAAAAGGAGAGCTTGCAATAGGGGATAGTGGATCTAACATCCAAAAATGAACTCGAAGTCTAGTTGAAGAGATAATTGGAGCATCCAAAAATATGCCTGGCAGGGGTACTTTGGGTATTACATAAACAATTTTAGTTGATAGAAATGAGTTGGGATCATATTTAATTGTGATTGAACTCTCTCCTTGTTTAATCGTACGTACAAGTCAATATGTGTCTCTTTTAACCTCCATTAACTGTGATTAAGATTCATTAACCCTTAGGGTTCAACAGTCTAACCTTGATTTTTAGAAAAAAATATTAATCATAAGAGTTAAAATTTCTTAACTAGGGTTAAAAGGGGCTCTAAGAATGCGATTGAACTCGAAGAGTTCAATCGCAATTGGACAAGATTCGGACTTGATATAAAACCCTTCCTTTACTTGTGTAATTTCCAAACTACCCCTATCATAAGGCATGTTTTGGGATGCGCCGGTTATCTCATCAACGTTAGCTCTTGCAAACAACAGCTTTGGTTCAAGAGATTGCTGAGCTTTGACAAGCCTGTTTTTTGAAATTACATAAAAATATTTATATGAAAAAAATAAATTATAATTCTCAAATTACCTTTTATAATAAGGCATCTTAAAAATACTCTCATTTTATTTCATTTCATAAAATAGATAATGAGAGAGAGAGAGGTAGGCTGATGTATATGAAGTAAAGGAGTGCTAGCCCTACTCTCAAACCTTTTTGACTCTCAATCTCAATCAAAAGTGTCCAAACTTTTTAAGAAGTTTGTGCTTTAACGCTAAAAAGTGTTAAACAATTGCTTTGGGACACTTATTGGTGAGACTGAGAGTAGAAAAAGCCTAAGAATAGGACTAGCACTCCTCATATGAAGTAACTATAAGAGGGTCATAAAAGGGTAAAGAGAAACAAAATGATAAGAAACCCACAGAAGTGAAAAAGAAAGAAAATAGAGAAGATGGTCAAAACATCATCCCCTTCGACTATCTTTATCATAAATATCACCATTTCTTTCGTTTTCTTTTGAAGCCCATCTCTTTTTTTACTTTGCCCTTCAGAGTATAACCATAATCTCTCGGAAACAGTGATATATATATATATATATATATAGTAACATTCTAATGGAGTTTCTCTCTCCTCCTGATATCTCTCAATGCCTTCAAGACATCATTTGTGAGGAAAAGTCAGGAAAAATTTACTTCTGATTGCAATTGCTCATCATCAATATATCTGGTCGGGGCCTGCCTAACCCCAGCTTACCTTTCAAAAAAAAAATTCTAATGAACCATGCTCATTGAAGCTTGTAATGATCAGCGGTCCATAATAATGTATATATAGTAACATTCTAATGAGTCATGCTTATTGAGGCTTGTAATGAGTATTCCATAATAATGTGACATGTGGCAAGTTGTTTTGGAATCTGACCGTTGGATGTTTAGACGTATTGCTCGAGAGACACGTGGTAAAAAATTAGCTCGATTGCACATTCATAGACCTTTCGATCGAAGAGCAGAAGATCAGTCATTTTTATATTCTAGGTAAGGTCTAATGAACCCTAAGGGGTTAATGCTGTAAACTAGGGTCTAATCGGACGGTCTAAACATATCTGATCGGATTGATTTTTTTGACATGTGTCTCCAATAGACCCAACTTAACATCCAATTGTCAGATTCAAAAAAATATGTCACATTTCATCTTTCTAAATGGAAAAAAGTTTTCTCTAAACCCTTCTCACTTAAATGGAAAGAATTTGGCTAGGCACACTCTCCTCTTAATGTATTTTCCCCTTTTTTCGGACAAGAAGACAATGATTTTATTGCGGGACCACGACTGCTGACACAAAATTCTTATCTTCTCTCTAAAATGGGCGTGTGGCAATCCCCCCATGGAAAATAGGAACCAAATCCTCTACTGTTATAACTGGATTTGGCAATGCCCCCCCCCCCCAGGTCACCAAGTGTTACTTTTGACACCTCTTAATTGTAGTTAAGATTCACCCACCATCCTTGATTTTTAGAAAAAAATATTTTAATATTTAAGGAAAAAATTAATGTTTTTTTTCTAAAAGCCAAAGATGAGTGAGTGAACCCTAGGGGTGGGTAAA
Organism: Tetracentron sinense; assembly: GCA_015143295.1. Lineage (NCBI taxonomy): Eukaryota > Viridiplantae > Streptophyta > Magnoliopsida > Trochodendrales > Trochodendraceae > Tetracentron > Tetracentron sinense. Next base: position 4,020,072 of record CM026554.1, on the reverse strand, counting down.
TCTTAACCACGGTTAAGGGGTATCAAAAGGGACACGTGGTGACCTCGGGGGCATATTTGACAAACCCGATTATAACCGTAGAGGATTTGGTTCCTGGAAAATATGAGTTCAAGTACCAAAATAAATAGACACGAGATCTTCACCAGTGTTGGTGCTGGCGAGGATACTGCAAGCACTCACTCCCAATGTGCCAACTAAGCTTGTGCATGGTAACTAAGGTAACTAAGACGTTGGTTAAGACGTTGGTTTGTATGCACACACTTTGATTGGCATGCACAAAACTAATGTGGCAGCTTAGTAGTCGGTGCTGGCAGTTTCCTCACCATAACCAAATGGAGAAGATCCCAAGTCAAAAAATATTCAAAATTGTAAAGCAGCAGCCACTTTTTCCAGTTTAGTGACAGTTAGGATGTGGGTTCTCAAAACTATAAATGAAAAGAGACATGACCCCTCTTGAAAGCAATGGAGATAAGTATAAGGATTGGACCTCTGTCAAAGGTTTTTATGTGTAGAATATTTACTTTTTGTCCGGTAAGAAATAGTGATTGTTATTCCTCCTTACCCAATCTTGGGTCAACATACAAGCACCTGTGTTGCACTGCTTGGGTGGACTTCGATTCCCTTCGCACCTCAGCAAATGTAACCCTAAATGACCTAGTCAAAAGGATCTTTCTAAATTTATGGGTCATTTGATTGAGTTGATTCTGTTGTAGCTTTGGGTGATTGTCATTCGAAATTAATTAAATTAAAGAAATTAAATATTAATTTATTTAATTTTATTATTGTTAGCTTTAATGGTGAGAAACGTTTGAAAGATTTATTGTCACAATTGTTAATCACTAATGTGATAGTTTTAGAATTCTAAAAGACTAATTAGCTTTCTATATATATTATGTATTTCCCTTTTTATTGGGAGAGAGAAGATTAGAAAATGTTTTATCTACTTTTATGTTTTTCTTATGTTTGTGAAGTTTTTCTTTTGAGAGATTGCTGGGTAAGATAAAGAGTAAGGTGTACGACTATAAGTTATGCACACTTATAGTCAGGAATAGATTTATGTGAAACTGTTGTATCCTGAAGGTATCGTGTCTAGCAACCCAGTGCATCTGTGGGGGGCGCGAAATATCTTAAAGAGAGCGAAGTATTCGTGCCTCACTTCACACGAGCTACCAAAAATTCTAACCAATTTTCAAGTGCAGGAATTTCTGGATTCGAGGTTGATCGATGTACTGTTTATAGTTTCAGATTGCATTTTTGGATTGCGATTACGGGTGTTTTACCCTATGGGAACAACAGATTCTGGATGTGATCTGTTGTTCTCAGAGACTACAATTTCTCCTTTGTTGCTTATGTGGAATATAGGAATTTGCTCGGCTCGACCCAATCGGACGTAACTGGCACAGCTTAGCGCAACATGGTTTTTTTGGAAAATAATAACAAATAGGAAAAAATATCAAAGATCAATACATAGATTTACGTGATTAGATAATGTGCTTACGTCCAAGATCGCAGAAAGATCCTTTTACTAATTTCCCATGAAAAACAAGTAATAATTTTCCCTACTACCAATTTTTTCATTTTCTGGGTAGTGAAGAAAACATAATCATCATGCAATTTTATATCCTTAATGTACAATGACGTAAATTATGAAATTGAAATTCCCTAAAATAAAGTTGGACTTGTGGAATTTGAGCCTGATCATGTACAGTCGAAACTAATGTTACCTAGTTCGTTTGTTTGCTCGGTTCGAATTCAGGTTTGCGGTTCACATGCAGTTCGTCACTCTAAAGTGAACCCGATTTGCTAAGAAACAAATTGTCAAACTGGATACAATTACTGTTGCTGTTTTTCTGTTTTTGCTGTGTAAAAACAGCATAGTATGTTTTCAAAACAAGTTGTAAGTGTTTGTGTTTTGTTTGTGGGAACTCTTTAGTCCCACATCGGAAAAATAGAAAACTTTTAAAGGACTTATATATGTTTTCTCTCCTAGTGTGGTGTGATAAAATGAGAAGGGCTTAGCCCTCGCGCATGTGGGGGCCCAAGGGGAGGTCCAAAGGTTTCTAATGGGAATTTGGCGAGTCGGGCCGAAAACCCTTCATGTGCGCGCGTTGCGGGTCGCGGCGGTGTGCAAATATCAAAGACACACACACGCGCGGCAGGCCGAGCCGAGCCGAGCCGGGTCGGGTCGGGTCGCGCGTGTGAGTCCTTGGATATGATATATTTTTAATCTTCTTTTTATTTGTCTGTCTCTTGGGTTGCTCTCATTATTTCCTAGTTACCGTTTTTTTACCGTTTAAATATTTAATTCGTTTTAAGAGAATTTATTCTCTTACGTTATAACTTGGAAGGTTTCCTTTAGCTTCTTTATTTTCTATAAAAAGAGATTTCGGGTTTTCTAAACAGAGACAGAAAATCATCACAGCATAGCTTTTCTCTAAGCACAGTATTTCTGGTTCCTAAAACTGTTCGATTTTTTCCTTCGAGATTTTTGGGAGTCGTCGAGTTCGTTGCAGACCAAAGGAAAGCTAGTGCTCCATTCCTTTGGGTAGAGATCGTTGAATCCTGGAGGTGACCGCAGTAGAACCTGAGAGCATCGTAGTTGTTGAGGACTACCAGGGGCGTTTTTCACCTTAAGGACAGCGTGTTCAATACGTGCCTCGATCTATCCTTTTCGGCTAAGTTCTATCTCTTTTCTTATCACTATACAGAATTTTATGCTACAGTTATTTTGGATTGAAATCGTCTGCTGCTTTACATTGCTTCGATTCTAGTTATATTTGAATTGCATACAGAATTATTCCAACATTCTTAAGGTGAAAAAACTAGTCTTCTTTATTTCACTGGAAATTTTCTGTATACAATTTATAATATGTTGAACAATTCTGAGAAACCAGTACCATTCGATGGAAACAATTTTAAAAGATGGCAACAGAAAATGCTGTTCTACTTAAACACTTTGAATGTTGCTCATGTGTTGACTGGATCTGGGACATACGACACAGAACTTGAACCTGCTAGATCTTTACTTATAGAGAGATGGGAACATTCGGATTATATGTGTAGGAATTATATTTTAAATGGTTTAATTCCTTCAATATATGATGTTTACTGTAAGGTTAAAAATTCCAGAGAATTATGGGAGATGTTAGACAAAAAGTATGTAACTGAGGATGCGGGAACGAAAAAATTTGTAGTTGGAAGGTATTTCGACTATAAAATGGTGGATAATAAATCGGTAATTTCTCAGGTGCATGATTTACAAATAATTGTGCATGAAATCTTAGAAGAAGGCATGAATATTAGTGAAGGTTTTCAAGTTGCAGCTGTAATAGAGAAATTACCACCATCCTGGAAAGAGTTCAAGAACTCACTAAAATTTAAAAGAAAGGAGATGACCCTTGAAGATCTGATTGTTCGACTCCGGATAGAGGAGAACAACAGAAACTTAGAAATGAAAGAAAAATCTGCAGAAATAGATACCAAAGCCAATTTGGTTGAAAAGGTGACTGATAAGATGACTGGAAAGAAATCTGAAAAAAGGTTTAAGCCGAAGACAGATTTCCGTAAGAAGAGAAATGAGAAAACAAATTTTCAGAAACCTACTTTCAAGAAACCCAATGGTGATTGTTATGTTTGTGGGAAGCCTGGGCATCATGCTAGGACCTGCAGACTTCGCAAGGCTGGTCATCAAGTCAAGAACCATCCCGGATCTGCTCAAGCTAATATGGCAGAAACTGAAAGCTTCTCAGCTGTTATTTCTGAAGTCAATCTGGTGAACAACATGAAAGACTGGTGGGTGGACACTGGGGCCACCAAGCATATCTGTGGTGACAGAAATGCATTTTCTTCCTACAAGATAGTCGGAAAGGATGAACAACTTTTTATGGGTAATTCATCTACGTCTAAAATTGCTGGAAAAGGGACTGTGAATTTAAAATTCACATCTGGGAAAGTCCTTAATCTGAAAGATGTTCTTCATGTTCCAGATATTAGGAAGAACTTAGTTTCTGGGTCGATCTTGAGCAAGAAAGGGTTTAAATTGGTTTTTGAGGCAGATAAGTTTGTATTGTCTAAGTCTGAGATTTTTGTTGGGAAGGGTTATGCTAGTGAGGGACTTTTTAAATTAAATGTAATTGCTGAAATTATGAATGAAACATCTACATCTTCTGCTTATATTGTTGACTCTATAAATATGTGGCATGATAGATTAGGACATGTACATATTAATTCTTTACGCAAATTGATGACTTTAGGATTAATACCTAAAACATCTTTAGATAAAGAACATAAATGCGAAATTTGTGTAGAGTCAAAATTTGCTAAGAAGCCGTTCAAATCTGTAGAGAGAAACACGGAACTGCTAGGTTTAATTCATAGTGATTTATGTGATTTAAAATCAACAGTAACAAGAGGAGGTAAAAAATACTTCCTAACTTTTATAGATGATTATAGTAGATTTTGTTCTATATTTCTACTTAAGAGCAAAGATGAAACTCTAGAAAAATTTAAATCTTGGAAAACTGAAGTAGAAAAACAAACTGGAAAAACAGTAAAAATTTTAAAATCTGATAGAGGAGGTGAATATGATTCACATCTTTTTTCTGATTTTTGTGAGAGTAATGGTATTATTCATCAAACCACTGCTCCTTATTCTCCTCAGTCTAACGGTATAGCTGAAAGGAAAAATAGGACTTTAAAAGAAATGATGAATGCAATGTTAATTAGTTCGGGTCTACCATCTAATTTATGGGGTGAAGCTATCCTAACTGCATGTTATATTTTAAATAAAATACCTCATAAAAATTCAGACAAAACCCCTTATGATTTATGGCACAATAGGCCTTCATCTTATAAATATCTTAAAGTGTGGGGGTGTTTAGCAAAAGTTGCTATTCCTACTCCAAAGAGAACCAGAATAGGTCCAAAGACAGTTGATTGTGTGTTTATAGGCTATTCTCATAATAGTAGTGCCTACAGATTTCTAGTAATCAAATCAGAAAATAATGAAATAGATACAAACACAATTATTGAGTCTAGAGATGCTGAATTTTTTGAACAGTGTTTTCCTTTTAAGGACAACTCTAAAGGTAGAGATTTTGTCCTTCTGCCTAGTACCTCAAGTGAGGTTGTACCTTTAGAACAAGCTTCTGAACCTTTTAGTCCTATTGTACCAGTTATTGAAGAACTAGAACATAGGAAAAGTAAACGTACTAGGAAGGAAACTAGTTTTGGGCCTGAGTTCATCTCTTATTTAATAGAAAATGATCCTAATTCTTTTAGAGAAGCTATGACTTCATCTGAAGCACCTTTTTGGAAAGAAGCCATTAATAGTGAAATTGAATCTATTTTGGCTAACAAAACTTGGGAGTTGGTAGATCTTCCTCCTGGGAGTAAATCCATAGGGTGTAAATGGATTTTTAAAAGAAAGCTTAGAACAGATGGTTCTATAGAAAAATATAAAGCCCGATTAGTTGCGAAGGGTTTTAAACAAAAAGAGGGTATAGATTTCTTTGATACATACTCACCTGTAACTAGGATTACTTCTATTCGTGTGCTAATTTCAATTGCATCGATGTTTAACCTTGAAATACATCAAATGGATGTGAAAACTGCATTCCTAAATGGTGAACTTGATGAAGAAATTTATATGGATCAACCCGAGGGATTTGTTATCCAAGGTTTAAAACATAAAGTTTGCAGATTGTTAAAATCTTTATATGGACTTAAACAAGCGCCTAAACAGTGGCATGAAAAATTTGATAAAGTATTATTATCAAATGGATTTAAAATAAATGAAGCGGATAAATGCTTATACATTAAATCCATAAATAATGATTGTGTAATTATTTGCTTATATGTTGATGACATGTTAATACTTGGAACAAGTAGAGAAATAATAATAAGTACCAAGAATTTCTTAAAAAGAAATTTGAGATGAAAGATCTAGGTAATGCAGATGTCATTCTTGGAATAAAAATTCTAAGGAATTCAGACGGGATAAGTTTATCCCAATCTCATTACATTGAAAAGGTACTTAGAAAATTTAATCAATTTGATTGCAAACCTGTGAGAACACCTTTTGATCATAACTGTAAGTTAATGAAACATTCTGGAGAAGGAGTTTCTCAATTAGAATATTCTAGAGTAATCGGTAGTTTAATGTATATCATGAACTGTACCAGACCAGATATAGCTTATGCTATAGGAAGACTCAGTAGATATACACATAACCCAGGGCAAGATCACTGGGATGCTCTTATCAGGGTATTGAGATACCTGAAATATACTCTAAATTATGGTATAAGTTACTCTAAGTATCCCGCTGTATTAGAAGGGTACAGCGATGCAAACTGGATTTCGGATTCAAATGAATCTAAGTCCACGAGTGGATATGTATTCACTCTTGGAGGAGGTGCAGTATCTTGGAAGTCTACTAAGCAGACCTGCATAGCCCGATCCACGATGGAATCGGAATTTATAGCTTTAGATAAAGCTGGAGAAGAAGCAGAATGGTTGAGAACACTGTTGGTAGATATACCATTGTGGAATAAACCAATGTCTGCTATCTTGATACATTGTGATAGTCAAGCTGCAATAGCTAGGGCTAAAAATGTATCCTATAATGGGAAATCCCGACATATTCGTCGAAGGCATAATTCCATAAAAGAATTACTAAATAATGGAATTATTGCACTTGATTTTGTGAGGTCAAAAGAAAATATTGCAGATCCGTTGACCAAAGGATTAGCTAGTGAGCTAATTTACAGTACATCGAGGGGGATGGGGCTAAAGCCTATTGAAATATCATCACCTACAACGGTAACCCAACCTAAGTGACTGGAGATCCCAAGATCTAGGTTCAATGGGAAAACAAGTTGTTGAGTGGTTTTGTGAGAGCACTAACTAGGAGGAAACTCCTCTCTCATCCCTATGGTGTAAAAGTGCTATCTGTAACGTAAAAGAGGATGAGTCTTGACTCTTAATGTCATCTATAGCTGATTATCAGTGGGGTGTATAGTTACAGAACATCCTTGATAGATGCACCTATATGAGTGTGGAAGTGGGGCCGCTTCCTATGAGAATTTAGGCTGATTCTCTAGAGCGCTCATGAATACCAGGATTTTGCACATGGCCGATAACGTGCACAACCGTTTGAACTCGACGACATTTTTTAAGTTGCGGTGCGTGTGATAAGTTGTTAATTCATTATAACAAGAGATTGGTTCAAGACATAGTTCACCATTATCTTTATGAATTCGACATATCTACACTAAGTCAAGGTTCAAGTCCAAAAGACACCTTGGCCTATTCACCATAACTTAGTTTTCGTAAGGTCTTTTACTTCACTTAAAACTTGTTTTTGTGGGGGATTGTTGCTGTTTTTCTGTTTTTGCTGTGTAAAAACAGCATAGTATGTTTTCAAAACAAGTTGTAAGTGTTTGTGTTTTGTTTGTGGGAACTCTTTAGTCCCACATCAGAAAAATAGAAAACTTTTCAAGGACTTATATATGTTTTCTCTCCTAGTGTGGTGTGATAAAATGAGAAGGGCTTAGCCCTCGCGCATGTGGGGGCCCAAGGGGAGGTCCAAAGGTTTCTAATGGGAATTTGGCGAGTCGGGCCGAAAACCCTTCATGTGCGCGCGTTGCGGGTCGCGGCGGTGCGCAAATATCAAAGACACACACACACGCGCGGCCGGCCGAGCCGAGCCGGGTCGGGTCGGGTCGCGCGTGTGAGTCCTTGGATATGATATATTTTTAATCTTATTTTATTTCTTCTTTTTATTTGTCTGTCTCTTGGGTTGCTCTCATTATTTCCTAGTTACCGTTTTTTTACCGTTTAAACATTTAATTCGTTTTAAGAGAATTTATTCTCTTACGTTATAACTTGGAAGGTTTCCTTTAGCTTCTTTATTTTCTATAAAAAGAGATTTCGGGTTTTCTAAACAGAGACAGAAAATCATCACAGCATAGCTTTTCTCTAAGCACAGTATTTCTGGTTCCTAAAACTGTTCGATTTTTTCCTTCGAGATTTTTGGGAGTCGTCGAGTTCGTTGCAGACCAAAGGAAAGCTAGTGCTCCATTCCTTTGGGTAGAGATCGTTGAATCCTGGAGGTGACCGCAGTAGAACCTGAGAGCATCGTAGTTGTTGAGGACTACCAGGGGCGTTTTTCACCTTAAGGACAGCGTGTTCAATACGTGCCTCGATCTATCCTTTTCGGCTAAGTTCTATCTCTTTTCTTATCACTATACAGAATTTTATGCTACAGTTATTTTGGATTGAAATCGTCTGCTGCTTTACATTGCTTCGATTCTAGTTATATTTGAATTGCATACAGAATTATTCCAACAATTACGAGGTTCACTAATTTTTACGAATCATACTGCAAACCGGTTCCTCGGTTCCTGGTTTGGCATAGTAGGTAACGAATCATGTAATCCTGGTCCAAACTAACGATCAACCAGAATACGAGGTTCAATTGTAACGGCAATTGAAGCCAATTGGATGCTGATTATGAAACTCGATCCCAAAGCTCACATTGGGTAATATCTTCCGTTCATGATTTTAATATGGTCGAAAAAAAAAAAAAAGAAGTGTATATAGAACATGTTCTTGATGCCTTATCGCAATAGTGGAAGAGGGGCATGGGATTGGCTATGAATCTACATGGCTTTTGAATTATTATTATGAAAAGGACGAAAGACCAAGGGAGAATATAATTTGGTATGGATTTGCATGAAAGGAGAATAAATTCGAGGGTGATCTTCGCAAGTGTCGCGGCCCACGGTTGAACCTAACCTATATGCACCTGAACTACGTGAGCCTCTATTGCAAGCATAACTGCAAGTGGGATGAATCATAGAGGTAACGAGAATCGTGCACGTGCATGACGTGTGCCTGCATGACGTATGCACGTTTTTATTTTTGGAAGGCACGTATGCACGTGTTACACGTTCATCACATTACATGGCGGACTTGTCTAGGTGTTAATAAGGTGATAAGAGTCACTTTTATGACTAATCACCGAGGGTTCGGATTTGGTTTGATTTATTTTGTTTTTTCTAATGTCACATCAAGTCTAATCTTGTTCCCTTAATACTTTTAAAGCTAATTTTGTAATTATGAGAAAAAAAATTGCCACCATCTTTTTCATAATTATAGAACTGGCATTCAATGTTGCATTGAAATTGGGAACTCCGCTTCACGGGTGAAGCAGAGGTCCGATTCATATTTAAACTCATAATTGAAATAGTTAAAAGAGTTAAGATTTGATAATATATTTGGGAGTACGCTTTGGGAATACCTATAGACTTATAATATTTGGTTATGTATATGTGAAGAATTACCATTATATAGGTCGCTTTTTTTCTTTTTGGTCGGAACCTCAAAGGATCGTGAGTCATGACTATACAAGTTTCGGAACATGGAAGATTCCGGACTTTCAAGCCTTGGACATATGATGTTTTGTGCTTAGTGAGTGAATTTCAAGAACTTTAAATTTATTAATTTGGTACTTAGTTCAGCACATTATCTGAAGTAATAGGCACATGATCAGAAGGAGTTGGTGCCTAAATAAAATAAATAAACAAAATGAGCTCAACTATAAGTAACAGAAAAAGTACATCAGATCAATAAATGCCTAAAATTGCATTTGTAAGTAGAAAATTCTATATCATTGTAGGGCCTACAAAACCTCCTATTACCTGCAGAAATTTCTCCTTGATACTCTTAAAGTCTTAGAAAATGTTTAAAATATCTTTGATATTTTTAAAAATTATTAAATTACCTATAAATAAAAATTACTAAAAATATCACTGAATTTTCTTGAAAAGTGTACCATGTTGTTCAAAATTATTTAAAATATTTATTGTGTCAATGTAGGCTTTTTTGAAATTTAAAAAAAAAAAAAGGCCTTAAGCCTCACATGTGTTTGAAAGTTAACAAAAGAACAATACATAAAATGCAAAACCAAGGAAAAAGAACACAACCTTACAATATCCAGTGAGATATATAAAGGTGGCTGTCTCCACAACTCCGGAATCCTAATGAAGAAAATATTAATCCTTAATTACCAATTATATTGTGTGAAGGAGAGCCATTGAAGCTGCAAATGGATATCATAAAGTCGATAGGCGGTAGGCTATACGTGCAAGATGTAGTGTGGATGTGTGTGCACCCATGCCTCCACACGTGTGGGTGGTATACCACATGGGGAAGGAATGGCCATATCCACATGAATGAGAGATAGGGGGTGGGGGGGAAGCACATATATCTACAACCTTTCAAAAAACATCCCCCCAAATGTCCCCCACATAAAATCATACTAGAAATGGATAGTTTTTTTTAGAGAGAATAATTTTACTAAGCTAGATATGGATATATAGAGAGAATAATATTACAAAGCCTTTGAACAATACTTAATAGAGAGGGTATCATATAAAGAGGGGCATAAATGGAACTTACATGTGGAATATATGTGTGCATACATTTCCTAACTCTAGGCGCCCTAAAAAAGCAGTGGTAATTTCAAAATTTTCAATCTTATTTTATTCATCTCATTTTTCTTCTTTCATAGAATTTTTTGAAGCTAAGACCACGCTGCCTCACGAAGCGGAGGTCCTGAATTCGAATCCCCTCCCTCTGTTGGCCACCCTCAGGGAGTAATCCCGTCTTACCTGTTGCGTGTGTCTTGGGGAGTGTTGCACGTGCCCAAGGGAATAGTCAGGTGCTCTAAGAGGCTTGGATACCCTCGTTTCCTAAAAAAAATATTGAAGCCAAACAACGTGAAAAAATCATCCACGGCCCTCCACAGACAACTTTGATTCCCGAATCTTGAGGCCTAAGCAGTATATATACCACCCTAACCCACAAACCCAAATCATACACTCGCTTAACAGTACTAATTTCTTCTTCTTGTTCTTCTATATTACTCACTTTCCTATTTTTTTGAAGCCAGCCTCCAATTTTTCTTAAGGTGAGCACTTGAACATCCTTCCATTTCAATGTTTTTTTTCTATGTGCAACTCCGATAACCCTTTTCACAGCGATAACCGAAACAGAAGTCTGGATCGAGCCCCATGGTCGAACGATATGATCATGGTTCGATTTGCGCTAACTATCAAAAAAGAACTTGGAGTTCTAGTTTGATGCTGTTTCTCTAATATGAGCTATTAGGTGTAGTTTTAATGCATGCTGTTAGTGGTTGATTCAAGTACTACTGGTAGTATCATAATAAGAGAGAAGTGTTAGTATAGCTTTAACATAGAGGAGAGACCATTTGGGTATCTTTTACTGCTTAATGGAGCTGGATTTTTGTTGTTGTTTCCTCATTTGAGCTGAAATATGGTTTCTTTTTTGTAATTTGGATTTTAGAGATAGAAGATGAGCAGGCTAGGAGATTGGAATTGCAGGTCATGCCAACACCTGAACTTCCAAAGGAGGGATTCGTGCCAACTGTGCGGCTACCCGAGGCTGGGTGGATCAGCAGTCGGACGTGGGTTGATCGGCCGGGCTGGAGACTGGTACTGCTCCGCCGCCAACTGTGGAACCCACAACTTTGCCGTCCGATCGAACTGCTTCAGGTGTAGCGCATTGAGAGATGATTCCAATGGTGGGAATGAGTTCAGCCGCCCTGGATGGTTGTCTGGTGATTGGATTTGCACCAGGTGAAATTTACTTGTACATTTTATTCCACAGAGAGAATACCCACATTAGTCTAGATTAGTATAAAATAATGTACAATTACATCACCAAATCTAGTCTGAATTGCTTCACAAGATTAAAAAAAAATGGTTTTGATCGGTGTACAAGCGCCGAGTCTTAGTTAAATAAGTGTAGTTTTCTTTCTCCTTTGTGTCTGCAGTGTGTGGACATGAATATTACATACCCATGTAGCTACTGTAGTATCATTGTGGATTGATTCCATTTTTTTTATTCCTAATTTAGTATTGAGTTCATTTTGGATTTGTAGGTGCAATGAACATAATTTCGCTAGCCGGAAGGAATGTCACAGATGCAATGCACCGAGGGATTACGGTAACAAATATTCATTTTCAACTTAGCTTTTCCATTTTGGGGGATGAACATGGCTAACTGTATCATCTTCTTTGCCTAACTGTATTCATTTTCATTACACTTACAACATTCATGGCTTTTATTTTCAGGTAGTGCAGACTAAGGAGAGAATCAATAGAGATTATCTCATTAGTATCCCAAGTTACTCTTTTTTTTTAATAAGGTGCGAGGACCGGAACTTGTTGAATCATGGTTGAGGACCCATGTTCACTTGAGGCCATATCCATCAGCATTTTGTTAGCTTTCCAGTATGTAACAAGTATAGCCACGTAGTTCTTCTGGTGGTTCCAATATAATTAATAACCAGTGTCCTTGTATTAGAGAAGGTTATGGTTTCATTGTGTTTTGCATGAAGCTTATGAAATTCCTTCTCTTTCTTATTAATGGAGATATTGTATGTTTAGCATGATGCTCTCTCTCTCTCTCTCTATATCTCTCTTAAGGGATTTTCCTAACATATATCTACAATACAAGACAGCTTTGACAGTGCTTTCATCAATCATAAGTATCAATCGAAGTTGCTCAAAATCTGCTAATAAATTAAAAATTAAATAAATAAATAAACTTGCTCAAGGTCCACCATTAGAGATTTAGATTCAATTACCAAGAATTATTAGATATAAGATTCAAGGAATATCTATGAGTAGTTTGCTTTAAAAAGAGAGCTGGGGGACTGACTTATGATCCTTTAAACATCAAATCTTTAAAAGGCTAGTCATTGTGAAGATAAGAACCAGATGCATTGCTCGAAAAGTATAGGATGCAATATCAAGTTCAAAGGGAGTCAAAATCCCCTCCTCTCCCCTTTTATTCTTTTCTTTTCCTTCTTTAATTGAATGACTATATGCTTCTTCAAATTTACAGAGCCATACGTCGTGAAGCTAAAAGGTCCAACTTTGGAGACTGATCTAAATAGTTGCTATAATCACAACTTAATACATTTTCATTATCAATCAAAACATCATACAAATCATTTCATCATAGTGAACATTATACTCTTTCATTTTTGTTTCTTAATAAAAAACACCATACATTGTTAGTTTATTCTAAGGGGGAGTTCTAGCGCTAATTGCGCCAACCCCTAATCGCCGCGTCAACCCCTAATTGCCAATAGGGGGAAAAGTCAAATCCCTTTTGGGTGGCGTCCAAATCCAAAAGGGGCCTTGCTTGACCATCCTCTATGGCCATTAGGAGTTGAAACATGCACTTGGCCACTAGCATTTTCCTTTATTCTAATATGATGTTATTAACATTATTTTGCATAAAAACATTCTTCTAATTAATCTTAGAACTTCCAAACATGAAGATCAAACAACCATATTTATAACATAATTTGCATTGGATTCCATATAATTTGGGCCAACAATTTTACTAGGTTCCCCTCATTGACCTCATAGGTATGCTCTATAAATATAGTAAGAAAATTGTAGGATCAGCGATCCGGATCTTCAAGAAGAGACGATTGTGGATGTAAACCAACGATTCATATTCGACCCCCTTAAATCAGATTCGAGTGATACAAGCCTCTATTAACTATGTATTAGCTTCCATGCTATGTTCTTATATAGTAATAATCACCCTTTAATGGGGAGTTAATCTCCTGTAATCGATGTCTTTATGGTTACCGTTACATACAATCTGGCCAAGGGTTTTAGACCATTCTTAATGATCATATCAAATGACTATTAACCAATAATTCTAATACTCTCACTTGGCTTTAAGAGCCATTTTGCATAAGATTTATTGTAGCCTTATTCAATCAACATATCCGACAATCATTTTCTTCGTAATGATTTAATAATAATTTATTGGGTTTTTTTTGTGAAAAACCCCTATCTTTTCAGCTATTTGTAAATACCCCCTTACCTTTTGTGATTTTGTATTTTACCTCACTAAATTGTAAATCCTTTGCAAATCCACCCTTTCATCCATAAAGTATTTAACGGATGTTAAAATTTTGATAAAATGACCATTTTAACCTTTTTTCATTATTTCAATGAGATTTGTAAAAAAAAATTCTCAAGTGCTTGGAACCCACTAACTATGGTTAAGATTCACTCATCCTAGGATTCATGCATCTAACCTTAGTTTTTAGAAAAGGAAAAATATTAACCTTAGGTTGATTATATACTTAACCACAGTTAAAGAGGGATCTACAAGTCGCCATGTGTCCCTTTTAACACTCACTACTTGTGGTTAAGATTCACTCACCCATAGGGTTCATCCATCTAACCTTGGATTTTAGAAAAAAAATATAAAGAAATGTTAACCTTTGGTTGATTATGTTTAACCACAGTTATAGGGGGTCTACGTGTCTATAAGATGTATCCAATTTATTTTTGTGATGATAGTTTGTCGCCAACTATGGGGAGTGGGGTGTGCTTTTGTATGCTGATGAGGAGACCATATGGGCAGCAGCCCTCTCGCAAACGAGATACACTGCCTTAAAACAAAAATATTGGGTTTTTTGCACACAAAAAAACTCTATCTTTTCATCTATTTGTAAATAACTATGCTTAAGCATAATCAACATAAGGTTAATATTTTTTAAAAAAAAATTTCTAAAATCAAAGATTAGATGGATAGATGAACCCTAAAAAAGAAAAAACCCCTAGGGGTAAGTGAATCTTAACCACAATTAGTGGGTGTTAAAAGGAACATGTGACGACTTGTAGAGCCCCCTTTAACTGTGGTTAATTATAATCAACCTAAGGTTAGTATTTTTCTTTCTCTAAAAACCATGGTTAGATGGATGAATCCTAGGGGTGAGTGAATTTTAACCATAGTTAATGGGTTCCAAGCACTTGTGAAAAGTTTTTACAATTCTCATTGAAATAAGGTTAAAAAGGTCATTTCATCAAAATTTTAACATTCGTTAACTCCTTTATGGATGAAATGGTGCAAAGGATTTAAAAGTTAGTGGGGGTAAAATACAAAATCACAAAAGAGAAGGGGGTATTTACAAATAACTGAAACGATAAGGGGTTTTTTGTAAAAAAAAAAACCTAATTTTACAAAAAACCCTAATTTATTTCATGCGATGTGATCTAGAAGAATATAAAATCCTCATTTTTAACCACATCTCAGACATGTTGTTATGATTCGATTAGCACATCAATGTCGGCTCGGTTCTTGGAATAAGAATTTTATGGATCCATCGGTCTTTGCCAACTTCAATTTATCAATGAATTATTTTAATTAGATGACTTTTGAAGCAGTGCATTAACATGACATTTTTTTATGCTTTAACGGAGGTCTTATTTTTTTGTTATATATATTTTTTATTCTACAACACCTCCCTAAGGGTAAACTTATAACTGGATATTTTGTCCAGGTTATCAACCAAATTAGCTTCTATGTAACTCAATGTTGCTACCTATATGTTTAATTCTTTTTGTAAGCACCCAATTTTTACATCCCTCTCTTAATCATGATTAACAGTCTTAACCATGGTTAGCTTATCCTAACCCTAGTCAAACCATAGGTAAAACCCTAGTCAAACCATAAGTCTAGAGCCCTAACCTTAGGTCTAACCCTAGGTCCAACCCTAGGTCAAACCCTAGTCGAACCCTGTTGCAAAAAACCATTAATTAATCTGAAAAATCCCAAGTCCCTATCCTTATGATCCAAATCACACTCCACTAGAAGCCCAAGCCCACAAACCTAAGCCAAGACCCAACCCAAAACAAAACGAGCATTGTAGCCCAAAGGCCAACCTCAGCTCAAGGACCTTGTTTCTTTGTGTGGCATAAGCCCAGATACCCCCCTTTGGTGTTTCGACCAGGCAAGCACCCAAACTGCAGATTTACCCCTTTCCTTTTTAGTGATCAATTTTGAATTAAAGGGAGGAGGGGCCAGCCTGTATGCTTGAAATTTCCAGCATTCAGGTGTATTAGGTTGACCCCCCCCCCCAATGGGCTCCTATCTCTCCCTTAAATTACCTTCCTGCCCCCACCTCTCCTAAGTCTATTAATAATACCAAGCATTCAAGAGAAAAGAGGAGAAGGAAATTTTTGGGCAAAACCTCTATTCTCTACACCCAGCACAACAGCATCAAAGATTCTCCTTTCTTCTTGGAAGCTACAGCCTAAGGCACTGAGTTGGACTTGAGGGAAAGCTTGGGCTGCCCCTCCTCTTAGGTCACTTATCGTAGCTGTGGTAGTCCCCTTTGCAAGTCTATCTTCTCATTCCCTTAAAAAAAAAAGAGAGAAGTGAAGCAAAAGGGTAAGCTTTGCCCTTACTTTTTTTTGATGTTGTATAGTCAGTATACTCCTGGTCCTCTTCTAGGGGTAATTTTTTTTTGTTCTTCCTATAGCTAAGAGCTTTTTTTAGAATAGTGGAGGTGGTATTCATCCCCTTCAATGGGATAGAAGACCACCCATGAAAATTGCAAGTTGGACGTGCAAAAGAAAAAAAAACAACGCTGTTTTTTTTTTTGTTTCATTATTTATTTTTTGTAGCCCAACTGGCCTTGTGCACTAACCCTTTGCTTGCCTGTTTTTCGGAGAGAATTGTGCCTTCTAACCAGTGTCAAAGTTAACCCCAGTTAAGACCCCAAGCTTCAGCCCCAGACCAAGCAAAGCTAGTTTAGCTTCGGTTCTTTTACAGTACAGTAGACTAGAATCCTTTATTTTTTTTCTCTTTGTTGTTGCTTATGGCTTAGATTGCTTTGGCTTGTCCTAGCTATTTGCTTGCATTGTGCCTTCTAACCAGGGTAAAATTTAACCCCAATTAAGACCCCAAGCATCAGCCCCAGATCAAGCAAAGCTAGTTTAGCTTTGGTACTTTTACTGTACAGTAGACCAGAATCCTTCTTTCTTTTTTTTCTCTCTTTGTTGTTGCTTATGGTCTAGATGCATTGGTTTGTCCTAGCTGTTTTCTTGCATTGTGCCTTCTAACCAGGGTAAAAGTTAACCCCAGGTAAGACCCCAAGCATCAGTTCGTGACCAAGCAGAGCTAGTTAGAGTCGGTTCTCAAATGTTGTGCAGTAGACTAATTCTTAGTTTTTCACCTAGGTTATTTCTTAGATTAGTTTACTATTTTGAGGGACTTAAGTATCCACTTCTTTGGGCTGAGCCCCAACACTACTGGCCGGCCTAGCAGGGGCCTCTCCAAGCCTTTCTCGGCTCAGGCCAATGGACTGCCCCCTTGTGGCAGTAGCCTCCATTCATTTTTTTTGACTTCCCCTCTTTGATTCAAGATCACCTCTTTCTTTGTTAGAGATTTGTTTAACCCAAGTTATTATTATTATTTTTTACGTAGGAAAACTCCAGAAAGGCATGGGGGGCCACTCCAAGCCCTGTGCAAGATTTTGGAAGTTTCCTAAGCTTTAATTAGGGTTAAGCATAACCCAAGTTAGCTCGCTTTCAATTTGGGCATCTTATCTAGGCATAAACCATTCTTTGTGAATTTTTTGGACTAAACTAAGGTTAAACTTTACCTTGGTTCAACCCTCTTGCCCCATGAATTTTTAACCAAGGGTAAACTTAACCCTAGTTAACTCTCATACCCTAGGTTGGAATCTATTCAAAATTAAGAAAGATAGAAAATATTCACACAAAAAAAACAACAATAGAAAATCAATAACCAAAATTAAAGCCACTTCGGTGCACATCCTTAACCATGGTTAACAATATTAACCATGGTTAACCCACCCCATTAGCCACTCCAGTGCGACCCTTAGCCTCCTCGACTAATCAACCCTAGCCTCCGGGTTAATCCCTAAGTCACTCCAGTGCGTACACACACATCCCTTAACCCCGTTACGGGTCTAAGGTACCGCCCGAACTACGCTCGGTCTGATTCTGTCTCAACCGGTACGTAGGCAATCCAACTCGGGTTCAACCCTAGTTAGGATTTTCTCATTTCTTAGATTAGCATCACTCTAAACACTTAGACATTTTTAGTAACTTTGAATTAATTTGGCTTAAACCTATGGAGTAGTAACCGTCTTATACGGGGGTCTCAGGGTGCCTAACCCATTCCCCGAGACTTAATCGAACTACCTACCCTAACTCTAATCGAGACCATTGTCCTTAATCTAAACCTGGTTCCTATTCCACGCACTAAATAGGTGGTGAGTCTTAGACAATCCAATGTGAGCCCCCTTAGGGCCTTTTTTAGCGTCATTCCTCCGTAGGGTCTGGCCCGAAAGGAAATGCAGTAAAATCTCGCGCTCACACTTTTCACACAACGCAGCATTCTCTTTACCACTTGCCAATAAGTCATCGTAGGGTTACTTTAGAATCTGCTTATGAAACCCAAAACATATGCTAAATTTTTTATCTCATATACACTATTGCATACATGATGCTTTCCATATATCGAGTAGAGTTATCCTTGCCTAACAAGTTTTTCCTTTCGACTCATATTTATGTTCTTACCCTACAAGGGTTGACAACTAAGCAATTTGGTTTTTTCACGCTAATCTAAGAGTTCTCCCAACATGCTTTTATGACCATTTAAGCCATTTTAGTTTTTCCACACCATCTTGCGGGTTCTCCCAAAACTCTTTTTCAGACTACTAAGTCATTTGGTTTTTCCACGCTAACCTGCGGCTTCTCCCAAAATACATTTACAATTGCTAAGTCATTTGGTTTTTCCATGCTAATCTGCGGGTTCTCCAAACATGCTTTTCTGTTTATGTCATCTTAATTTTGATATTTGCACTTACACGTATTGATCATTGATATTTGCAGTTACACGTATTGATCGATCATCAATATATAAGGTCTTTTCCATGCTATACAATGAGTTTACCCATCATATATGTATCAAGTCATGAAGTTTTTCAATGCAATACGTGCAATTTTCCATCAAACTTTTCTTATCAAGTCAAGAAAATTTTCCACATTAAACTAACAGGTTCTCTCTTCATACTTGCATTATGATTACTAAGTCATGAGGTAATTTTACGCCATAATGCATCTTTATCCATCATGCTTACCTTTCAAATGTGTGACTATTAATATTTTTCTATTTTAGGATTCATCTTATATTTGTATAGTAATTATCTACTAAAGTATGAGGTTATTTCACACTATCATATGTGTTCCTCCATGAAACATATATTTACACATAGATAATTTAATAGTCATTTTCTTTTAAATCAAGATTACTACAATATAAAATTATGCTCCCACTATTCTATACATGTCCACATTGATAGAATTATTAGTTTACATGCTAATCTACATTGACAATATTATATATTAGCTTACATGCTAATGATCATATCTGTTAATCATCAATCAACATGGATCAAAGCTAAGTTTCCTAACCTTTTAAACCAAAGTGATTCACTATGTTACTCGTATACTAAGTTTCGTATTCATGTTTATCACTTTATCACTAATGTACTCATCTAGTCATTAATTAGAATCATATATGATCAACTAACATAGCATGCAATATTTAACACAAGAAATTAAAAATTAACATAAAGAGTTTGGGTTTCAAAAACCTGACCGTTCATTGGTAGTGTTACCAATGCGTATGTCCAACATATGATTTTTGAACCGCAATTGATCTCTCTTATGTTCACCACATCTCCAGGAGCACACTAATTGAAATGGATCTAAAATCGGAGTTAAATCGGCTTCGATATTGTAAAGAATGCAAAGTCAATATATAATAATAATGTCTATGCACTTTATGAGCACAGATTTTTTATTCACTGGTTTTCGATTAGGAGTCGTCACTTATTAATTCTGAGGGATAAATTACAGATATGGATAAGGTCTTATAGTCTACATGAGTTTCTAGGTAAGAGGTTCAATTAAATCTCAGGGAAGGTGTTAGGCACCCTAGAACCCCCATTTTACAATGGTTACCTACTCCCTAGGTATAAGCCAAATTAATGTCAAAGTTTTATTTAAATGCCTAAGTTTTAGAGTATACTAATACAAGAAAGGAAAAATTCCTAACTAGGGTCGAACTAGGGTAGGGTTGCCTACGTACTCACATGGGATGAGATCAGACCAAGCGTAGTTTTGACACATGAGCCCATGTCGAGGCTAGGGGAGTGTGTGTGTACCAGGGGTCACTAAGACTTAGTCTGGGGACTAACGTTTGATTGACTGGGTTGGTCAAGTGCGTGGTTTAGGGTTTGGGCACGGAGGCCAAGGTTTAAGCCCGGAGGCCTAGCCATGGGTTAAATGGTGAGTTAGCCATGGTTAGGAATGCTAACCATGGTTAAAAAGGTCCAACATTAGATTCTTGGTCCCTTTTACATTATTTTTTTTTTTAGATTTTTCCCAAGGTTAAATGGTTTTAACTATGGTTAAAAGTTAATCGGGTTTAACTTTAACCCAGTTAAGGTTCTGGTCCGATCAAGGGTGGACCCAGGTAGCATGGCAGGACCTAGAATGGCCTCCTACCTGATATGGGCCTTGCAGGGCCATTGTTGTATGAAAACAGTAGGGTGTGGGGTAGAATAATCACCGTCAATCCCATTTCTTTACATAATGGAATTGGCGAGGTCAAGGTTGATGCTCAGGGAGTTCTAGACCCTTGAAAGTGTTCAAGGGACTAGTCACAAGTCTTGGGCCGGTCTGGATTAGGCCCACGGTGGTCATTTTCAATGAGAACTAGAAATCTCAGAATGTCGATATCCGTTTACCGATATTCTGGACATTTTCTAGTTTTGGTGATTTTAACCATAGTAAGATGGATCGAGGGAGCCTGGAAGGACCAGGGATGATAGAAGGAGGTCTTGGGGGCCTAAACTAGGCCTTGGAATGGACCAGGGCCCACCTAGATACGGCCTAGAACTACTGAAATAAGGAAGACCCAAAATGGTGGTACAGTGTTTACCGCCATTCTGGAAATTTTCCTGTAACCGATTTTTGTTGCTTGTTCCAGGGTATTCCTTATAGCTTCAAGGGTACCCTAGGCGTGCAAACCCACTCAAGAATGAAAAAAAAAGGTTTTATCTCCTTGAGGGGATCACATGCCTATGGGGAAGGCTAGGGATCCCTACTCTTGGCTTTGCAGTGAAACCAACATCCCCTAGAATTAGGACCAGGGGCTCACATGTAGATTCAAGAGAAAAAAGAGGGGTAGGGGAGGGCCCTACCCTACTGATAGGCTTGCAAGTGGAGGTGAAGTCTACAACAGTGATGCTGGGGGAGAAGGGATTCTTCTACAGGGATGGGGAGCCCAGGCTGGAGCTCAGGGAGGCTCCTTTCTCCTTGGATTGAGATTTCAGAGAGGGGAGCATCTCTGTGTGCGTTTCCCCAGCGTTTTCTCAAGCTTTTCTTGGGGATTTTCAGAATGAGCTCAAGCTTGAAGATGAGTTTGGATTTATAGGAGAGGAGTCTAGGGACACCCTAGGGATTAGTACTAGGGTTGTTGAAGGTTTCAGAGGCGAGAGGGGGTGGCCAGAAGGCATGCCTGGTGCACTGAGGGAGTAGGCGGAGTCTAATTTTATGTAAACTGAGAATGACGGTAATTCCAGTACCACTATTCCCCTACATAGGCAAATTGATAATGACGGTAGAATAATTACCGCCATTCCTTAACTTTTACAAAAATGGACTTACCAATTTTTAAATGCTCATGCACGCAATACCTTTCTACCGACATTCTTGAGATATTTGAATTTTAGTGCTTGAGTCCTCTCCTAGGGCTTGGCTAGGGTCTATGGGCCTTGTATGGGCCCTAGGTTGTTTAGCTACAGGTTGAGGCCTCCAGGGCCTTGGGCCCATGCTCTAGGTTTGTAGGATTAGGGTTGGACTAGGGCTAGGCTAGGGTTAGCTAGGGATTGACTAGAGTTCACCTAGGGTTTCACTATGGTTAACCTGTTAACTTAGGGTGGTGGACCTAGGGTTGACCTAATGTTTGACTGGGGTTAACCATCATTAAATTGTTTGACCATGATTAAGGAGGGGTGTAAAAATTGAGTGCTTACACACTTTATATTGGATCTAATTGAGTGCAGAGCCCACGAATGACCCATGCTCACTTTGAGCCTTGGCACAGTTAGCTTGACTTGGTTTAGCTTTGGTCATGTCGGGCTAGCTCGGCTTAGCTCGGCTCGGTATGACTTGCATAAGATAACAATGGCTTGGCTTATTTTAGCTTTGGATAAGCACATGTGATACCATTAAAGCGTAAAGCTAATACACTAAATCAATGTCAATGTATAAACCAACACTGTATAAGACTTCTCTCTTTCTATTTACCTTCAAGCGTCCCTCAAAGCAATTCTAAAGCTAATACACTAAATTAGTGTATTAGCTCAACACCATATCTAAAATTGTTATATGTATATCCTTAACGACCTCAACCTTCTTTATTTCTTTCTTTGACCTTTCATCTTTTGGAAAAAATCTAAAGACATCAAAATCGCTACTTTTATGAAACCAGCCTAACACAGTGCTATTACTTCCCAACATTCGTAAACCTCTCTTCCTTCTTTTTTTTAATTCAACAGAGAGAAAAAATTGCTCTCGTAAATGAGGCTCTTCTCACCACAGCAATCCTCAATGGTTCGAATGCCTTAACCAATTCCCATAGCAGGTCAAGCATCCTCTTAAACAGCGATACATAGAAGTAAACCTTCCAATACTGGTAACTAGAGATTCCAATCTAATTACTGCAACACTAAGGTTTCTCACACGGTTTTATCAGAGTAACTCCAGTCATAATTTAAACCGTTAATGGCTTCAAAGAAGCTCACTATTAAGGCTCTAAAGAAGGTGATACCGCAATGAAAGAAACAACATTTTTGTTGTCTGCTGGATTGGAATGATCACTACCTATGAGCAAGTCGAACGACCCAAAGAGCCATGGATGTTGTTTATGCTAGAGGAGGGTCTTTACCCCGATTCCATCACCACAATTATCATCACCTCTATTGTTGGGTCATCAACAAAATTCATCATATGGCCACCAAACCACCTCTTCCTCTTCATCTCTTCCCAAGGCTCTGATACCAGGATCGGCGATTCAAATCATCAAGAAGAGATGATTGTGGATGTAAACCAACGATTCATGGTCAACCCCCTTAAGCTAGATCGAGTGATACAAGCCTCTATTAACAATGGATTAGCTTACATGCTATGTCTTTATATAGCAATAATCATCCTTTAATGGAGAGTTAAACTCCTGTAACCGATGTCTTTATGGTTACCGTTACATAAGATTTGCCCAAGGGTTTTAGACCCTTCTTAAGGATCATATCAAATGGCTATTACAACCAATAATTCTAATATATATATATTACTGGTTAAAAAGAAACTATACATTCATTAGGGTTTCTCCTATAATCAATTATTTAGTTTTTAATAAGATTCTTATCTTCTTTTAATCTAGCTTTATTTTACTTTATATGACTTGTTAATGTCAGTCAAATGCATCGCATCACATCATTCAAGTAAACTTGTTTTATAGCATCTAGCCTGGGTACTCCAAGCTGTTGGACCAGCTGGATATAACTAGTAAAGTATTGGTACCCTTTTCATCATCTTTTTTTTTTTAATATAAAAGCCGCCTAGTAGAGATAGGGGGTTTAGCAGATCCCTACCTATTTATTAGATAAAATGTTGAAAATTACAAGAAAGACAAAAGGGAGGGGGGACATAAAATCAAAACCCCTTAACTTAGGAAGCAATTACATAATACAAACATTGTCAAAATCCATCCTTCAAAGACTTTTAACCGGATTAGGAACCTCAAAAGAGGGGAAAGTCAAATCCCTTTTGGCTCAGGCAAACATTATTAGCAAACCAATTTGCAACTAAATTAAATTTCTTGTAAATATGATGAATATTATAATTGAAACTAAAAAGTCAATTATCAATAAATTTCCTTCAATACCCAGCTCACCAAGGAGTATTAGAGAGAGAAGCAAATGAATTTACAACCAACATAGAATCAGATTTGATTTCAATATACTTGATGTTCATTGAAGCACAAACATTTAAGCCATCGAATAAAGCTCTGAATTCAACTAAAATATTAGTAGCATCTTACTCAACAAGAAAGGGCATATAAATTCATGTTTATGAGCAGTTTGTCATTTACACAATATCAATGTCATCAAGTGAAGACATTTATCATACTCATTTTACTCTTGAAAGCCCATTTTGAAAACCTTTAATCATGATCTTAGAATATCTTTTTGATAATCCCGAACCCTAACAAAACATGCCCGAATATACCATTCTAATTTGCTAGTGAATTCAATTGGCTCTTTTTTTGTCGGAGAGGGGGCTAGAATGCACCATTTGTCTAATGTTAATAGTTTGGGTTGGTGGGTATTAGTAAATGGTGAATGACAATCTTTCTTGAAACATCATTGAAGGAAAGCTTCCCCTCCTTGGACTTGATCCCATAACTATTTTTTTTTCTCTTTTAGGATTAACCCTATATTTGTATTGTAATTATCTACTAAAGTATGAGTTATTTCACACTATCATATGTGTTCCTCCATCAAACATATATATATTGATCATCATCAATATCATTTACCCATAGATAGTTTATAGTCATTTTGTTTTAAATTAGGAGTATTACAATCTAAAATTATGCTCCCACTATTCTATACATGTCTACATTGATAGTATTATTAGCTTACATGCATGCTAATCTACATTGACAGTATTATATATTAGCTTACATGCTAATCATATCTATTAATCTTCAATCAACATGGAATAAAGCTAAGTTTTCTAATCTTTTAAACCAATGTGATTCACTATGTTTCTTCGTACACTAAGTTTCGTATTTGCGTCTATCACTTTATCACTAATGTACTCATCTAGTCATAAGAATCATATATGACTAACTAACATAGCGTGCAATATATAACACAAGAAATTAACAGATAATATAAAGAGTTTGGGTTTCAAAAATCTGACCGTTCATTGGTAGTGTTACCAATGCGTATGTCCAACATATGATTTTCTGAACCGCAACTGATCTCTCTTATGTTCATCACATCTCCAGGAGCATGTTGGTTGAAACAAATCTAAAATCAGAGTTAAATCAGCTTCAATGTTGTAAAGAATGCAAAGTCAATACACAATAATAATGTGTATGCAAACACTGGATCTAATTGAGTGTAGAGCCCACGAATGACCCATGCTCACTTTGAGTCTTGGCATGGTTAGCTTGGGTTGGTTTAGCTTTGGTCATGTCGGGCTAGCTCAGCTTGGCTTGGCTCGGCTTGCCTTGCATATATAAGATAACAATGTCTTTTCTTATTTTAGCTTTGGATAAACACAAGTGACACCATTAAAGTGTAAAGCTAATACATTAAATCAATGTCAATGTATAAACCAACACTGCATAAGACTTCTCTTTTTCTATTTAACTTTAATCCCTTAAAGCAATTGTAAAGCTAATACACTAAATCAATGTATTAGCTCAACACCATATGTAAACTTTTTATACTTATATCCTTAACGACCTCAACCTTCTTTATTTCTTTCTTTGACCTTTCATCTTTTGGAAAGAAATCTAAAGACATCAAAACCGCTGCTTTTATGAAACCATCCTAGCATAGTGCTATTACTTCCTAATGTTCTCGTAAACCTCTCTTCTTCTTTCTTTTTTTTTTAAAAAAAAATTCAACAGAGAGAAAAAATTACTCTTGCAAATGAGGCTCTTTTCACCAAAGCAATCCTCGATGGTTCGAATGCCTTACCCAGTTCCCGTAGCAGCTCAAGTGTCCTCTTAAACAACGATACATAGAAGTAAGCCTTCCAAGACTAATAACCAAAGATTCCAATATTCTAATTACTACAACACTAAGGTTTCTCACACGGTTTTATCAAAGTAACTCCAGTCACAATTGAAGCCGTTAATGGCTTCAAAGAAGCTCCCTGCTAAGGTTCTGAAGAAGGTGATACTGCAGCGAAAGAAACAACCTTTCTCTTGTTTGCTAGACTACCATGATCACTGTCTATGAGCAGGCCGAACGACCCAAAAGCCATGGATGTCGTTTATGCAAGAGGAGGGTCTTTGCCATGATTCCATCACCACAATTAGCGTCGCCTTTGCTGTTGGGTCATCGTCATCAACAAAATTCATCATATCGGAACCAAACCACCTCTTCCTCTTTGTCTCTTCCCAAGGCTTTGATACCAATTGTAAAAAACAAATCATAGGATCGGCGATCCGGATCTTCGAGAAGAGGCGATCGTGAATGTAAACCAATGATTCATGGTCGACCCCTTTAAGCTAGATTCGAGTGATACAAGTCTCTATTAACTATGGATTAGCTTCCATGCTATGTACTTATATAGCAATAATCACCCTTTAATGGAGAGTTAATCTCCTGTAACCGATGTCTTTATGGTTACCGTTACATATGATTTGGCCAAGGGTTTCAGACCCTTCTTAACGATCATATCAAATGACTATTACAACCAATAATTCTAATATATATATATATATATATTACTAGTCAAAAAGCAACTATACATTCATTAGAGTTTCTCCTATAATCAATTACTTGGTTTTTAGTAAGATTCTTATCTTCTTTTAAGCTAGCTTTATGTTACTTCATATGATTTGTTGATGTTAGTCAAGTGCATCACATCACATTGTTCAAGAAAACCTATTTTATATCATGTAGCCTGGGTCCAAGTTGTTGGACCAGCTGGATATAACTAGTAAGGTATTGATACCCTTTTCAACTTTTTTTTTTAAAATGTAAGAGCCGCCTAGTAGAGATAGGGGGTTTAGCAGATCCCTACCTGTTTATTAGATAAAATGTTGAAAATTACAAGAAAGACAAAAGGGAGGGGGGACATAAAATCAAAACCCCTTAACTTAGGAAGCAATTACATAATACGAACATTTTCAAGACCCAAAAAATCCATCCTTAAAAGACTTTTAACCGGATTAGGAACCTCAAAAGAGGGGAAAGTCAAATCCCTTTTGGCTCAGGCAAACATTATTAGCAAACCAATTTGCAACTAAATTAAATTTCCTGTAAATATGATGAATATTATAATTGAAACTAAAAGGTCAATTATCAATAAATTTCCTCCAATACCCAGCTCTGACCAAGGAGTATTAGAGAGAGAAGCAAATGAATTTACAACCAACATAGAATCAGATTCGATTTTAATATACTTGATGTTCATTGAAGCACAAACATTTAAGCCATCGAATAAAGCTCTGAATACAACTAAAAGATTAATAGCATCCTACTCAACAAGAAAGGGCATATAAATTCATGTTTACGAGTAGTTTGTCATTTACACAATATTAATGTCATCAAGTGAAGACATTTATCATACTCATTTTACTCTTGAAAGCCCATTTTGAAAACCTTTAATCATGATCTTAGAATATCTTTTTGATAATCCCGCCCGAACCCTAACAAAACATGCCCGAATATACCATCCCTTATTTGCCAGTGAATTCAACCGGCTTTTTTTTAGGTAGAGGGGACTAGAACGCACCAGTTGTCTAATGTTAATAGTTTGGGTTGGTGGGTATTAGTAAATGGTGAATGGAAATCCCTCTTGCAACATCATTGAGGGAAAGCTTCTCATCCTTTGACTTGATCCCAGAACTACCATAATGAGAGGGGCACATCTCAATCGCCATTGGAACCAGAGGGGAAGGTAGGCAATGAAAGATTAAGCAGCTAGAAAATTTAAAGTAAAAGAACAATTTTATGAAAGTTACAGTAACAAAATATGGAACCCTTAAGTGATGAGAATACTTTGCTAGAATGTAAAAGGCCGATAAAAAATTTGGAAACATTGAATTTTTTTAAGGCATCATTATAGGCTATTGATTATATGCTTTTAGGGCACTGAATAATCATTAAGAAGTATCTAAAATATAAACATTTGTCATTAGATTATTGTCATACCATTTCATTGCCAAGATGATTCTTGAAATAAAAGGGTTTGAAAATAGAATTCATAAGGGCTCCGTTTGGTTGGCAAGAAAATGTAGAAATGAAAATAAATAAATAAAGATATTTATTTTTAAATGTATATGATGAAACATAAATACAATTAATATTCTACTTATATTTTCTATAAGTACGTTATTCAAATGAAAATATGATAAAAGTTTGAGCTACATTTAATTTTCCCTAAAATTAAAAAAAATCATTTACATGACTCTTCAAATTTGATTGAAAACTCTTGTCTATGAATTTTCAAATAAATGATTTATTATGTTTTTTTTTAATAAATAATTCCATTATATTTATAAGTTGATTTTTGTTTTTTGTCGTTGCTATTTTTTTTTTGAAAATTTCCATTAATCTTCCATTTTGGGGATAAAAAATGTTGAAGAAAGTAGAAGTGTTTGAAACATTGCATGTTGAATTATACATAGTCATGACCTGTGACCATGATGGGATAAATATAAAAATATAATGTGAACTCATATTTCATTTTTATTTGTGGTAAAATATTCAATCTAATAGTATATGCATAAATAATGTATATTCCAATTGTAGGTTAATCTATACATCAATTAGCATCTAACAATGAACATCTGCTGCAAATACAAAAAAAAATAAGGACAATATTATATGGGTCACATCGAGGAGACCAGGAATATCGAGTTCTTGGAGTGAGTGTGGGGGTTGATATGCTCACTTGTTAACTAGAACAAATACTAATTGGGGTTGCGGCATAACCGCATGTCATGTACCCAAAAAAGAAAATCTAGTTAGAATTACACGGTGGTTAGAAAGTATCATAAACGGCGAGAATGATTATGTTTAAATAGTTTAATAGAGCAAGGATACAAGTAGAGAACATAGTATTGATTGATTTTTCTTAACATGGTTATTTTTTAGCTCGAAAATTAGCTCTCAATAGATTTCTTTAGTAATTTAAATGTGATAAATACAATAAATATCTAACAATGGTATCAGAGCGTGTTCTTATTTTCATTTCTTCATAAAAATGCTTTCGTAATACTGACATTTAATTTTCTATGACATAAGTAATATTGAGGGTACATATTGATATTTTCTTACTTATCCAGCATGTTATTAGATAAACTACATATAAAGACTATTATAAAATGTAGAGTAGTTAGTTATAACCTCCACCAAAGGTTTAAAAAAAGTAACAAGAGAGAGTGTGAACCATATATATATAATAAAATAAGTTTTATATGGTAGAGAAGAAGTAAAAGGAATAAATTGATAATAAGATCGAGGTGTTCAGTGGTTCGGATGATCTTATCAATCTACCTTTTGACCTAGAAGATCTTCGAGGTAGTATCCATCGAACGGTGGGCATCGAGTCATGAGCATATGCAATGTAGATATACCATATAAATGTTTTTCCCAAGTGGGTTGGTGCAGGCACTATTTAAAAATTTGGTGTGCTGGCCAAGACCATGTCTCAGGAAGCAAATTTTGGAGTTCGATTTCCTTCCCCATGTTGGCCACCCTCAGAGATTTATCCCTACTTACCTGATGCATATGGTTGGGACGGTCTGCACATGCCCAATGGATTAGTCAGGTGCTCTAAGAGAGGCCCGAACACCCTCTTTTACAAAAAAAAAAAAAAAAAAAGAGATATATCATATAAAAGTAGGAATTATCTTACCCAAAAAAAAGAGGTAGGAATGCTGAAAATTCCCATCTTCTAAACTTCCTCTTTTTTAAAACCAAAATATGCTAGAACCTCAGAAGATCACTGGACCAGCCTAAGAATTTTATGGGTTGGGCTAGAAATTGTAAAGCCCATGATTGAACAGGCTTCAATGCAGATAAATGTTGGTGACCGGAAATACCAAACAATTGAGTTCCAGCTACATTATACCCATGTATTTGGCCTTCACTTTCCAATTCATGTCAAGGGTTTGGTTGGCAGATAACCACATTTAGGAGGCGAGGGGTTAACGCTAACGTGCGCCGATGTGTGATGAGATCTGATAGGTCTTTCAAGTGGGGTTGCTAGTTGCCACATACAGTACTAGTACCATCTTGAGTTTATCTTGTTAGTTTTATATTAATTTTATTTTTATGTTCTCAAGTTTCAGATTTTAATTGGGTTTTGGTTCTTCTGAGACCCTATTTGGATTCTGTTTCTACCCTAAGATTCCAGACTTCAATGGCTGCATGTAAGTCTCTCTCTCTCTGGTTTGCAGAAAATCAACCTTAAATGACCGTTGTCACATGCAAGTATGTGATTTCAATTTGTTATTTACTTATGTATGTCATCATTTTGCTTGGAAAAATGGGTATCTGATAAAATGAGCTTTGTTTGATTGAAAATTAATGGCTAGTGGCTTCTGGGTTTATTAATTTATTGCAGTAAAATGTTAGAAAACAAACCATCATTGTTCTGGAATTTCCCTTATTAACTCAGATTTTAAGAATCAATCTTTAGTGTTTCTGGGTTTGAATTGGGGCTTTCATTCTATTTCATCTAGATTATCATCATTGTTATTGTTGTGGTTGGATAGTTGGAAATAGAAACTGTTAGAATCTATTGTTTGTTTGATCTTGTTCTCTGTCGATAAAAACAATGCAGTGAAGATTTGGGTAGATGATATTCTTTCATTTTCAAATGGGGTTTTCTTGTATTTATTTTTCTGGGATTTTCTAACATTCGCTCTCTTTTTTCAAATTGACTCCTTTTGTATTTATGTATCTTGGATTTTCTAATCTTTTCCCTACCACAGGAAGTGAACATATATATTCAAAATGCATGGTACGTGCAATGTGTTATAATGTTCTTTTTTGTGTTTCTTTTAATGTTTATAGGATCTTCGAACTCGAGAAATGGGATAAATGATAAATCCCTATCGACCCTCCTTCAAACTGGCCTGTTCTAAATGGGCCTTTCTGTTTTAGCTTTCCTTTTGTTTTATATGCTTTAATTTGATGGGTAGTCGGAATAAAACTTTTGATGGTACTGTTTTCATATTTGAAGAATTTCTATTTCATGTATCTCATACTTCTTTGTGTTGCCTACTATGTTCATAAATAGCAGTGTTGGCTAATCAATAATCTTTGGCTCTAGTTTGCAAACTTGTAATGTGATTTTCTGGTGTATTTTGAACTTTGGGCTCTGATTTTGGTTTGAAATGTAACCTGTAAGCATGGCATGTGGGATAGAGGAGGACGGGGCAAATGAACATGCATAAAAGAGCTCTAGAATTCTCTCTTGTTTCTTTTATTGTTAAATGCATTGAATTTTAGATGTAACACTGACCAATATTAACCAGTTAGGAGAATTCGTCATGATTTAGGTTGGGATAATGGGCAATGTCGCTACTCCTACCAAAAGGACAAGAGGGGGTAGCCACATAGTTTGTTTCTAAAAGATTATCCAATTTAAAACCTTAGATTTGGTTGTTTGTTAATATCAGTCATGTGGCTTAAATTCTTCTGTGGGCTCTATTCTTGTAAAGTTCAGCTCTCTGTTAATATAGAATCACTTGTGTACTTGTTGTTTTGGGTCATCTCTAATTTTTAAAAAGTGGGGTACTAAAGACTTACCATTTGCTAGGGCTGATTGGTTTCAATGGCATTGGCACAACCAACAGTGTGTCTAGTCTTTACTCTTTAGAATACTTTGAAGGGTCCCTCTATGGATAATCTATATTTGTTCACTTATTTATTCAATTGCCTACTTATTCATTGTGATCTTACAATATTCATTTTGACATCATTCATTAAGGAGTCTGATTGCCTTTGGCATTGGGTGAAGGATTCTTTGGAGGCTGCTTCCTTTCGCTACCTTATGGAGCATATTTGGAAAGGGAGGAATAATCATATCTTTGAAATAAGTAATGCTCTTGAGGGGTGGTGGTGGAGTTTTTACCTTTGGTCCTCACTTATGAAAGAGCTCTAACGGATTGATATTATTAAGTTTTACTAATTGGAAAGCCATAATTCATTGCACTTCTCATGTGAATGACCGTGTATTAGTGTATAGCCTTGCCTTTGTATGAGGGTTTGTAGTTGGGATCTATTTCCCCCCTTTTCTTTTTGTTTATAAAATATTACATTGCTTATTAAAAAAGTGTCTTGAATGTTGGGCATAGAACTAGGGATCCATCAAACTATAAAACTCATAATTGATTCAGAGTAGGAGATGGAAGGAAACCGCAAGGGAGATTGTCTTTCTCATTGAATTTTTATTAGACTAAACTGATCCTAAGGTAATTGGAAATTGAAGAAAATTCCATAGCAGAGTAGATAGACCAGTAACTCCCACAGAAAAGTCTTTCAATGGTTCCCCCTCCCCCCGCTATTAGTAAAATCTTACATTGCTTGTAAAGAAGATTCCTGTGGTTTGGGTAAAGAACTAGAAATCAATCAAACTAGAAAACTCATAGTTGATTCTATGTAGGAGATGGAAGGAAAACAGAAGGGTAATAGTCTTTATCATTGAACTTTTGCAAGACCACTGATTCTCGGCTAATTGGAAATTGAAGAGCATTCCCTTAGCAAAGTAGAGAGAACTAGTAACTTCCACAGCAAACTCAAGCTCCATAAGTGACATTTCTATTAATAAATAGGACTTGCAAGTGAGTATCCAATTGAGGGCATGCAAATCGTATGAGTCTGATTGGATCATGGGGTGTACCTTAATGAGAGAAAAAAAAATCATGAGAGGTAAGTGTCGTATTTCTTTTAATGATAACACCTAGGAAGAATAAGGATCTCTGTTTATTGCAAACATCACACTGGTAGCAAAAGGATAAGGTATTAATATAAATTTATTTATTTCGATTTTCTTGATTTTCTAATTATTGAATACTCATCTTTCCTAGCAATGGTTGGCGTTACTTGCACTTATAATGAAACTTGTGTTTTGTAAACCATGGTCCATGAATACAATGTCCAGTTGCCCGTTTCAATCATGTAGCCATTGGAGGTTTTTGTTTGAAACTCTGCCATTTTCTTAGTGGAAGCATATTTGTTGCGTTTAGAGATTATCTAAAAACAAAAGGCATAAGAAAAGTAAATCTGTTTGTAAATATACTTATCTTAGTCATTTATATCTTGTTCTTATTTCAGGTAGCTCTGGAGGAGTTTCAAATATTAAAATTTCAAACTTTTACTCAGACTTCACCAGAACCAAATCTGGTAGTTTACAACCATTGTATGGAATAAGAACTTGCATAAGGCAGAAACAGGTACGATTTGTGGG
The DNA here is from genome assembly GCA_015143295.1 of Tetracentron sinense. Lineage (NCBI taxonomy): Eukaryota > Viridiplantae > Streptophyta > Magnoliopsida > Trochodendrales > Trochodendraceae > Tetracentron > Tetracentron sinense. Next base: position 3,986,893 of record CM026554.1, on the reverse strand, counting down.
TTTGGTGCTACCACAAAGGTCAACAAAACCATTCAACGTACGCTGTGGTCCATCTTCTGAAATTGAATGTATGCTCTTTGTACCGGTACATTTATCAGTTTTATTTTACTTGAATATATATGTGTGTGTGTGTGTGTGTGTGTGTGTAAGATTTGTAATATCTAATATGTGCTTGGCACATAAGCACGGTTGCATCTGTGTCAGACAATTGAGTGCCATGGGGAGGTGTTTGCCCCCCCCCATAAAAGACAACATGCAGGTCCCCCTTGCATTCCACCCATGGAAATAAAAATCGCCAACACCGATACGAAACATTCGATATGTATAGATATCAGTAGCCCCCTGTACGATATTTATACCAATAAGAAACAGGCAATATGTATCGTTTACTAGTTATGTATGTTTTAATTCAATATAGAATGGTAATTGTGTTTGCTACTTTGTCTTTGAGTCGCTTCTCAAGACTTTATATTTGGTAAATTTGGTTCACATAACTAATTTGATTTTTTAATTTAATTTGATTTTTTTTAAGAAAAAAAGAAAAATATATGTATCATCCGAAACTGATACTGAAACCGATACGTATAGGTTTCGGTTGGGACCGATTCATCCCCCGAAACCTATAACCTGCATGTTGAATCCTTAGCCTACCATAATAACCTTATTTTGGTTGCACAACTAGTAGGTGTGTTCATCCCTAACATATACATCTAGGGCCTGTACTACACCAACAACAATCTAGATTCCTTGAAATAAACACAGAGACTGCTAGAATTTGTTTGATTCTCTTATAAAAAAATTATTTAAAACAGTTGGATGACAAGGTCTTATACTCCCAAAGTGCCATTAATCATGGCTCTAATGGCAGTAGAAGCCATGCCCATTCTCACTTGAGTGCATCCAAAAGTTTGAAAATCTCGTTAGGGAGACAAATTAAGATTTGAAGATCATCACCATCACCATCAGTCCTACATTCGGCCATTCCATTATATTAAAAGCTAACTTCGGTCAAATGTGTGTTATGAAATCTTTTATTACTATCTCCATCCATGTCATTTTTTGCCTTCTCCCTCACCCTTTTAGACCTTCAACATGCACCGATTCACTCCTCATTGGTGTCATTATCTTTATTCGTTGAACGTGGCCTAACCAATTCAACTCTTCCTTATTTTTTTTAACAATGGATCCAAGGTTTTAAATATCTATGAAAATACGATATATCGGATGATATATCACAATTTTGCACACCAAGGATTAATTTATCCATAGTATTTATCTTTTTACAAAATATTGGCAAAATATCAAATTGATATCACAATATCTCATACCATCTCCAAAATATCACATACAACGCATATATCAGCCGAGAAACTTGGATTTTCCTATACAAAAATTTCAAAATGTCAATTAGCATTAAGAAATGTCAACCAAACTTGTACATGGTAAATTTTGGATGCCTCAAAAGATGAAAAACACTCAGATTTTGGTGTCAAATATCCCCCCGTTGATAAGGAGATCGTAGTTTTTTGAGTGGGGGACTATCCTTCTGGCCCCATATCAGATCTGGACCATTAATTATACCCTTCAGGGATCGTCTCTGATTAAGAAGAAGAGAAGAGAGAAAAGATAATACATGCACAAAGTATCATTCTTTTCATATTTGCTTCCTTTGCTCGATAACATTTGCAAAGAGAGAAAAGATAATATTTGCTTCCTATTTATCTTTTGAATCTCTGGTTTGAGACTTGAGAGTCGATCCCTATTTATTTGCTTCCTTTGGATGAGTTGCAGCAGTCGCATGAGCCTCCTTCCTTGGGGGACTCCTTTCACGTTTATAAGGGAAGAGAGGAAGTTCCCCAACTGTTTCCCCACGTAGCCTATAGGGAAACCATCATCCAGGTTCCATCCTTCTCAGAGAGGATACTTTTCCTCATGGACAGTTTTATGTGCAAGTGAGGAGTTGGATTGTCCTCTTTTATAAGGACAATTGTCTCTGTTTACTCCTGTTTGGAGTAGGTCTCGGATTCGAATCTCCTCACTAGTGTGGGTGGATGATGTAGGAGCATCTCCACACTGGGGTGGGGTGGGGTGGGGTGGCCCATGGAGTAGGGCCCACTTGGAGATCTCGATTGGGTTGCCTTGGCTATAAGATAAAGGGATTTGATCACACGCTCCCATCAGTCGCGGCTTTTGTGGAGTATTGGTTAAGTCTCTGCATCACTATGCTATATAGTTTTTTACCATTATTTGTGTGCATATCATAAGTCATTTGAAAATTTTGTACTGTCCATATTATGCATGTGTGACTCAAAAAATTGCAAACCTGTCCTACATTGCAAAGATTGAGATTCTTTCACATCCAAGATTCAGCTTGTATATTAGGTTTACGTGAATTCATTATTCATTGCCAGAGTTTTAGAATTCTTGTTGAGCTGGGAAATTTCACAAGTTTCCACCTGAATGGAACCATAGTTTCCAAAGCGAGAAGCGAAAACAAGAAGCATAGTTTCCAAAGCGAGAAGCGAAAACAAGAAGCAAGAAGCGAGGCTAAAAAAATCCTTTAGAAATGAGAAGCGAAAAATGAGATATATGTGCCTCATTCCCATTATATTAGCATGACCAATTATACCTTAAATTTTATCTAACATGAGATATTTGTTGAGAAGTAGATGCCTTAGGTTTCAATCTAACATACTTGCTTAGGATCTATGTTGTAGGCTTTAGACTCGGGTCTATCTCATCACTTCCTATACATAGCCCTCTTTGGCTACTAAACGGGACATGATGGTAGCAAGTTTCCTTGGAAGCAAGCCTGGGAAACGAGCTTATGAATGGAACAAAACACCAGGGCATTCATAAAGTTATATATACACAATAAGCTTCAATATATCACAATATTTTGACTCAATTATGTTGCAGAATTGCAATATGTTCTAAATTCTGGTCTAGATATTGAGAAATTACGATTGGACCCCTACATCCAGTGTGAATCCAATAAAACAATCCACATTAACCCCCCTTCTGTCAAGTTCTTTTGCTTGATTTTGTTCTCTAGTTAGAACCAAGTCACCAACAACTTAGGTTGTAGAAAACACTATCAATTCCTCCAAAATTTGGAGAAATCAAGGATACAGTCCCGTTTCGGTAAGGATTCATTTCATGGTTCGTTTCTTCTTCTTGTCAATATGTTGTTTTTGTTTCATAGAATGAGGTTTTTTCTTATGCAGGTAAATTTATCATATCTATGGATCATTGATGCATTTATTCTTGATTTAATGATGATTTTTTGGATTTATTAGTTGAAAACTGGAAGCAAACCCTAATTTATATTTTGTTTTTCACCTTATTTTTTAATGTCTTGGCCATAAATAATCGATGTAAAGCATCGAAACCAATCTATAGACCTATCAAAAATATTAGGTAATAAATTTTTAATTTCTAGCCTGGGATGTTTACTGATTTCAAATTCTGTTTTATTAAGAAGTGATTGACTCGACCTATCTTTTGGAATCTGACTAGCTTTCCTTGACTGATTGCCAAGCCTAATCAAGCTTAGAAAGTGATTGACTCGACCTATCTGTTGGAATCTGCCTTCCGGGTTGAGCCTGAGGTTTTGAAAACTTTATGGCATCTCACCTGAACAAAAGTCATGATTTATCTTTTATTGTAATTATAAGAAGCTCAATAGTGATTTATTTCTTATGGAAGCCCCTACGGCGAAATTTTTATTTATTTATTTGTCCATGTTTCTGTATAACCACACTTTATCCACATGCTTTTATTGATGAGGAAACAGCTGCTACTAATTCAGAAGATGGCGTGAAAGAAACAAAATCTACTGGGTTGACGAGCCAGATGATTCCAAATTCACTTGAGGTGAGTACCTCGCTCTTAATTGTTATCTCTACATAGTATTTTATCTGAACCACCGATCTTCTGTTGCCACTGTTGCATCTTTAGAGTTTTGAGTATACCTAAATTGATGTTATTTAGTCTTCATTTGCTATTATTTTCCTTATTACTACAAGAAGTAATATTTTTGTACTTTTTTCATTCATCATTATTTTATATCTTATGTATCTAAGGTTCCCATCTTGTAGACCTACTCACATTCAGGAGGATCAGATCCACTTTTAAGTAGATTCCTTTACGATATCTATGCAAATATTGGCCATATGATATATGTCCTACGGTTGTAACCATAGAGCAAAAATCTCCAAGAAATGTTTTCTTTTAAAGAACTTCAGAATGATGAAATGCATTTTTCTGGAGAAACAATCTCATACCATTCTTTTTGTTGTAGAAGTTCTATTTGCTCCTTTTGAAAGCAAATTTTTTGTTTGAATCAAATAAAACACCTACTTTTATGTTGAAATGCCTGTACCTTGATCTTGCTACTATATTTTTTAGTTGTAATCCATCTAAGGAGAAATATAACAGAAATGGCAGAAGTCCATAAGATAGATTTATTTGGCATAGAGTTTCCCTGCTGGGACTAGGAGTCTAGGACTGCAGGCCTTAACTCTTACATGTGCGCCCTATTCACGGATATCATTGATAGCTTATATTCATGACTAACCCACTCAGAAAGAGCCATATATTTTCCATTTATAACTGTTCAAGTGTCTCAGAAAATTGAGTTTAGTAGTGTCGCATACACCATGTGCTGGTGTCTAACAGTAGCCCACATTGTTAACTTAGTCAAACTCCCCCCCCGGCAAAAAGAAGAAGAAAAGAAATATGCATGTGTTTGTGTGCGGTTAAGAAGTTCGATATGGGTTATTTTACTCCAAATTTGTTTACAGGTACATTCTTTGCTCACAGAAATATGTGATACAACTTCTATTGCGGAGTTTGAATTGAAAGTAAGCAGTTGTAGATTTTTTTTAATTATTTATTTATTTTTTTTATTAAGACAGACTTTCAATCCTTGTTTCAATTTCTATTTTCAAATTCTTTCTAATCCTTCTCTTTTTATTTTATGGTTAGCTTGGTGGATTCCGGCTATATGTAACAAGGGACTTGGCTGGGAAGAGTATACCTCCACCTTCCCCAAGCTCTCCTCCTTCCAATACAAATGCAATTGCTGAGGCACCATTTTTAAATGGTTCGGTCTCTACACCTTCTTTAGCCATCTCCAAACCAGTACCTTCTTTAGGAGGAATTCAGACATTGCTTGATAAAGCTACAGATGAAGGACTGGTGATACTTCAGTCTCCAAGGGTGAGAATCCGTAGTCAAAAACTTACAATTGTTCAATTATTCTTGGAAGCCCTTAGTACTAAAACTATGTGAGATGCAGGTTGGATATTTTAGGAGGTCTCGAACCATAAAAGGGAAACGTGCACCTCCATCATGTAAAGAGGTATCCCAGTCACTAACTTTTTTGTAAAGCGGATTGCACTGTATATTTCTCCTTTTATAAAACATGTAACTTGGTGAAATAAACGCAACACTATGACTGGAAACTAAACCAAGTTAATTAGTTTCCCCCCAATCCAAGCACTGAACTTGAATGAATAGAGCAATGATGGGTTTTTAATGACTTAGATTTCCTATTATAAGGTGAAGCAAGTCTGTTAAAGGCAGAAAATTTGAATTCTATTGTTCTGTCTGACTATAGTATTTTCAGACGTGCTTTCAAAATCCCACTTCTTATTAACTAGATTACCCTTATCCAACTCAAATACCAAAAAGTTGTTTTTTGGTTTCCCATTTTCCAACTTAACTTCACATCCCATTTCATTCTTATTTATTCTTCCTAATCCTAACTTCACATCTTTATGGATCTGCTGGTTCTTTTTCTTTCACATACCATTCTTGTATCTTAATTAACCAAAAACCTTAATGCTATGTTTGGTTGTCAAGAAAATAAGCGAGAACATCGAAAAAAAAAGAAAATTTTGGATTTCTAATACAATTTAGTTGTGTTTTGTCAAATTCTCTTTTCTTTTCCATGTTTTTACTTATTTTCTCGGCAACCAAACATAGGTAAGGATTCTTCCCATCAGAAAAAAAGGACCTTAAGGGTCCGTTCTTTTGTTGAGACTTATAAAGTCCGGCACTTTGCAAGTTGACTTCAAATGCAGCAAAATGAGTGATTTCAAATCTCCTAAAAAATGATAAGACTTGAAATCTCATGATGGTAAGAATTAATTTTATTAGAAACCTTGACAAAGTGACTCAAATTTCCTATCAACTAGTCAACTACCATGACAAAGTGCAAAGTTTTATAAGTCTCAGCAAAAGAACAGACCCTAAACTGAAATACTGAATCTGTGGTTTTCTCTTGTTAAAAGTTAACCCGCCTATCTGAGTAATCAAGTTGAAGAGATATAAGGTCAGGCATTTATCCCGTATATAGTCTATCAGCTGCACAATTGCAGATGCAGGGGAAAGACCTATCATCCTGTGGTACCCAACCCAAACTACCCCTGCAATTTAATTATTATCTTGCTTCTGTATATTTCTCTCTATGAGAATCATATATAGTTATACTGTAAACAAGAATGTCAGTTCGTCTTTGTAAGCTTCCACCATGAAGATCTTGTTATCTATTTATGTTTTGCCTTCCATGATAAGTCTATCACCCCTGCTGAAATGGCATGTGTTATTTCTTAACAGAAGCAAACAGTGAAGGAGGGCCAAGTGCTTTGCTATATTGAACAGCTTGGTGGCGAGATCCCGATTGAGGTTTGGGTCTTGACTTTCTGGCTCTGGCTATCCCATTACTCCGCCCATTGTTTTCTTTTGTGCTACTTAAATAAATAAATAAGAGCAATAGTCCCCTCTTCGGCCGAGGAGGGGACTATTCCTCGTCGCCCACACAAAGCCCCTTCGAACTATGGTTAACAAATTTTAACCCATGTGGTTAATTTTTTTTCTTCTAAAAACCAAGGTTAGATGCTTTAACCCTAAAGGTTAGTGAATCTTTAGCATAGTTAACGGGAGTAAAAAGAGGACACGTGGCACAAAATAAGGGGGTGAGACGGTAATTCACCTCCTCTTACCAAGGAGGTGAATATTTTCCAATAAATATTTACGTTCATAATCAAAGATAGTGACTGCTGATTTTCTCAACAACCTTTTCCAGTCTGATGTTTCTGGGGAGGTCATCAAGATACTACGAGAAGATGGTGGTATGTTTGGCCAACTTTCAATATTTTTTTGGGTCTATGTTTTACAGGTATGCCGTTATATAATGCTCTCATTTGATCTGTTTTACTCTACAGAGCCTGTGGGTTATGGTGACACTCTTCTTGCAATTCTTCCTTCTTTTCCTGGGATAAAGAAGCTTCAGTAGACAGTTCAGTTTCAAAACATATACCGCTTCAGTTCATTACCTTCAACCAAGTAATTTATTCAAGGTAAATGTGAGATTTGAATGACATTTCAGTCATTTGGCATGGAGATTTGTACAAACATCCATTTATGCCAATTTACTTATGGGATTTATTTGTTTTTGTCTTTGGGACTTGGAACCTTCATATGCATGTGGCATATGTAACAGCTAGGGTTAATGATAGTCACATAATGCTGATGGAGTGAGTTACTTATACCACCATAGCGGTCTTCTTGGGTCACATAACTGGGTATGGAATATCGTATATACTAATGATGTTCTCAAGTTGTAACCGAAGCTCAATGGAGTCCGGTTATGTCTCACAGGTGAACATGTGTCCCTTTTAATACCCCCCCCCCCCCCCTTAACTATGGTTGAGATTCACTAACCTTTAGGGTTCAACCATCTAACTTTGATTTTTAGGGAAAAAAAAGAGATATTAACTCTAAAGGTTAAAGTTAGTAACGAGAGTCTTAACCAAAAAAGAAGTTATTAACTAGAGTTAAAAGGGTAATTAAAAAGGCTTGTGTTGTAAGGAGTCCGGTTATAACTTGAGAGAATTGTATAACCCGAGAGAATCACGAGTTTCATATCATATATGGGCTATAGTCGGGCGGAGCCAAGTGTCACAACCCACTCACTCGGTTTTGAAGGGTCAAGCTATCGAGTGTCGCACAGTCGTGATCGGGTTAAAGAATTAAGGCCGTGACACAAGGGCAAGGAGGGCAGCTGCCCTTGAACTTTTGGAAAGAAGAAAAGATTTCTTTTATACTATGTTATTCAACTAGAAACAAAATCCTCTAGGGCAAATTGGTTATCATCCCTTGAGGTTGCCATGTGTCCCTTTTAACACCCCTTAATTGTGGTTAAGATTCACCCACCTATCCTTGGTTTTCCATATTAACTTTTTTTAAAAATTAAAAAAACTGTTTCAGGATTTTTTTAAATATTTTTTTAAAAAAGAATTAATATCTTTTGTCTAAAAACCAAGGATGAGTGTGTGAATCTTAACCACAGTTAAGGGGTGTCAAAAGGGACACATGGCGACCTCTGGGGTGTTAACTGGATTTGCCAAATCCGGATAGAGTATAACCATAGGAATAAGGGGCTGTTGCCACTTGCCCCCTAAAGGAGAAACAATTTCCGTAGTAGAATATGTGTGAAATGTACAAAATAAAAAAAGTCCGTAGAATATTGTGAAATGTGCGGATGAGATGGCCACGAACTTAGTCCATAAAAAAGTGGACCCTTGGCATGAATGAGCGTTGCAATCAAGCATACATAAGATGAAATCAGAGAACATATGATTTATATGAACTAGCGGGTGGCACTTGTGATGCACGTGAGAGCAAGGGAAAGAGTTAAAAGGGACACGTGTTAACCCGCAGGTGAACTCTCCCCAGGTTCAATTGCGATTGGCTATGATTCTATTCTTTAAATAGATAGATGAGCAAGGGGTAGTTTGGGAACTAAAGTAAAATATTAAATCCAAGGTTTGTTTTATATAAGGATAGTTTGGGAATTTTGGAAAAATCAGGCTACACCTGCCTCTTTCATTATCTTAACTATTATAATGGGAGAGGTTGGCGTAGATGATTTTTCTGAAATTCCCATACTACCCTTATATAAAAACTAAATTTTGATTTAATGTTTTGCTTTAAAACCCAAACTACCCCTTGCCTTTGATTTTATTTCCAAACTACCCCTTGCTCATCTATCAATTTAGAATCACAGCCAATCATGATTGAACTCGGGGAGAGTTCAATCGCACCAGTGGGTTAACACGTGTCCCTTTTAACTCCTATTAACTGTGGTTAACTCCTTCCCCTCGCTCTCACGTGCATCGCACATGCCACTAGCAAGTTCAATCGCACTGCGGGTTAACTCGTGTCCCTTTTAACTCCTATTAACTGTGGGTAACTCTTTCCCCTCGCTTTCACGTGCATCGGACGTGCCACCTGCTTAGTAATAGTAAAGATAAAGATGATGAGAACTGCAGCAATGAATTGAAGTAGAGTGCTCATTGTTTATTGGAATAGTCACATGGTTTCATACATGCCACCTGAGTCCTGTTTGATATGATTTCACATCTTGGAAAAAAATATGAAAAGTAGAACTTCATATTGTTAAAGACAATTTCCTTGTCAAGTCTGTTTATCTTCTTTATCTTTACTATTATTATAATTATAATGGGAGAGGCAGGCAGTCTGAATTTTTTGAAATTCCTAAACTACTCTTATATAAAACAAAACTTTAATTTAATGTTTTATTTTAATTCCCAAACTACCCTTGTCTATCTATTTAAAGAATAGAATCACAGTCAATCGTGATTGAACTCGGGGAGAGTTCAATCGCACCCCAGGTTAACATGTGTCCCTTTTAACTCCTATTAACTGTGGTTAACTCCTTCCCCTCGCTCTTACGTGCATCGCATGGGCCACCTGCTAGTTTTTATTAAAGAGAAATGCTAGACCCACTCTCAGGTATTAAAGAGAAATGCTAACCCCACTCTTAAACTTCCAAAGTCTCCAGATGGTGGCCACAAGTGTTGCTGCATCTACTTGTTATCTTGAGAACCAATGAAAATCGTAACTTACTTTTGTTTGATTTTTTTTGTCTTTTAACATGTGGAAGGGCCAGCAATACCCTGTGTTGCTACCATAGTGGGACTTTGGGAAAAGTTTGACCTGTGAGACTAGGGTTAGAACTGTTCTTTTATTTTATTTAGGGCTAAGACTAGCTCCTCGGTGTCGTGTACAGGTCAAATGACCCTCATCTTTTTTCCTTTTCTTTTTTTGGGTAGAGGTGGGTGTCCAAAACCCTTTTGTTAGGATTATGACAGAATTATAGCGTTTTGCTCGACCTGTCACAAGCGATTAGGTAAAAACCGATTATAAAAATAACTGATTATACCATAGTTTCACCAGGGGTTATTATGGGAGAGTGCCTTTACACAATAAGGCCTACAAGACCTCTTAAACTTGAGACTTTTTTTTTAAATGATCAAATTACCCCCCTTTTAAAATGACTAGATAATATCTCTTGTTGACAGAATGCTAATTAAATAGGATTATTTTTCGATAACACTTATTTATGACAGCGTTTATTGTATAATCAATCGTGACTTAAATGGTTTGAACCATGCACCTAATCACAGCCTTCATGTGTTAGAGAGCCATGCGTGAGAGGCCCCAACCATGGGGATAAGCCACACGCATGTTGATGAAGGAATACAACCAGCCCAACTAACCGTCCATTAGCCTGGTGGTTTTCTACCGCAGCTCAAGGCATATAAGCAAGCTCATACCAACAGGCTACATTATTTTTGCATCACTTATCCAATGTTCTGTGATCATTATACCATAAACAAAGGAAGCAAGTTTGCTTTTAAGTGTAGTGCAACGATGTGCTTCCCATAAGGAGAAGCAAACAAAGGCAATAGAAGGATGAGAAAGGCAATTACTATTTATTTAATTTTTTCCTTTCTGATACAAAAAGAAGAAGATTTCTCATGCAGTAAAGTAATTTATCAGTAGATAGACCATTTGGAAGGAAATTTCTAATACCTTTAGATCAGGGATCTCAAGACAACCCAACTATCTCCCCACTCAATTTCAGTCACAAAGAAGCAATCTGGTCAAGAACCCCATTAAGCTGGTAGTGGTCTCTGCCACATATGAAGATGATTTCCCACTCCTAGAAACCCCTCTTTCCATTACTCCCAAAATGCTCAATTCCAAAATTCAATCACCAAACATCTCTGTAATTCCATTTATTTTCCATTAAACTTGGAGATTCTCACAATGCATCATTGGCCCTATAGGCCTCAAATTTGTTCTCTAAATTTGAACATCAACTCTTATCAGAACCACCAGTTGATATACAATTCATTAATTGTTAATATCTTTCATCCAATTAAAAAGTCATAACTTCAGTCAAATTGTGTGTACTATCAAATCTTTCTATGTATTATTTGCATTCATCCAAATAAGAAAGCAAAGACGAAACTGATATAATACATAGGATTGGAATGGACCGGATTGGGGCATGTAAGAACAATAATTCATATCCAAATTGTTTGTAACGGAATTGAAAGGTATCCAAACCCAATCTATTAATGAAATATCATTAATACCTTATCTAAAATTACTATTAAGAATTTTACTTTGGACATTACAATCTATTAAAAGTCATGATGTGGGGAAACGAAACTTGCCCCATTAATAGTGTGTATTATGGAATATATGAGAAGTATTGTAATAATGTGAATGAGATACACTAGTCTCAGGTTGTGAGCTCATTCAGTTACTTGGGTCATATTATAAATATTTAATCATTCTTCATAATACATAATAAAGATTTGAACTTCCAAACTCACCTATATAATATGATTCATCGTAGCAACTATCTACACATGTACAATCCATTATATACATCAAAATTTTCATCATCTTCTACTAAAGTTTGTATTACAACGTTAACCTTCTCAAGTCACAAATATACCCCTGATGATATCTTCTTTTTTTACTCTATATCTACAAACTCCACACCCCAAAAAGAAATAACAGCATTTATCAACCTTCGTCTGCTCACTTTACAAGAATAATATAGGTTTGTATGACTTGGAAAGCTCAATAAGTAATTCATATGTGTGTAGGATTCAATGTACTTAAAGAAATACGGTTGAAAAATATGTGCAATCTCAAAATAATAGACTGATTATCATATGGTCATTTGAAACATATAACAAATGATTTTTTTTTCAAACCTTTGCATGAGACCATATAAATCATTCTGATGAAAATCATGAATGGAAATCGTTCATTAATACAAAACCTCCCGTCAAATCATAATTTCAAATAACGAATTCCGAAACAAAATCTTAAAAAATTCAGGATATTAATCACATAAATAAATTACTATACAATTGCCTCAACCTCGACACTAAATACCGAAGTGATATCCTGTACTGATTGGGTGTTGTGGCCTTATGCCATGGGCATGTGTATGGGTTGTATTGTATAGTTGGTGTGTATGACGTATGCCTTGTAATAAAAAAAGTCACACATCGGTGAGTGATGAGTGAATGTGTGAGCCCTTAAAGCCTCTCCTCCCTTTCATTTTTGAGAATGTTGTGAGGGGTTCTATGGCCTTGTATTATGAGCGTGTGTGTGGTTTGGGAGTGCATAGTGGGTGTGTGTCTTATGCCTTGTTATAAATAAAAAGTCACACATCAGTGAGTGATGATGGAATGTGTGAGCCCTTAAAACATCACCTCCCTCTCTTCTTCTGGTTTTAGAGGAATGTGTAGGTGTTGTGGCCTTGTGCCACGGGCATGTGTGTGAGTGGCTGTGTGGGTACAGTGTGTGTGTCTTAAGCCTTGCTATTCGTTTTAGAAGAATTATTAGCCGATTTCTGGACTTTCATATACTCCACAAAATTGAGCGCTACTTAGTTTTGCCAATATACATAGAGCGATAAAAGACATTAACCTTTCATGATCTACATGACCGGATGACACACATGCTCCAACATGAAAATGTAACTCGCCTTCGTCTGGTAATAAAGTTGACAACAAAATAATAATAAGAAGGAGTCAAATCATTTACTGTGATAACGGGATTTGGCAAATACCGTAATCACCCCTAATGGTCACCACGTATCTCCTTCGACACCCCTTAACAGTGGGTAAGGTTTATCCACCCCTACGGTTCAACCACCCCTAGGGTTCACCCATCAATTTTTGGTTTTTTTTTTAAATATTAATTTTTAAAAAAAATTTAAAAAACTGTTTTTAGAGTTTTTTTTAATATTAAAAACTGTTTTTTGATTTTAAAAAAAAAAGAATTAATATTTAAAAACAAAAAAAAAACAAAAAATTGCTGGGTGAACCCTAGGGGTTGGTGAACCTTACCCATGGTTAAGGGGTGTCAAAAGAGACACGTGGTGACCTATAGGGGTGATAACCGGATTTGCCAAATCCGGTTATCACCGGAGATGATTTGGCTCCTAATAAGAATACAGGTTTACGCCGACACACAAGTAGGAGTGTCATTGGGCCGACCTGATTATTAGTTGGCTTGGGCTTGGGCTTGGGCTTCGGCATTGATTTTAAAGTCCGTGGCTCATTTCGGTAGGTTTCTAATCGGTTTTGGCGAAACTAACTCGCCCGATTAGTTCATAGGCAAAAGTTTACAACACGGGCTAGCAGGGCTTGGCCCAATTAGGCCCAATTAATAAGTGAGCTGACCCAGTCCAGCTTGTTTATTAATCAGGCCAAGTTGAGCCCAACCCGAACCAGGCCCATTTAGACACATAAGTTAAGGAATAGGGAGCAAAAGATTAGCTCCGGTGGTTGCCCGAGCGCGAGCTGGACATGTAGTGATTAAAAGTGGGGAGATATCAAGTGAGGGAAAAGTCAAAATCATTGGAGAAAATGAAATGACTTCTCCCTCAAATTATCGCCAGGTGCCCCTTAATTTGTGGATCCCCGAGCGCCCAGTTCGGGCATCCACCAGAGCTAATTTTTTTGCTAGAAAAGAAAAATCGGTTATGGTGCTCCCTGTGGGGTCCACTAGTTCGACGATTCGGATTGGTCCACATTAATCTGGCGTACACGTCGTCCTAATTTTCTCTTAGAGCCAGATTGTTGACCAAAAAACAAAGAGCCAGATTGTAAAGTATTACAAGCTATTAATTTGGCTATTTTTTCTCCTCTTTGCTAATTTGGAGCCGCACGATTAGTTGGATCCGAGATTTGCGCTCTCCCGGCGTACGTTAGATCTAGACTCCAAATATAGCGTATCTCAGGGGTAGTTCTGTCCTTAAAAAAGATTAAGAGTCCCACTTAGGCAAGAAATCCCCATTAATTTACTCAATAAAGCTAGGGTTTTGGGACGTTTAGGGTTTCCGATTGCCACTAGAAGTGGAACTAGGGTTTTCTGGATTTGTATTCCTGTTGATTACGGTTTCTGCTCCACAGCTATCATTCGACCTTCACATCTGGTGTTCTGAATTTGATTCTCACTGAGGTTAGGGTTTCTCTCCTGATCATGGTGATCTACGTTTCTTGATTTTCTTCATGAGAATTGTGTTTTAGCTCGAATTAACCACTGGGTTTTCTTGATTTTCGTTGAATCAGAGTTCTTTTTTTTCTTTTTTTTTTTATCAAGTCTCACTGAATTTTGATTGATATCAGTGTTTTCTGCTCATATCTTCATGTGGGGTTTCTGAAACTTTATTCATATTATTGTTTTCTGCCCAAATATTCATCTAGGTCATCTGATTCAGCACAAAAAAACTTAGTACAGAACTGGTTTCAAGGCCTGAAATCTACCAATATGAGTGTTCCTGCGCCGCCGCCTCCATTTTTTCCCCAACCCTTTGTAGCTAACGGTGATGGTATTGGATTTTGGCCTCCATTTCCTATCAACAACGAACAGCATGAACCACCCTTTATTGGAGAATACCCACCCTTCAAGAAACCCAGAAATTCTGAAGTCATTGCCTCAAATTCTTTCCCTAACCCGCCCCTGTATCCAAGGATACCCCCATCAAACCCTCCAATTAACAAGCCGACAAGTAGAATTTTCTTCAAGACTCGTCTTTGTGGGAAATTCAAATTGGGCCAATGCCCATATGGGGACACTTGCAATTTTGCCCATGGTATGGACGATATGCGGAAGCCTCCACCCAACTGGCAAGAACTTCTCGCTGGTCGTGAGGAAGATCGACCGACTTGGAATTGGGATGAAGACCAGAGAATAATCAATAAGCTGAAGCTCTGCAAGAAGTTTTATAATGGGGAAGAGTGCCCATATGGGGATAGGTGTAATTTTCTTCATGAAGATCCAGGAAAGTTTAGGGAAGATTCGGGAAGGTTTAGAGAGAGCACGGCAATAAGCATTGGAACTACGGGATCAACAGGGGATAACATAAGTGGCCCTGATCAACCCGAAGGTGGGTTCATATCCAGTTTTGATGCTAATCGAATGTATTCAAAACCCGTGTTTTGGAAGACACGGCTATGTCAAAAGTTGGAGATGAATGGGCACTGCCCATTTGGTGAGAAATGTCACTTTGCTCATGGGGAAGCAGGTATTCTAGCAGTGCATAGCTTACTTACATTTGCTCGTATTATGATATTATCTTTTTATTTTCTATTTCCTGTATGTTAAAAACAAAAATGAATAGTGCGACCTTACTTTAGAATTTCCTTCTTCACTACTGTAGGTAAAGTGGTAAACCATCATATAAGGTTATGAATTGAGAAACCCATTTCTAATTGCGTTTAGAAAGTAACACGCCATGGTTGGACCCTAGGCTCTATTCGATTTCGATCTATGACATAAAATGTGAATCCATCTGATTAAAGCTCTAGATTCCACTTCACTGGAGGCTTTGGTATTGACAAAGCTTCAAATCTACTAGCCCCTTAACAAGGTCAACAAATTTCTTCATTTCTCTCTCTAGAAAGCATTGTAACAAAGTTCAGATTCGGGAATTATTTGGCAGGAGTTAAATTTGAAAAAAAAAAGGAAAAAATCGGCAAATTCGGGATAAGTTCTGAAAAATAAAAATTAATAATTATAAAAAATAAGAACGTGATATCAACTAATCCATCTACCAATTTGGATGTATTAACATCTCTTATTATGTTAGGCATTTATCGCAATTCTTAAAAATAAACATTATGTAAACTCGCAAACTCAAGAAAAAATAAGGCTTGAGCAAGCTTTATGTAATTTAAGAGAAAAGAATAATCTAGATTACATGTTTATATTTGTAAATCAGATTATATAAGCAATTCAAAAATGTATAGAAACAGAAAAAATAATAATCTTAATAGATAAAATCAGAAAAACAATATGAGTGTATTTATTTGGCATAACATAGTTATTTAACAAAATATAGAAATAGCTTAGAATAAATAACACAAATCATATTTTCTCTCTGTTCGGTCGAAATTCAACAGACTAGCCAACATGCAAAATCATCTTTTTTTCTCTTAATTCAATCGAATGTAATCAAAACCCTAAAATAACTTACTCGAATAAAGTTTTCTTCTTCTTCTATCAGTTGGCGGCTTCAGTCAAATAGAGATTTCTCAGTGTGAAATAAGTCTCGGGTTCTTAGTAATAATTTTATTGCTAATAGAAAGTCCATTTGACCCTCATTTTTATTTTAAATTCCAAATAAGCATGAACAAATAATTTGTGAGAATCTTCCTTTGGCATAAGTTCGGAATAATTCATTCGTTCGGGAATTATTCACGAATAATTCGTTCTTTCGGGAATTATTCGCGAATAATTCGCTATTTCAGGAAAAAGAAACTTTTTTAAACGTTACCCCTTAAAAAATGAATAGGTCAGATACAATTCGGGAATTATTCGAGAACTTTGTTACTATGCTGAGAAGTAGGATCTCCTCCAAGGTACTCGACTTGTAGAAGAGTTTTTGATTTCTATTTGTTCACATCCATAATTCATTAGCCTAAGATTATATGTTGAACAAAACCTCTATTTTATTGCAAATTCCATTTTGTGCATGTAAAAAAAACTCCATTTTATTGTGAACTAAACAAAACCTCGTTTTTCTTATATATTTTGATCTTATAAGCTAGTTTATATGTTTTAATGCATAGATGAAGTTACTTTGGACCAAAATTTTTGACATGGGTATTAGGACAAAACTTAATATACATTCTATTATGTATTTGATATCATTAATGCCCTAGTTATGTAGTATGATAAACATGATGACTTAAGTAGGTACATCATATCACATGCATAGTGTCATGTAAATATACAACAGGGATCATATATATTCATGTGTGAAGTACATTTGGATCATTTAGCTCCAAAAGTCACTATATATTTTCATGGGAGAATCAGGTTGTTGCTTCCAGATTATTCATATATGTGTGTATCAATATATGTCAACACATGGAAATTATGTGCATACATGTTTCTCAAGAGGGAAAAAATATTTGTGGGGCAAATTTTTCTTGATGTTGGTTGTTGTTCTGGTTGCAGAATTACAGAAGATTGGTGGCCAAACTGAAGTAGAAAGTGGGAATGCAGGTACAGCTCTATCGAAGCCTCTTCCTAGCCTTGCTAATGATACATCATCACCCAGTAATACAGGGATTGGGGCTACTTTTAAGCAGCAAGTGCAGGATAAGAAAAGATTATTGAAGTGGAAAGGACCCGAGAAGATCAGTCGCATCTATGCTGATTGGATTGACGATTTGCCCCTCATGCTGAGCTCTGCAAAAAAATTGGAGACTTGAGTTTTGAGTATGAGTTATGCTGGGAACCAGAATCTAGAGTTCTATATCACCTTTTTTCATTAGATTAGGAAAATTTGTTGACTCCTACTCCTCAATATCTGGGAGTTTGCTGCAGTAACTTGGGTTTTGTTTCAAAGCCATAGAAATGGGTGATTTTGCATTATTTTTTTCATTTGAGCCATTGATGTCAGGGTGATTAATCCGATGAATTGTTTCTTTTTTCTCATTTCTTGTTTTTCCTCAAAGATGTAAGGCTCCATTTATAAAAGGAATGTTGTTTCAGTGAAGTGTACATTCTAATCGAGTCTAATGTGTTACTTTAAATTTGGAAACGCATGGGTTATTGAAGGGTCTCTACTCTCTAGTCCTTGATTGAAGTTGTTATTAACCAATATCTGCTTGGATTATGGCTTTAGTTCTTTTTAATACAGTTGATCATCTGCTTGAAAGGTGCTGATTGCAGCTTTATCAGGATTGATGTGGGTTCCCAGAGATCTATTAATACAGAGTTTGTATACTTATGATCTGACTTCATCATCTTCTTCAGCCCTGTAAGCAATGGAAGAAAAAAGATGCTCTTGTCCCTCCTGCCACTCCCATCTTCTCACTCTGTCAGAGATTTTCACACCAAACCCTAGCCCTTGGAGAATAACAGTCCTCTCTCCATTCAATCATGTCTATCAATTTCTAGTTGGCTGTTGAGAGATTACTAATTGTAATTGATAAAACTACAGCTATTCAAACTACCCACCAAACGCTTCTGCTAATTATTTGATCTTCCTTCAAATGAACTGTCCAAGTTAAAACTTACAAGGACAATCTGGGTCATTATGATTTATGATTTTGAAAAGAAAAGCTAAAGAATTTGAATTTGTCAATGAACCCATGTAAGGTTGTTCCTTAAAGCAAACCAAAAAGATGATTAGATTTTACATTCTAGGAGCGTAATAAAAACAACAATATTTAAAAATAAAAACAATTAACTCTACAGCAGAATGTTTTGATTTTGCATTCTAAGAACGTTATAAGTAACTAAAAATAGATTAATTCAAGAGTCAGTTTATGGGTACTCCCAAATATACTCCCTCTTAATTCAAAGGCTTGACTAAAATTATTAGCTCTTCACAAGGATCTCCTAATGGAAGTTGGAGATCGACAATTACTGAAAAGGCAGAAAAAACTGGTGACTCAAGTGGAAATGCTCAAGAAGCAGAGGTTTCGATTCCCTTCCACTTGTTGGCCACTCTAGGGATTAATCCTTACTTGCCCATAAATGAAGTTCCCTTCCACTTGTTGGCCACTCTAGGGATTAATCCCTACTTGCCCATAAATGAAGGGGTTTGCACGTGTCTGGAAGATTAGTCAGGTGCTCTAAGGAGCCCTGACACCCTTGTTGCCCAAAAAACAGAAGAGGAATCTAAGTAGGATGAAAGGAGGAGGATTTCACATTGGAAATGGAGGATGGGGGGAGGAGAGACTTCTACCTCTATACAACTACGCCCTAAAGCCTTCCTAAAAAAAAACACGAGAGATGCTAAATGTAAGGGCATAACCTAAAAAATAATAATTAAAAGCTAGAAAAGTAAATAGGTGTTAAAGCTTGATGATGACCATTGAATCTTCATGTATCACTGCTTTATGCTAATAAATCCCCAGATGACTTGCTACTCAAAGAGAAGCTTGACATACTTTCAGCCAGACACCCTAATTTAAAGGTATCTGTTGCAATGTAAAGCTATATGTGGCATGATTCTTGTTCAGCAATCATACTTTTACTGCGTTCTCAACTTTCATAGCTTTTCACTACTTCATCAGTCTATAGAATCAGATCAAATCTGCACTTAAATGGGATTCCATATATATATTATACACACACACACACAATCTTATACTACACCTTTTAGTTCTAACCAATTACCCAAGTGTTTTCTTCCTTTAATGAGCTTCTTTTATTTGCTTTATGTGCAGCTCACAGGCCTACTGAAAGAACTTAGAGTACAGAGAGGAAAATGGTATATAAATTTTGACAGAATGAGGCAATAATATCTTAGCTATTTGCTATGTCAAAACTCAAATTTTGAGTAAGAAACGATTTTGCTAGAAACAAAATCAGTTTGAGCTCAAAAGACAGTAGATCCAACAAAACTAGGAATGATTTTTAATCGAAGTTACATTTTTTCACAGTCCCAACTCATTTCAGTTTTGCTTTTGAAGAGCTCTGCAGAGGCTTTGCAATGGGTCGAGCAGGGTTACTTCTGACTACCTTCTTCAGATCATACTTTATAGATGAGAAGGCGCAGATAAGGGCGATTAATATTGTTGGGTAGACATAAATAGATTGTGTAGGATCCTTGTTTACAGGTTTTCCGAGGATCCCTTCCTTGACAAGCCCCCATATAACCAGAAGTGTCCCAAACATGCTCATCCTTCCTGGTTTAAGGACACCCACAATTGCTCCCGCCACAGAGAAGTAGCTTCCTGCAAGAACCTGGTAAGAGAGGAAGTGGAGATGGGTTACTGAGAGAAATTCAAAAGAGGATACTCAAGAAGCTCAGCTAAACCATAAAAGAAAATTTATTTGCATAGATGCACGTGTGCATAAAAAGGAATGCTCTGGCCACCCCATTTGGGGGTGGAAACTCCTAATGTCAAAAAATTGATCTGCTTATATGTCTGCAACCACCTGATCCATAACATTATTTGGACAGAATCAAAGATCGGTAAATATTTATGCAGGAGGAAGTCTCCATATATGTTTTTATTTACACCCGACTAAGTCCCTCGGGCATTGCAGTCTCCATATATGTTGAATGGTGATTTTCTACTAGATATGTATTATTGAATAGAGGGCCATCCTGTCAATATAACTACAGCTCGCTGCCGTACCTTAGATAATCCAAAATTAGATATCCATTAGAATAAGAAAAAAGGGAGATGAGAAGTTGAGAAACAGAACCTCCAGGCGCTGGAGATCGGTTATTCCAGGGGCTTCCTTCACAGCGGTCAAGTTATAGACATTTAGCAGGTTATCCCAACTAGGGATAGTCATGTTCTTGATGAGACCATTGGCAATGGCTCCAGGGTAGAGAAGGGCCTTCACTACAACAGGAGGGAAGATTTCACTTGCAATCAACTGGGAAGATGTCACCTGTACTGGTGTTGTACACATCCCAGATCTACATGGGACCCTGTGAAGCAAATATAAAACAGTATTTTATCATTAGTGCCAACTCCAAACAACTAGAGCAATGCTATACTTCTCTTTCTCTCTTTTTTTTTCTCCTTCGATAGATAGTTTCAATAATAATAGAGACATTCTCAGGCTCAGTTTTCTTCTTTCAAATGAGAAGAATGGGAATCCCAAGCAAGTTGAATTCTCAACTAAATATAGGCATGAAACTCAGCAACTGGGGCTAATAATAATTCAGACTTTGAGGGAAGTTATGATAATGATTTAGAGATAAAGGCAACATAGATCTTAGATCCCCCATTAGAACAGCTTTAATCGTTTGATTTCAGGAAAAAGCTGAGAGCAAACCCCATATTTTGGACATAACAGGAAACAAGTTGGGTGGTTTAGTTTAATGATAAAGAAATATTTAGCTACTTGTATGATGATCTATAGAGATAGAACCTTGAGGATAAAGAAACCCCAAATTTTAAGTAGTGAAATTAAACAAGTAAATAGTCTGTTTTCATAAAATAATTTTTTTAACAGATTAAGGAAAACCACAACTTAGAACAAGGAGAGAAATTTGTATAGTTTGTTTCCATGAAAAAGCTTATTCCTTCAATCAACTTAAGACGAGAAAGGTGGGGATTTAGCAGAAAAAGGAAACCAAGGTCTTACAATATCGAGAATTTGTATTAACTTCTTTTCATGGAAACACTTGAAATTGGTACTTCTCAAATTAACAAGACTAGCAAAGGTTGGTATTTTACAGATCAAAGGAAATCCAGATCCTGGAACATGAAGGGAAACTTGTATAGTTTGATATCATGAAAAATATTGAACTTGGTGCTTCTTGGATCTGACTTACGATCATAGACGTGATTATCCAAATACTTAAGGAAAGAAATCTAGATACAGAAGGCAAATACGTTTACAATTTGACCTCACAAGAAAACATAAAATGGCTACTTCTTAAATGAATTTATCATCATTAGAGGTGGAACTCAATTTCTTATAAAAATACATAGATTAAAAAAACAAGTTTTTAAGAAATTTTTTGGGAAAAACAAAAAATATGACTTGGATATTTCTTGGGTTAACTTAAGAGATAGAGATTTAAAAATAAAAAAAAACAATTTCTTATATCATGAACTGAAATAACTAGTACATTTTTCTCTCTTAGAAACACAATATGGGTACTGTACTCAAACGACTTTGAGTTAAGGTGCAAGTCACTTAACATATAGGAACCCAGATCTTAAAACATGAATTTATATATATATATATTCATGAAAAATCATGATATGGAGACTTCTTGGATCAACTTGAGAATACTAAAAGGTGAAAATTCAAAGATCAGAAACCCAAATCTTACAACATGAATGGAAACAACCCGAAGGGCTCGGCGTCCATGAAGAGAGCATTAGATGCTGCATATGATTAGAGGTGGCAATTGAAATATTTAAGACAAACCCATATCTTAGAACATGATGAGAAAGAACATGACAGTTCAAAGTTCTTGAAAGAAGGGGGAAAAAAAAATTTCTCCACTGACAATTTTGAGATGAATAAGGGAGTATGAGATTACAAAAAAAATTAAAAATTACAGATTTCATTAGACAGAATGAGATAAAATTCTAAGAAAAAGAATACCCAGATGTTGCTTCACCATGAATATGAACAAAAATTCAAAGGCGAAAGGTTGTGAGACGAAATCCCAAGAAAAAAAAAGGACCCAGATCGTGGAACAGGAACGAAGTCAAGGTTTGTATAGTTTGGTATGGAATTAGTAGATCTAATGTATTAATAATTGAGAGAATCGAGTAAATAGGATCGCAGTGAAACTCACCTGAAAAGAGGGATCTGAAGGATGATGAGAAGGAAATAGATGCGAGAAGCAATTGATGAGAGATTGCTTACCCATCCCTTTGAAGAAGCCATGAGAGAGAGAGAGAGAGATTTGTTATTCTTCGACGAACCCTACTAATAAGAAAGGCAATAGAAAGTCTGACTTCTTCATTTTCTAATATTTTGAGAAATTTTCTAATAACCTCCCTTTAATATTTGGGATTTATTTTCATGCAGAGCTCTGCATTTACGGAGCTCCCGTTTTACACTGTCCAAGGGGCAAAAGTGTAATTATTGATAATTACACTTTTACCCCTTAGACGGTGTAGAACGGGAGATCCACACATGCAGAGCTCCGCATGATATTTAAACTGTTAATATTTTTATATGTTTCAATCTTTTTTTAATAAGAAATTTATCTTTTTTCTTTCTTTTTTTTTAATAGAGTGATTATGTGGGTTTACCCTTATAAGTACCTCGCATTTACCTTGGGTCCGATGTGCGTGGGCGTGTTTATCTCTGTAAAAAAATAAAAAAAACCACCGCCTAAGGTTGTATTCAAGTTGAGCTGGCCTTAACTCAACTCATTCAAGCTGAGATCAAAGTTGATGTTGTAGGCTCGAATGAATATATTCAAACTTTAATAATTAGTGACCAAAAAATAAAACCTTTAATAATTAAACAAATTGAGGTTAAGCTAGTACATGATTAATTCGTCACATACAACTTTATTTGGTTTGACTTCGGTCGGCTTGAAATATTCCATATTTATAGTATATGTAGTTTTTAAAAATTTGTATATAATAATACTTTTAAACTTTATTTCTTATTCCATATAAACTTTTAATTCATAATATAGTTTCTTGAAATTTAATATAATTATAACCTTGAAAATTCAAATTAAGCTCAAGCCAAGGAGAGCTTGACTCAACTTGAATCTAGTTCGAACTCAAGTCGAGCTCAAGCTCAATCGTGCTCAACTCAACTCGGCTTGACTTGAATCAGACTAATTTTTGTGCATCAATCAAGGAGAACTTCTACCAATTTATTCGAAATACCAAAAATCAAGAAATAGGTTAGAAAAAAAGGGGTTGATGTAGTTGTCTATCATCCTGAGTTTGCTCCATATGGTTTTGTGTTCAACTCCCACCCCTCAACTTACCCTAATGTCAATAGGACAATTTTTAAGTGAGTCGGTGCAGACATTGAAAAGACTAGTCCTTGCCTCGGAGGGCTTGGGACACCCTCCATTTAGAAATATCTTAAAGTAAGCTGAATGTTTCAGATTTTGAGTTGGGTTTGGGTTGAACGATCCCAACCCAACTCTATATACCCTGAGATGGGTTAGGGTTTCAATTAGATGATTTTTAAAAAAATTGGATTTTTAGTCATAAAATTTGAATTTTTTTTTTTTTTGGTATGAAACACACAATTAGGCTACACCCCAGTGAGCGAGTCAGTATCTGTTCTAAGTTAAAGAAGGGTGGAGAGTGCAACCCACTCTCACCCTCTGGGAATAGAACCCGGAACCAACTTCCTAAGGAAGGGATACACCTACCACTGGGCTATTCGGAACCAACTTCCTAAGAAAGATTATTTTATTTTATTTTATCTTAATTTAATGTGCTCATGATATTTTGTGAATTTAAGGGCGTGCAAATGATAAAGTTTAGTTTTTAAAACGAGGTGTTGTCGTTAAATGTTGGGTGCGCCAAAATAAAACAGGACCTCTCTCTCTCTCTCTCTCTCTCTCTCTCTATCTGATATCTCCTCCATTACTGCAAATCAGAGCAGCTTTCTCTCTCTCTCTCTTAAATTCCGTCTCAGAAAATTCTTTCTTTCGGTTTTTGGTTACAAAAATGGAGGATGAGACACAGAAGCGAAACACCGACTGTGTGTATTTCTTGGCTTCTCCTCTCACCTGCAAGAAGGTTTGTATTAGCGAGCGAGAGACCGCTGTTTCGGTTCTAATCTTTCTTTTTTTACTTATTCATTGTGTTTGTATCAGTTTCCAGTACTGAAATTAGGTTTTGTTTATTTGATTTTTGGTTTTATTTTTGTTGTATCCCTTCTTTTGAAGGATCTTGGTTTCTAAGGTTTGTGCCCTGAAATTATCTAGGGTTTTTAGTTTATGGATTGTGACGGAATGAAATGTGCCGAAATTTATGTTCTTTTCTCTTTTGATGGTTTGGGGTAGGGCTTTTCGTTGTTGGTTTCGTTTTGATCTGTTGGCATTTTCTGATTAAGTGGAATTTATTTCTAGGGTTTGATTAGGAGACCCTGAAAATCATATTTCATGACACTATGCCTGTTCTGTTTTCTCTGAATTGGGTTCTTTTCTTCGTAATATTCATGATCATGTTTTTTTTCTTCCTGTATGCTCAACTCTGTTTGTGTTGGAATTTTGTTTTCAAAAGCTGTAATTTTTTCAAATGGATGGGTTTGTATTGAGCCTTGCTGATTCATGTGGGGTAAGGTTCTACAAATTTAGGATTTTGTGGTTTTTTTTTTCTTTGGTAACCTGAATGGGATTGGTTTTCCTTTTCAGGGGATTGAGTGCGAGTATCGTCATAGTGAGACCGCGAGGCTGAATCCGAGGGATTGCTGGTACTGGTTGGATGGGAATTGCCTCAACCCAACCTGTGCTTTTCGACATCCGGTAAGTGCTTCATTCCATTTGATTGCTTTTTTCTGTATAAAAATGTCAGCTAGGAATCCATGCTTGGTTGCTTGAATTGGTAGGCACCGAACCATATCCAATATAGGGAACCTAAACATCAGTTCATAAATTCTTCTCTGCCCATTTTATATTTTTCACTGGTAAGATTCCTAAATGAGTCGATACCTTTGGTGTGTGGAACCGTGGAAGTAAATCTTGATTTCGTGGATGGCTAATAACTTAAAGTGACAACAGGAATTAGCTTGGTTGAGGGTCACATTTTAATGAATTTAATTTTGTCCAAGATGGAAAATATTTAGCTTGATTTAGTGGATGGCTAATAAATTAATGGGACAACAGGGAGTAGGTTAGTCGAGGAACACATTTTAACAAATTTGATTTTGTCCAAGATGGAAAATATGGAGCTTGATATTGATCTTATGGGTTTATCAACATTCAAATAGTATGCTACCTTAGAATTAGATACTAAGGATGCTGGTCCATGTGTTGGAACACTAGAGGGTGTCGCAAGAGAACTTTTATTTGGGCTACCAAATGTCAATTAAAGTTCTTTAATGATTTCAACTCGAGCATAAAGATATTACAAACAGCTGAGAAGTATAACCTTTATTCGCACTGGTTTTAATTTTATTGGAACTTTTTATAAGCATTCCTGATGAGTTTTTGCTATAGTTGAATTAATAAAGAGTTATTTATGAAATTAATAAAGACACGGTTTAACATACTCAAGTAATTATTAAGGAACATTCTTTGGTAAGCATGTTTGGAAATGCAATGATACCTTCACTGGTAGAGCTTTTCTGTTTCTTATTGTTAAATTTTATCAATGCATATGTTCTATTGGTATCAGAGCCATGTGTCCACTTTCCGCATGCTTTGTTATGTTTGACAGTGATAATTGTTGAAAGTTGTCATTTTTATGTGCTGCATGCATAGTGTTTCCCATGTTTCTCCTTCAGCATGTAATATGTGGTAAGTGGAAATCTATTTTATATGATCACAGATTTTAGAAGGTTATTAATATATCAAAACAGAAAGTGTACATGAAGACTAAAATTGGTGGTGGAGGATATTAGCCGTAGTAGAATTCATTGCCACCTTAAAATTTATAAGCACCAAAGAGAGCACTAAATAACGTTTGATAATATCTTGTTGTATGGTAATTTTCCCATTATTTGAGGTTATTCACAATTTCTACTGATTCAAACAGAAACGAATTAGAAGAAGAAAAAAAAAACAGGAGGCAACCCCTTTTTCTATGTAGAAGAGTTTTCTCTTAGAAAACTCTTTGTTATTATTTAAACAATTTTCACACCTCGAAACAGTTTTCGCTTAGAAGACTCTTTCCTTAGACGACTCTTTGTTATTATTTAAACAATTTACACACCTCGAAACAGTTTTCGCTTAGAAGATTCTTTGCTTAGAAGACTCTTTGTTTCGTGTAGACAATTTTCACTCCTCGAAGTTTTTGCCTCATGCATTTGGAGGTTGGAGGTCCTAATGCCTTGCCTTGTATTTCTTCTAAAACACTGGTCAACTTGGTTGGTTTGTCTCTTCTCTGCCATGAAGCTCTCACCAAAAACCAGCTTTATATATCACTGCAATGCACAACAATTAAATCCAGAAAATTTTCTTTGGTGAACTCGACCATTCATTTTACTTGTTTGTGGATTGTTTTATAATAGTGATGGCCATGTCCTTGGCTTCGATGGTCTTACCTCATTATTATTTGGTTATGCCATCTGAGCCAATCATTGTTCCTTTCACAGCCATTAGAGGGGCGTACTGAAACTTCTTCAGAATCTGCCACTTTGCCACATCAGTCATCTGTACCCGTGAACAAGACCAATGTCCCCTGTTACTTTTACTTCAATGGGTTTTGCAATAAAGGCGACAGATGCTCTTTCCTACATGGTCCCAATGATGTTTCGTCTGCTTGGAAACCCTCAAAGACAGTCTCCACCGCCACTGATGTCCATCCCTTGGATAATAAGACATCCGCAGGAAATGATACAGGACCAGTGTCGATTAAAGCGCCTTCTAATCCATCTGAGACCGCCTTGAAGGTAGTGGCGCAACAGCTTCTGCCAAAAGAGGATCTCCACCACTCGATTGCTAATGTTATGGAGCGAAGCACCTCTCCGCAGATATCACTGCCAGATTTTCAAGAGGTAGCTGTTAAGTCAGACTCCCCTCTTCCAGCAGAAGACTTTGTTGAAAGAAGATCGCTTCTATGCCCGGACCAGAGTTCAGAGGAGGAAGTGAATGACCACATGGAACCAGAGGAGAGATGGGAATCATCCCCTGGGTTTGACGTACTTGTGGATGATGGATCGGAGAATTTGGGCTATGAGGATGACGAATACTCACTGGCCCATGATAGGGAGGCCAGAGGAATCCATAACCATTTGTTAGGGTATGATTTTGAAGATCAAGTTGGGTATGATCCTAGGGAATACCCAGATGTAGGGATTTTGTATGAACATGGGGTATATGAGTCATACAGCTGTTCGGAGAATGGTGATATCCACAATTCTGTCCAAATTGCACCAGAGCACTTGAGGGATAGAATACTGGATCCAATGTTCCGGAAAAGGAAATTATTGCCTAGGGAACTGGACATCGATGACCTGAATGATGTGGATCTTCGAGACCACCTGAGGAAACGCAGGAGGATTGATGGTCGTCAAGCGTCCCGTAACCCAAGAAGGCAAGGCCCGTCTCATCTGAATGATCGGAGCAGGGAATTGCCAGGAAGGCATGGTATGGGCCGTATGCTGCATGGTAGATTGGCTTCAGAAGTGGGAAAGAACATGATTAGATCTCACAACGAGAACGAGACTAGGTCAAATGATGCTGACCCACGAGGCTGGTCAAGGCACTCGCATCCTAGACATAGCAGGTTGAGACAGCATGATAAGGAAAGAAAAAGGCAGGCTAGACAGCAGATTCTTCCGTCAGAGATTTCGAGTGACTCGGCTTCAAGGGAGATGAGGAGACCCACTCAGGAATTTACTATGTTTACGGGACCAAAGACGCTTTCCCAGATCAAAGAAGAAAAGAGAAAAGCAAGAGAACATGGAGATGACTTTCGAAACTCAGGGCGTCCAAGCAGAACTACATCAGAAGAGTTCCAGCCCCCCAAACCTCTGAGCGAAATCCTCAAGGAGAAAAGGAGGCTTGGTTCATCTAGTGATGACAATACTAGCACCAGATTAAAACACGACTATGTTGAGCCTGAGACAAATCATGATTACTCAGTCAAGGATGATGACTCTATAGATGAAGAGGACGAAGAATGATGAAGGAGCTCCAGAAGAAGCCCACAAGCTTATTCTCATGATCCCATATTTTCTATTACTTGATGAACATGACGAGCGGCTTGAGAAGAAGCTAACTAGCATATTTGGTGGATCTTTGAAGATCTCTTGCCCAGTCCAATATATTTTAATTACTAGGAGAAATTAGCCTAGAGCAGGCTATAGTTTTGCTGCTGAACCGTAGACATACAAAGTTTTTGATACATACCACCACTATAGTGATTGAGCATGTCTTTATTTCCTAGACATACTGTTGATTTCCCATTTATCATGCTGTCTTGAATTCTCATTTTTCAGTTGGGGATTTGTGCTGCATCTCTGTAACTGCCATTAATGGATCCTTATGGTCATTTTTTTTCTGCCTAACAAAAATCGAATACCAAAATTTACTTTCTATGAATTGAGACTAATTTCATGTTTTCCTTACAAGACAGCTCATGGTGGGTGCTTAGATTTCCATCTTATCTTCTAATAAGTAGTGTTAAACAACAGTGGAGCAGTGACTGCCCCTGCGTGCCCTCCTTTTTCAAGTGGGATGAAGCTTGTGATTTCGGAAGTGTGATTCTGGGTAAATAACAGTTATTTGATTTCATGTTTGTGACGTGGTAGAATTACAGATATTATGCATGCATTTGTGTGTTAGTAGGGGTGGTTACCAAACAAATGTGTTTGCAAACAGCTCGAGTTCGGCTCGATAAACAAGCCAAGCTCGTGCTTGATGAGTTCATTTAGTTAACAAGCCAAGCTTGAACACACCCCTACTTGCTCGTTAAAACCTCAGCTCGATTATATATATAATCAACCTACTAAAATATCTAAATATACTTACTCCATTTAAATTCTAAAATTAAGTATAGTTATTATATTCTAGTAAAGATTAATAAAATATAATGTGTTTTACATAATAAGAATATCTTTTATACAATTATGAACTTTTCCTAAAATTTTAGGTAACACTGGTTTAATCAAAGAAAGTATACTGCATTTTCTTAAGTTTGTTATATCTTGTGTATATTATACTGATTTTATTCAATCAAGCAAATTGATTTCTGCTGATTATAAGTCTTTATAGTTAGCTCCTGTAATTAATTTGAGTTTTGGCCCTTCTGCTTGACTATCTTTCCTTCTTTTGATATACATCAAAGTTGACTCAAAAGCAATTAACTCTTATAATCGCTTCTATAGCCGACCTTGTATATTGATCAACATCTCTTTGATATATAAATGTTGAGTCAACTTAGGAGATCATGCCAAGTTAAATCTTAAACAATACAAGAGAAAATGAGCTCGAGGACAAGTCACCTTAATTTAGTACGTATTAACTTCCTACTAGGCTGTGCAATCTTATATTAACCAGCAAAAGTCATTGCCCTCACAAGTGTCTGTCCCTCGTCGACACTCCGTAATCATAAGCATGTATTCTATATCAGCTCTAATCTTTTTAAGGATGAATAATCATGAAGATGAACAGAGCTCATTAACTTGGAAGGCCTTGATTGTTGTTTTGTCTTGAGTTACAAGATGGGTTTGCAATGCCATTCTTCAAAGTTGAATCAGCATCAGAACTATGTATGTTCAAGAGATAAAACATGTCTAGGCTTTCACATTTTCTCCATTTCCATTATAGAAGTAATAACCACAGAAGCAATATATATATATAGAAAATCATTTGCTTCATAGGAATATTTTCTAATCTAAGCAAGAGAAAAATCAACCTGCCGCATCATAAGTGATAAAATAAAAGTTTTGATTGGAAGATAAAGTTCATTAGCCAATTTTGTTGATAACAAAAAACTACTTCCAAACCATCTACAATGTTGGGAAAAAAATCCCAGAGAAGTTGGAGATGATATTGTGAAACTAACATGAATCTTCCTCCATGATTTCAAGTGAGAATCCTGGCTTCTAATGGATCTCAGTTGCCTAATAGCATCAATGAAGCTCGACTCCATCCAATTCCACGTACAAGTTTGATAGTCAGACAGCACAGGGGATTCTGTTGTCGGATATATATATATCTTTGAGATTGTGAGATTATGAGCTAGTGAACACCAATCTTGGGGCACCCAGTAGGAAGAGGCAGGTCCAAGTTTTCTACGATTCTGAATGTTCTGGGTACCATCTTGTCAACATAGATAGTGCCGTCCAAATGATCACACTCATGCTGTAATATACGGGCCTGCCACCCCGAAGCATCTACTTTGATGGGCCTGCCGTCACGACCCAAACCTGTAACCTCAACCTCGAGGTATCGTTCAACCACTGCTCTGAATCCACCAACACTGCAAAACATTACATCAAACAAAATTAAGTAATGTGTATCTTTGTCAATTGGTAAAGGACTAGAACACTAAAAATACAGTCTCGTAGAACTTGAACACTCTAAGGGTCCATTCTTTTGCTGAGACTTGTAAAGTCCGGCACTTTACACAAGTTTTGTCATTTGACAATATGCATTTTCTTTTGAAATTAGATGTATCATGCTTTTCATTTATTGGGTTGCAATTCCCATAAGACTTCAAATGTAGCAAAATGAATGATTAAAAATCTCATAAAAAATGGTAACACTTGAAATCTCATATCATGATGGTGAGAAATAATTTGTTAGAAACCTTAACAAAGTGACTCAAATTTCCTAACAACTACAATGACAAAGTGCAAAATGCCAAGCTTTATAAGTCTCAGCAAAGAACAAACCCTAAAGTGAAATGTACAATAAATATCCCAGCAACTGTTAATTTCTGAATATGGTTTTGATTGCATGCTGGAAATTGTTCTTTTGATGGCTCTCCATCACACGTAGAGTTAATGTCGTCAATAAAGCTCTTTGTTTGGACTAAAATAAGTACCAATTGAGCAGACTTTCAACAACAATTCTCCTCTCCACTCGAGAGCAGAGCATTGAAGAGTAATGTGTAATCTGTTTCATAGTTATGATTAGATATTGTTATGTAATCCTATCTTTAATAATTTTTTAATCTTGATTTATCGTTAATTAATTTGAGAGAGTTCAAGTATTTTTGCCTCCATATTTGAGAGCTTTCAAGTATTGTTTAATTATTATTAAAGAAAAATTCTATAATTCTGCACTCAAGCTAATACCACTTGAAAGTGTGTAAGTATTCTTTAATTAATGTTATTTTCTCAACAACAATTCTCCTCTCCACTCAAGAGGAGCGCATTCAAGAATTTTTTCCAACATACACACTGTAAATTGTTTAATTATATACTTCTAATTAGGGCGAGGAATGGGATTACAGATTGTCAAGGAGTTTGATTGTTCACTCAAGTTTCTCTTGGCTCTTTTAGCTTTCTTTCACTTCTCAAACATCCATGCAGACTAATCCATTCAAATGTAAAACAAAGTAATAAAAAAAATCAGAAGTACACCAAGACATTTTACTACTGCTCTAAGGGATGGAGCCTACCATACTCACATAACATTGATATTCTCATACGATACCTTATAGTATATTTCTAGTAAATGTTTTACCACTTACAGTTTGATTCTTGATAATAGCCTAAAGGCAAGCACATTTTGTTTCTTTATCACTATTATCTTCAAGCAAACTTACATGCCATTATACAATTTGGATTTAAGTGCCGACCTGATAATGTCAAGGATAGTATTATTTATTTATTTGAAGGAGGTAAAGTAAGCAGAAATATGATATAGATGCAAAATAATATAATATAATGTCAAGGACAGTATGTTCAGGAGAAAAACAATATAATGTTGTTTCAACAGATGACATAGGTATGTTGTTTCTAGAGATTGCTAGTGAATCAGTTTATTTTACCTACACGTATTTCTATGCATACCTTATTGCTTCTAATGCAAACTAATAGATGACGAGACACTACGGAATTGATTAAACTAGAGTTAAAATTTAGCAGAGAACATTTCTTTTACAAAACACGAATGCAACGATAACAATTATTTTACATTGCTACGAAATGTGACTTGAATGGTAAACCAGTTAAATTAAACTAATATTACTCATTTTTATGCTAATCCACGAGATTATGAAATGTCATTGTTCAAAAGCTTAAAACTTCGGTGTGAAGAAAGAAATATCATCTGTTATTTCATAAAAATTATGGAGCTCTATAACCTCTAAACTTACGCAGAAAATTACAAGCACCTAGTCTCAGAAAACAGATATGAGAAATAATAGACCAGTAAAATAGAAGGAAAGGACAAACTATTCTTGCTCTATTAAAGGAAACTGCACAGTGAAATTATCTGTTTGCTTCTTACCTCAGACACCCTTCAAAGAAGAATGCAGTTTTGTTGTTCTTCTTTTTAAGCTTCGGATTCAGTATCACCTGCCTTGAAAGAACTGATAAATGATAATAGTACACGCAGTAATATCTTCGGTGGGAATTAAAGAAAAAAGAGATACATCATTTAGGTGTTTTCCTTTTCTATACACTTACTTACCAAGAGATCAAAAGGGCGTCGGTCTTGCGCTTTAGTTTCTTCCTTCAGAGCATAACCTATATATTCTTTTGTATCTTCCAAGACAATAATCTGCAGAATCAGAAATGGCAGCCCTGTTATTGTGATGGGATATTTCACTTCATTTTTGGATTAGGGTTATTGTGCTGGGTTGTGGAGATGGTGCATAACTTCGTTCATCAACTGCAATTTAACATCTTAAAGAAATCAATGGGATAAGGCAGACCTGTTCCCAGTGGGGCATGTGCCAAGAGACTTCTTTAAATGGTACTTAATCCCATAAAACAATGGCAACTTTTTTTTTTCTATTAAATGGATTCGGACACATGTCAACATGACTATAATGGAAAGAAAAATTTAAAAAACTTCATTATCTTCTTTTCCTTTTTCCTGTTATTTGATTTATGTATTATTATAAAGGTTTACTGCAAGTTAAAAACATTTGTGTAAATAAGCGCTTACTTTCTTCTAATGGGAGTTTGAGACATATCTCAACATAAGAAATCGTGTGCCTTCTCTCCAGATTCGAACAAACCCAAACAGACTAATCACAGGTGGATTTATGTGCAAATGGTTGACCTGTTATAGTATATCCAATGATGCAACTTCTTAACAGTAAAATATTTACAGCAGCAATACTAATCCCATAAAAATCTCAATATCTTACTATGTTTGTTGAAGGTGGAGTTTGGAAATAAGTTCATCTTAAAACAGATTTAGATCCATCTAGAAACGGGTCAATCCAAGTCAAGATCTATTGCATGTATGCAAGGAAGTTCAGTTTCATAGCACATTTCAGATAAATCACTCTCTGAAATGTTTATATTTGTTGGGTCTTCAAGGTGAAAGTAGAAGTCATTGATGGTTGGTCAAACGGGTGATGATTTAAATTTTAAGTGTAACTGCATCTTTCATGTTGCTTTTTGGAGAACTTTTGGTTAGAAAAGTTTTCTGTCATCACCAGAAGAATCAGTAAGATATAACATGAAAAAAAAATGACATCATTCATAAGCTCGTACACCAATAAATTCCTCATGATCCAACAGGCGCTAGTGCTATCACCACCAAAGAGAGTAAAATTTAAAAACTCCAATTTCATGGCAAATCATCTTTACCTCATATTAACCAAAAAAAAAGGTAGTGTGACACAGAGCTATTTAAATCCAACAACATAAGATCAGGTGTTATTAGCATAACTAAAATATGTCATCAAGAACAATGGAAAAAGTCTAGCTATCCTCACTACCTCTGTAAGAAAAAACGCAGTTTTTTTCAAAAATTCACATATTATTCGCGCATTTTTGGGTTGCTGAATTATTTAGCAAATTTTTCGCAAATTTGCAAAAAAAAACTACATATTTTGCATATTTTTTAATCAAATTGTTCGGTATATTTTTATAATTATTGTTTTATTTTTCCCAATTTTTTTCGAACTTGACCTGCTGGATTATTCCCAAACCCTGACTTTGTCACTATGCAGTAACTACATGAATCTTAACTAACCAGTGAATTCACACATTAGTTAAATTACTGTTTGTAACTAGGTGATTTTTCTAACTTGATCACAGGTCAATCTAAACCTTGGAAGGCTATTCTGACCTATGGCAAAAGGGAAAAAAATGGCAAAGGAAATGCGGTCGAGAGCACACCAAGTATTTTGAGAGTATTGAGGATTGGCTGCCCTTAGCCCTGTCGTATATGACTCCTTGTGTGATGTTGTCGTGTCCCTTTTAGGTTGATAACCTGTCCTATTTATAGGATTTCAATTTGGGATAGAATGATTGTCATTCTTTGTAACGGACACGTTAAACATTTGTAACGCTTTTTGGACATTTAATATAATAACGCCTTTGCATTTATTGTGTCGAAACAATCACACTTATTCCTCGGGTGCCTTACAGCTACTTGTTACTCATCAAAAATTCTAAGTGGATTGGTGAAGGAGGCTCCGCTTTACACATGATAGCACACTCTTCGACCAATGATCCTTTCACCCTCCAATCCTTAAGTCTTTTTTTTTTTACCCCTTTTATTCTATACGAACTTTACGGTAAAAACACATAAGTTCAGAGTCAGAGGTGTTTTAGCCAAAATATGGACAGCGCAATAACCAATACAAGTTAAGGGCGTCTTGGGACATGTTGAAGGCGCAGGAGATTTCGTTAAGAATATTCCTTCATGAATCTATTGGTCCACGTGTCCATCTTAAAAAGTACCCCTATCAACATTAGCCCCTGTCTAAGATACAATTATAATGTTTTCGAAGACACGCCTTTGCCTCCATACTTGGAAGAAATTTTCAAGATTTTGCAATTTTTTGCCTTTCAATATTAGCATTTAATGCTTGTGCTTTCGAGATCTAACACGTGTCGATTCATGACGTTTGACATTCCGCCTTCATTTTAATGCATATGACTGTTGGTCATGATGATTGACGGCGCATCAATCAACAAATGTCTTTTAGTAGTCTGACGTTTGATCTTCCCGCCTTTTGCCTATTTATTTGAGTTTCCTGATCATTCTTCTTCACTTCTTTCACTTTGCTCTTCTGCTTCTCCTCTCTATGCATCCCTTCTTCTATCTCTTTTCAAATGGATTCTTCAAATATTTCCAAGAGATTGGGTGACAAAGGGGATTCCTTTTTTATTACTGCTCAACAAATTCACCTAGATACAAGCATTCCTCCTGATGGGTGGTGTCTATTACGGGAAGATTCTTCCAATGATGCTGTGAGCCCTCCCCTGCCAATAGGTGTTCCTCGATTCCGAGTAGCCAGGGGCGATTTTCTTCTTATGAAACCCATTTTTCATTCTCATTCTGGGTTGTCTGGAGATTGGGAAGGATGGGTACTAGACATGTTGAGTGATGACGAATTCGTGGAGCTTCTCAAAGATGCTGGAGTGAAAGAGGCGGTTGAATTAACTTCTTCATTCCAAATAAAAAAGAGATCAGGAAGCCTTGAAACAACTTATTTTTAGGTGGAACCGTTCCACCCATTCCTTCATTATGCCATGGGGTGAAGTAGCGCCTTCTTTAGAAGATGTGGCAGCACTTTTAAATTTAGAAATTTTTGGAGAAAGAGTTATAGCCGCCATAACTACAATGATCCTACTATGATGGAATGCATAGAGGCTTTAACTTCGACTCTGAAGGTACAAAGAAGTCAATGAAGAGAGTCAACTTCAATGGTTGGGTTCGCTATTTTTGGAGAGAGCAGACTTCTAAAAAGATGGGGGTTGCGACTTCGCAATTGTCAACCTATGACGCAGGGATGCACAGTCCTTTCAGGAGAGAAGCCTTTATTGCTATGTGATTATCGAGATACATTTTTCCTGCCTATCCATATGAGAAGATCCAAGACCGACTTTTTGGGTGCGCCTCCCGGATTGCCAATGGCACAAGGTACTCCTTGGCTTCTCTATTTTTGGGAAACCTCTACCATAATCTTGACTTGTTCCATGGGGTCTTTGACTCAAATTGCAATTAACAAAGGGAAACCGGCAAGTTTATTCCCTAGAGCTCTTCGATGGTCGAATGTGAGACCGAAAAAGAATGTAAAACTTTTTCATTCCCTAGATAAGGGATTTTTCAATTTCCGCCCTACTCTCATACGCCAGAAGGCGCAATCCCTCTGGATTTCTATACTCCAGGGGCCTCTTTTGAGAAAGTAGCCTTTTCCGATAATATCACCACCCAACATCTTAACTTCCTTGTCATTACTACTGATAGCGTCTTGGTGGTTATTAATGCGTCGCCTTTTATATCGATCACCTACAACCCAAGCTGCTTTCAGAGACAGTTTGGCCTTGACCAGGGAGTTCCTATGCTGAATGTACACGTTTATCCTCCTCCAGCACCAAGTAGGATGTATTTAACAGGTCGATGGCGTGAATATTTATACCTTGACTTTGACTTCCTTCTTATGGCACAAGCTGATCGAGAAGGACGATATACTCCAGCAATGAAGGCATATTGGACTAGATCAATTCAATCTTTCCAAGATTTTATTAAATCTCCTTCTTATGTTGAGGTTCTGCCTAAGGGGCCTAGTCCACAGCTAAAGGGCCGAAAAAAACAAATAAAGAGTACTCCCAAGAAAGCGGTGACTAGAGGGACCAAGAGGAGATTGGTGCTTGCGTCCAAGAAGGTGGCTCCTCCCTCAAAGAAAAGCAAGAAAGTAAAAAAATTTCTACTCTCTTTTTTTCTTCGCCTTTAACTTTAAAATTTTAAAAAACATTTTTTTTTTTTTAGGTAAAGGTGATAGAAGAAGAAGAGGAAGAAAATACTAAAGAATTCTTAGCTTCTTCTTCTAGGGAAGGTGAGAAAGAAAGCAGTGATGAAACAAGTAAAGGGGAAACTAAAATACAATATATAAGTGAGAGTGAAGGCGATGATGAATCCTCTTCTTCAACTGGGGAAGAATCAGAAGCGTCAAGGGGATCTTTCATTATGCGACCTCGGGAACATTCCCCTAGAACTCCTATTCATAATAAAGAGTCAGAGGCGAGAAAAGAATCTATGCGCCCTAGAGAAGATTCCCCAAGAGCTCCTATCCACAATATTGCCCGTATATCAGCTTTCTTCGAAAGAGTTCTCAGTCACCCAATTAATGGGGTGTTGCGAAATGATCCAGAGTTTCAGAGTGGACCTGAGGTGATCGGCCAACCTTTATGCATTCCTATGGATTCTCT
Source organism: Tetracentron sinense (assembly GCA_015143295.1). Lineage (NCBI taxonomy): Eukaryota > Viridiplantae > Streptophyta > Magnoliopsida > Trochodendrales > Trochodendraceae > Tetracentron > Tetracentron sinense. The sequence goes on along the minus strand of CM026554.1, from coordinate 3,949,087 downwards.
CTCAGGTATCGTAGATGAAAATATTACTGGCCTTGAAGAAGACATGACCGTGTTGGCAAGCGAATTTAATACCCAGAGATCTACTCAGGCAGCGCCTTCTTCAAGTAATCCACCTTTGATTCCACCTCAGTGACAAGTTTCTTCTCCGCCTTTGATTATACCCCAAGTGCAAGTATCTTCTCCGCCTTTTCAGCCAAGTCTTCTTGCGCCTTCAGGTCTTCCGCCTTCAAGACCTCTTCCTGTACATCAAGATTCAATTTCAGCAGTTGTTCAAGGAAGTGAATGGAGCTCAGCTACACCTTCTGCTACAGCTCTGATTGGAGATTACAAAGTCAAGCCAGAATTAGCGTCTTTTGCCCAGTTGTTTTTGATCAGTATGGTGATATCCTTGAGGGCTGCTCTGTTAAGGCGCATTACTTCCGCTCCGTTTTTCTGGAGTCTATCTGCAAAGTCCTCCTCTCCGTGCATCAGAAGTCTTTGATTGATATTTCAACAGCAGACTTGAGGCATTGGAGAACAATTTTAGAGGATGCTCATGCCATAGGTGTGGAGATTGAATGGTTGTTACAGCGCCTTGATGAACTTTCCATAGAACAAGAATTTAGAGGAAAGTTAGTGGTGGCTGAGCAGGAAGAAAAGGAGCATATCATCACCATGAAAATGTTGACTGATGCTGAGAAGGATGTTGCTGATAGGGTGAAACAGGCAGAGGTAGAATTGAGGGTGGCTCAGGCTAAACTCTACTCTTTGGAAGAAGAACAACAAATTCTGACCAAGAACCATGAAGAATCGGAAGAAGTTATCGTGAAGGCGCATGATAAATTGAAGCCTCTCTAGGAAGAGGGCAAGGCATTCGAACATTTTCTTGTAGGTAGACTCCTACAAGATCTATTTGCTAAAAAATAGAGTGATGTACACCTTTTTTTTTTTTTAATAGAAATTTTGTATGTAATCAACAATATTTTGAGAAATGAAAAGAAAATCTTTATTATCTTCTCCCCCCATTTTATGGATGATACAATTTTAGCCACTTCTCATTAATAGGGTCATATAAAATAGTACCATCAGACTTCTCATGTCTATAATATCCACTTTTCATCATTTCTCGAATAATATAGGGCCCTTCCCAATTTGGTGTGAACTTAGAGGCGGATGTCCCAATTCTAACATGTAAGGTTGTGCGGAGGACAAAGTCACCTTTCTTGAATAGTCAAAGTCGCACCATTTTTTCATATGCCTTCGCTATTCGCCTTTGATAATTGGTTATTTGTTCTTCCGCCTTCATGCGCCTTTCATCAATAACTTCCACTTTATTGGCCTTAGCTATCCTACTACTCTCAATATTTGGTTCATCATTCAATATGATTCTCGCCGAAGGGATAGCTATCTCAACTAGTAAGGTTGCCTCTACTCCATAAACTAAAGAGTATGGTGATACTCCTGTTGTTGTTCGAGATGATGTGTGATACGCCCATAATGTCATCATAAATTCCTGTGATCATTTCTTGTGCTCGCCTTCAACCATTCTTTTCAGGATTTTGAGCAAAATCTTATTCGTAGCCTCAGCTTGCCCATTTCCCTTCGGATAATATGGTGTAGATCTGGAATGTTTTATATGATATTTCTCCAGTAGTTCTCGAACATTGCTGTTGATGAAGAGTGTGCCATTATCTGTTATTATCCTATTTGGGATGTCAAATCGACAGATAATATTTTCTTTGATGAAATTGGCTACTGCGCCCCTAGTGGCTCGCTTCATGGGAATAGCTTCTACCCATTTCGTATAATACTCGGTAGCTGCAATGATCCAAGTGTTCCCTTCAAAAGGCGGATATATGGGACCTATGAGGTCGAGCGAGCCCCCATGTGTGGAAAGGTCAGGGCGTGCTGATCTGTTGAAGTGTCAACGCTAGAACATGAATAAGGTCACCTTGAACCTGGCATTGATGGCATGATTTTACAAATTTTGTTGAATCTGCTTTCATTGTAGGCCAATAATATCCCAATTCAAAGAGTTCAGTGTACAACTTTCTTTTGCCTTGATGACTTCCACATTCACCATTATGAGTTTCGAAAAGCACCGTTTCGGCTTCTTGATGACTTAAACATCTCAAATGAGTGCCGTTTATCCCCTTTCGGAAGAGATGATCTTGTTGTAGGAAGAATTTCTGCACTTTTCTTTGTAGCTTAGATGCATCCTTCTTGTTGAGCAGCAATTCTCTATTTTTTATGTATTTAATATAGGGTTGTCTCCAATCCTCTCCATCTTTTATGAGATGACATTCTGTAGGATCAAGAAGCGATTGACATCTAGGACAATCTCTTTGTAGATTGTTAGAATCAGCAATCATATTTGGCCAATAAAGTCTAAATCTCTGTAAACGTCTGAAGAGTGGCACGAAGAGTGGCACTGAAAGATCTTGACCACACTCTATCGTGTATTTCTTTCAGTTGTCTTTTTGTTTCTTCCATTCCTATACATCTCATGAGGATTCCATCTGATGACCGGTAATACAACATGTCATCTAGATATAAGAAGTTTTTCAATGTTTTTAGAGATTCACTCGAACCACCCTTAACAAGTTGAATTTCAATCTCCTTTCGCCAGTCACTATCTTCTGTAGGTTAAGGGCGCATTATTTCATTCCAAGTAACCGGGACCGTTCTTTTCATGACGCTAAAGTCTTTCATTTCTTCCTCGAAAACTAATTTCGAAGCAAGGGTGCCTAAAGCATCAGCGTGTTTATTACTAGAACGTCCTGAATGTTCGAAGGTAATCTTTTTGCAACATTCTTCAAGTTGTTGCACCGTTGCTCGATACAAAGCAAGACCATGATCTTTGAGGGCGTAGTCCTCATTCATCTAGCTAATGACTAAATTGGAGTAGTCTTTGACTTTCAATTTTCGCACACCCATTTCTTTGGCTATTGTTAAACCAATTAGAAATGCTTCATATTCTGCGGTGTTGTTCGAGCAATCAAAGTCTAGTTTGAAAGATAGTGAGGTAATTTCACTATCAGGTACTTGCAAAACTACTCCGGCCCCACCACCTTTGCTGGTTCTAGAGCCATCGAAGAACATAGTCCATTCTTCCTCTAGATTGTTGATGAGGGCAATTTTTGGCAGAGTTCCTAGAATTTCTTCTGTAACTTCCAGATTATCCTGTCCGGGACCAACAAGGAGATCTGCTACCATTTGCCCTCTTATGGCTTGTATCGTTTCACATTTTATATCAAATTCTGATAACATAAGGAGTCACTTGGCTGCTCTCCTTGATAACACTAGTTTTGTTAACAGAAATCTAATTGGATCAGAATTAGTGAAAACAATTACCTTGTGAGATAGAAGATAATGTCGAAACTTCTATGCGGCGTAAATGAGTGATAAACACATCTTCTCAATCCGCGGGTACTTTAGTTCCGCCTTCCTCAAGGGGCGACTAATATAGTATATTGGTTGTTCCTTTCCTTCATCGTCATCTTGAGCTAGTAGTGCACCAATGGCATGATCTGTTGCTGCTAAGTAAAGCTTCAATGTTTTTCCTGGATTAGGAGCTATCATTGTAACCGCTGAAGACAAAACTCGTTTGATCTTTTCAAAAGCTTCATAACATGCAGTCATCCATTCATATTTAGCTTCATTTTTTAACAATTTTGAAAAAGGATTTGTAATTTCTGCCAATCCGGGTATAAACCTTCGGATGTAAGATATTCTTCCAAAAAAACTCTTGAGTTCCTTCAAGTTTCGAGGTGGTGCCATTGTGAGAATTGTCTTAGTTTTTTCCGAGTCAACATTGATACCATGACGATGAACAATGAAACCGAGAAATTTTTCTGTTGATACTCCAAAGGCGCACTTCAAGGGGTTAATTTTGAGTTGATACTTTCGACATCTTTCGAACACCATTTTCAAAATGGTTTCATGGTCATTTCTTCTTTTAGATTTGACAACCAAGTCATCGATATAATCCTCTACCTCTTTATGAAACATATCATGGAACATTGCAGTCATTGCCCTTTGATATGTTGCTCCAGCATTTTTCAATCCAAATGGCATGACAGTATAATAGAAGTTTCCAAAAGGAGTTCGGAAAGTCGTTTTCTCCGCATCACTTGGTAACATCTTGATTTGGTTGTATCCACTATAACCATCCATAAAGGAGAATAACTCATGTCCCGTAGTTGCATCGATGAGCAAGTCCATATTTGGAAGAGGAAAATCATCTTTTGGGCATGCTTTATTTAGGTCTCTGAAATCCACACAACACAGTCTTTTACCATTTTTCTTTTTTACTGGGACTATGTTTACGAGCCACATCGGGTGTTGAATTGGTTTAATGAAACCAACTTTCAGCATTTGATTTGTTGCTCTACTTCTGGACGGAAATTCCGTGGTGCTTGTTTGACTGGTATTGCATTGGGGTCGATATTAAGCTCATGCATTATTAGGCCGGCACTTAGGTTAGGCATCTCATGATACGACCAAGCAAAAACGTCTTTATTATCAACAAGAAGATTACATAATGATTTCTTTTCTTCAGGAGACAGTTTTGAACTTAAAAACACCGGACGCTGGTCATCTTTATCTCCTAAGTTGATTTTTTCTAAATCTTCTTGAACTGCTTCACACCATCCTACATGCATTCTGGTGCATTAGAGATTTCGATTATTTTTGCTTCTTTTCCTGGTCCACCAGTAGCATTTTCTTTTGAGTTTACTACTGGTGGTTGTGACCGTCATAAACGGTACGCCATTCTCCCATCAGGCAATCGTACGTGGATCCAACTGTCCACTTGTTGATTTGTGTACTGATTGCTGGTGTCCATCCTCCCTGTGAGGATTCTTCGTTATCGAAGTATCCTCGGATTGCCTTTTACCAATAGGGGTAAGATGAATGCCTTGAGGTAGGGATATTGCTGTTTCACCTTCGGGTGCTAACTCATCATAAAAAGCAGCATCAGTGATGTGAGCTTCAGATCTGTCAAAAGGGACCGTAGTGGCGGCAACCCTATGTTCCTTTCCTCCCCGTTTGAGACATGGGTGATAACTGGAAGGGATAACATGGTGATGATGCAACCAAGGACGCTCCAAGACAATGATAGTTAACAACTGTATCAAGTACATGAAACCGGGTAGCACACCTAATGGCGCCCACTTGCAGATCTATGTTAACATAACCCATTGTACGCTGGCTGTGATTACTAAAACCGTATACCAATAGATTGAGGGGTAATGCGGTTCATAGGAAGGTTAATAGCTTTCATAGTAGAGAGAGGAAGAAGATTGATGGAGGATCCAGGATCGATAAAGGCACATCGAACCGTAGTACCATTGAGGGTAGCACTGACATATAAAGGACGGTTATGGTATGATCAAGGGGCCATCATATCAGCATTAGTAAATGTAATGGTTGTCAAGGGCGGTGTGGGTTTGGGATTTGGAGGTTGTCGGATGGCGTTGTCTGCCTTAAACATTCTTCACCATGTCGATCAATAATTTTGGTGAAAGCATGACAAGGTCATGGCAAGCTGCCTCGGAAAATGCCATATGATCCATAAAGCTTTGGACAACAGGAAGGAGTAAGAAGGCGGCTTCTGCCGAAGGCGCAACAATCTCATTATTGTCTGCAACATGCTCGACCATGGCTACCCGTTCTGTAGGTTTGTGAGTGGGTAGAGGATCATGATGGACAGATGAAGTGCCGTTAAGCAATTGGACTTCACCAGAGGCAACCTTCCTGTGAAAAAATCGGCGCAAAGTCCAGCAATTACTAGTGGCGTGACTGGTGTTGCGATGGTAAATACAATAATTAGGGCTCTTTTTGTCCTCTGGTGTTGGACGGCGCAATGGAATAGGAGGGCGAATGACGCCATCTGGAAGTCATTCGTAGAAAATATCTTCAATAAATTCCATATCAACTGGAAAAGGCGGAGGTTCATCAACATCCGCGGGAGTAGCCTTAAGACTTTTTTGGTGGTCCAGCATTTGATCTGGACCGTTTATTGTCATGATTTGTTTCGACCACCATGGATTGCGTCTTTGGTGGACAAGGATCACGGCACCAAGAACGGTCATGTGACTTTACAGATTCACTGGTACGGCGAGTGGCTTGTTGAAGGTGGGAAAAATTGGTGATTCCAAGATTCTCCAAGTGAACTCTGAACTCCTTTAACATGCCACTGATGCATGTCTAAACCAGAGCATCCTCCGTAACAGGATCACGACACTCAAAGGCGCGTTCCCGAAAGCGCTTGACATAGTTGATCAATCCTTCCGAAGGTTTTTGTCATTCTCTGCTGAGGTTGACAAAAGAAATGCGGTCTTCAACGAGGAAAAATTTCTTAGCAAACACCGTCATCATATGCTCCCAAGAATGAATGGAATTAGGTATCAAATCACTGTACCATGTATAGGCACGGTCGGAGAGAGATTTGAAAAACTCTCTCAGACACAGTTCATGGTCAGATGCGTGCATACCTAATGCGTCGACAAAACGTTTGACATATTCTCTAGCGTTGCCGTCTTTTCCATTGTATTGAGGAAAAGTCGGAATGGTATAGCCTTGGGGATATGGCATTTTGACTAGATTCGTCGAATATGGCAGATTGGTGTCGAAATGGAAATTCTCATTTGCCGTGTGGATCTAGCGTTCTAAAATGGCAGCGACGTCAGCCGCCATGACATAACTTGGCTCTGGATGTTCATGCTCATTTGAAGTATTCTGAGGGGTTCCACCCCAAATTTCTTGTAGTAAAATCAGCATCTAATTTTGAGCTTCTAGAGCCTGGGCCTGTGCTTGGGCTTGTGATTGCTGCAATGTTTGGAGCAAAGGGGCCATTACGGACATTAATTCTGCAGCCAAACCACCGTGGGTAGAATTGGAGATATCTTGGTTGAGTGCAGAAGAATTGTTGGTATTTCCTTCGGTAGATGCAAATGATTTTGCGAAATCAACCCCAGCGGAATCGCCAAATGTAACTGGGTGATTTTTCTAACTTGATCACAAATCAATCTAAACCTTGGAAGGCTATTCTGACCTATGGCAAAAGGGAAAAAAATGGCAAAGGAAATGGGGTCGAAAGTACACCAAGAATTTTGAGAGTACCGAGGATTGGCTGCCCTTAGCCCTGTCGTATATGACTCCTTGTGTGATGTTGTCGTGTCCCTTTTAGGTTGATAATCTGTCCTATTTATTGGATTTCAATTTGGGACAGAATAATTGTTATTTTTTGTAATGGACACGTTAAACATTTGTAATGCTTTTTGGACATTTAATATAGTAACGCATTTGCATTTATTATATGAAACGTCTTTGCATTTATTGTGTCGAAACAATCACACTTATTCCTTGGGTGCCTTACAGCGACTTGTTACTCATCAAAAGTTCTAAGTAGATTGGTGAAGGCAGTTCCGCTTTATACATGATAGCACACTCTTCGACCAATGATCCTCTCACCCTCCAATCCTTAAATCTCTTTTTTTTTACCCTTTTATTCTATATGAACTTTATGGTAAAAACACATAAGTTCAGAGTCAGAGGCGTTTTAGCCAAAATATGGACAGCACAATAACCAATACAAGTTAAGGGCGTCTTGGGACATGTTGAAGGCGCAAGAGATTTCGTTAAAAATATTCCTTCATGAATCTATCGATCCACGTGTCCATCTTAAAAAATACCCCCATCAACATTGTTCAACTCATTAGTGGATGCCTTCAAACACTAAATGACGCATCACCCTTTTCTCTCCGGCACAAAAATAGATGATGTAGCATAAATTGCCGAAAATTTAACAACATTCAAGATCTTTAAGGGATGAACTGCAACTCGCGCCATCTTCGCGCTACATAGTTATGTGGGTATATTACAGGGTTGGAGTCCTATATACAGCATCATTTTTCCCATACAAAATCCTCAGTCCTTTCGCCCAAGAATTCTCAAATTAAAGCTTACCTTCCAAAAAAAAAAATTCTCATACTAAGTCATAAATATAGCTTCAGCCCTTTTCAGCACAGTGGAGTTCAAAATACCAAACATGAAAAATAAAGAAATACGGATAACAGAAAGCGAATTTAAAAGAACCTTTAATGGAATTCCAATCTGTGGAGCAGCAAGACCAACCCCAGGTGCATTTCTCATGACTTTGATCATATCATCGATGATTTTCTCAATCTTCTCCGACCCAATCTCATCAATGCTGACATCACGGGCTGGTTCGTGAAGAACAGGATCTCCCGCTTTCACTATTTCTGGCAAGATTGGTTTTTTATCCCCAAGACCCAGAAGCCAACCTGCTCGAGCCCTTGAAGAAGAAGTGTAACTCTTTCTGGTGATGAAGTTGCCATTGAAGGCTGGTTTGAGCTCTGAAACTCTGGATTTGAAGGTTTGTTCGCGATTTTCGTGAATTCCCAGAACTGGGTTTCTTAGAAATCGATTGGTTTTCGAGTTTTTAAAGCATTTTTCGGAGAACGTGAGCGGAAGTATGCGATGAGAGAATCGGTGGATGCTCTCCATCGTCCTCTGCTCAGCTTTTGCTGAGTTAGACAAAACCTATCTCAAGCAGAAGAGGGTATTTTGGTCATTCTGGGAGAATTCATTGGGGAAGTGGGTTAAAGTTATAGGTGTAACTGGGCTGGGCTGGGCTGGCTTGGCCTCATTTTTAAGCCCTGGCCGGGCTCGATAAATGGAAACATATAATTTAGGATCGGGTTAGGGTTGTAAAAAACAAACTGGGAACAAAGGGTACCTGGCCCTGCTCAACCTGACCCTATAAGAGCATCTCTAACACTATCTCTTCAAATTTCCTCCTTATTCTCTTTTAAATAGAGAGATTTTTAAAATAGGGAGCCACTTTTCTCTTTCTAACTCCAACACTACTCCCTATGTTTTCCCTATTTCTATTAAATATTCATTTTTTTGTTTCTCTTTATTTTAACATTGTTGCAACCATTAAGAGTTCAATCGCACCAATTGGTCAACTCATGTCTCTTTTAATACTTATTAAATATGGTTAAGTTTCTCTAACTTGTGGGTTTAACAATATAACTTTAGTTTTCAAAAAAAAATATTAAAAAAATTTAACCATAAGAATTAAAAAATTTTAACTAAAGTTAAATAATTTTTAATACTTTTTTTCTATAATCTAAGATTATATTGTTAACCCCCAATGATTAGTGAATCTTAACCACGGTTAGTAGAAGTTAAAAAGGACACGTGTTGGACTGTGGGTGCGATTGAACTCTCCCTTATTAGTTCAATCACAATTGCCTGTGATAGAGGGTTCAAACCGTTTTGAAAGAATCTTTATAAAAAAAAGCATTTAATAATCTTAGAGAGCTGAAACATCTCCCTATTTCTAGGGAGAAAAACCATTACCCCACTTTGAGGAGATGATTTGAAGAGTCTGATGGAGTGCATATTTCCACTTAATCCTCCCTATTCTGACCAAGAGAGCTAGAATAGGGTAGTGTTAGAGATGCTCTAAGACCCTTCAAATCCCTACCCTCTTCTTGCCCATAGGTCGGATAGGGTTAAAAACTCTACGTAGTATTAACTTAGAGTGAAATATGTTTTTAATACTTTTTTCAAAAAATTATTGAATAAGGGTTTGAGAATCTTAACGACAGTTAATAGGAATTAAAAGGGGACACGTGTTGACCTATGGGAGCGATTGAATTCAGGGAGAGTTCAATTGCTCCCACAGCTAAACACATATCCCTTTTAACCCTTATTAACCGTGATTAAAAGTTTCTAACCCATAGTGTTCAATAATCTAACCTTAGTTTTTTGAAAAAAAGTTTTAAAATATTAACCCTAAGAGTTAAATATGGTCAGAGTCAGTTATACCGTTGGAGTAATTGATTTCAAGAGTTGGCAAAGAGGAGAGAGGATGGTATGACCAAATGTAAAAAGGAGAGATCGAATCACAACCAATTGCGATTGAATTTAGGGAGAGTTCAATTGCGTCCACAGGTCAACACGTGTCTCCTTTAACCTCTATTAATTGTAGTTAACATTCTCTAACCCTTAATATTCAATAGTCTAACCTTAGTTTTTTGAAAAAAAAAATATTTAATTTTGGTTAAGAATTTTAACGCATGGTTAATATTTTTGCAAGGTTTATTATTAGAATTATTGGCTGTAATAGCCATTTAGTTTAGTCATCAAGAGAGATCTAAAACTCTTGACCAGATAGTGTAACGATAGTCATAAAAGCATCGGTTACATATAGTCATAAAGGTAGAGGTTACAGATAATCATAAAGACATTAGTTACGAATGCTCTCTATACAAGAGAGAATAGAGTATGCAAATATATATATATATATATATATACTTTCTAATAAGCTGCTAACACCCGGATCTGGTTCAAAGGGGTCGATCATGAGTCATTGGTTTACATTCATGATCATCTTTTCTCGATGATCTGAATCACTAGCGGAGCCACATGGGGCCCAAGGGGGGTCAGCCCCCCTGAAATTTTTATTTTTTATTTTTTTTTAACTATGGCAATAATAAGGGTGTAGCCTGGGAAAAGGGTGGAGCCGGAGGACGGGGAGCTCTAGCCCCCCTTGAATTTTTGAGAAAAAAAGATTTTCTTTACAAAACAGACACAAACAAATGTAATGTCCCATGAACTTGGCCCCAAAAAAAAAATTCGGGGGGTGGCTCCGCCCCTGGTCTGAATCATCCGACGATTTTCTTACACTTATAAAACTTGGTACTTTATACTTTGTCATGATAATTAGTAGGAAATGTGAGACACTTTGTTAAAGTATTTAACAAGACCAATTCTTAAATTTGAAATCATTCATTGTATTTGAAGACTTATGGGAATTGCAACCCAATTAGATGAAAAACATGATACATCTAATTCTCAAAAGAAAATATAAATTATCCTTTGACAAAATTCTGTCAAAGGCAGCACTTATGAGAATTGCAACCCAATTAGATGAAAAACACGATACATCTAATTTTCAAAAGAAAATATAAATTGTCCATTGACAAAATTTGCAAAGTGTCTGTCTATACAAGTCTCCGTAAAATAATGGACCCTCAAAGAATTTTACAAAAAATTCACACGCATGTTTCATTTTCAATGATAACTCCAACAAGCCAAACAACAAATATCGTTTGTCCCAAATTAAGTCCAGCAAACACAACTAATTTTATTTTTCATCTACGTCCTTATTACATCAACCAAACAGAAAAAGAAAATTGCTAGATCACTAAGGCATTTGGACGTTTGGATCATAGTTAGAGGAATGCTAAGCATACTTTCAGTTCCATAATTGATCTCACAAAAACTTTCTTAACAAAAGAGAGTGTAGGAATTTTTTTGAAATGTGAAGAGTATGCTAGCATTCCTCTAGTTGAGCCGTTCTAACCCTACTCTCCAGCATTCACCACTCCCAGGAAAAACCAGCACATGTCATTTCGGTAGGGGTTAGTTTTTGGCTGAGAATAGAGAATGCATGAGAGTAGGACTAGCACGCCTCTAAAAATATATACTCTCATGCACAAGAGAGAGAGTCTCCCTCAACCTGCATGGTAGAGAGAGATTGCACTTGCTGCTGCTGCTTCTTCTGTTCCACTTGCTGCAATTGTTGATGTTGCATCTTGAAATTGATCCGAGAGCACGATTGAACTGCCTCTCCGATGATCGGAATCACTGGGAGGTTGTCGCAGTTGCAAATCTCAATCATGAAGCCATCCGGGTCATGGAAGAACACCTGATCCACATATATGCCACTCTCTTCGACCCTCTGTTGCATGTACTCAATTTCCATCTCCTTCAGCTTCCTTTCCAATGCAATCATGCTCTCACACTTAAACAAAAAGGGTATTTTAGTCATTTAGTTAGAAACTTCATAGGTATCAATCATGCTATATCTAGTCTGGGGTTGGTGGATAATTAGGATAACCAAGAAGATTTTCTCAAACTGGCATTTGACCCATTGAGGAGTGCTAGCCCGGTCGTAGTTTTTGAAAATTTTCCAAACTCTCGTTGTGGCGAGACATTTGCCTGAAATATTTATTTTCAAAAGTTATGTACCCGGTTTTAAGACAATCTATGGCCTAGACCGTCCCAGCCAACACAAGTTCAAGGTGTAAAAAATAAATAAATAAACAGCTCGCGATTCGTGCTGGCCAAGATTCCCGTGTTGAAAACTATGAAGCAGTGTTTGTCAGAACCAACCCAACCGGTCAGTCGAGTCGGAAAAATCGGGGGTCAATCGAATCGGAAAAACTGGGGGTCAATATAATCGGAAAAACTGGGAACCGGTCCTGTTACAAGTTTTCAAAACCCCCAAAACCAGACATAATAAAAAACCATGCATTTTTTTAAGAACGGAGGAATCGGCCGGTTGAACTGGGAATCGGTGGTAGAACCGGTTGATAACCGGGTAAAAAGGAGAAAAAAATTATTTTATTAATAAAAAAGACATGAAAAATATTTTTTAATAAAAAAAGACACGGTTGAACTGATCAAACCGGGAACCGGCTGGGTGGCCGATGATCGGTCCAGCTCCGTTGAACAGCAAAGAGTAGCAGCCCAAAAAAAGCCATTGATAATTTTGTAATGACGAATATGAAGAAGGATATTTTCTACCACTATTTTTTTTCCTTAAATGCCCTTGCAAATGCTTTTTTGAGTTGCTCCGAATTATTTGTTCAACATAATTCTTAGTTAATCTCCAGTTTTAAAGGAAACAAAGAAAGGGGTTCAGGATTGTCTTTGGCAAAGCCAAAAAGGTGGTCTCAGACATCCATACATCATGCGACAGGTGGCCTGAAAAAGGGGAGAAGTCATTTCATTTTCTCCCCATGATTTTGACTTCCCCCCACTTGATATCTCTCCCCCTTTTTCTCATCCATTTATCACCACATGTCCTCTAGTGTATGGAGAAGTCAAAATCGTGGGACCCATGAATTTGACTTCTCTACCACATGTCCTCTATTTTGTGGACACCCGAGAGGAGCCTTTCTGGCTTCGCCAAAGAGAATCCGAGGCCAAAGAAAAGGGGTTATGAAAGTGGCTTCGGATTGTCTCTAGCGAAGTCAGAAAGGTGGTCTCGAGCAACCACAAAATAAGGGACATGTGGCGTTAAAAAGGAGAGAAGTCATTCCATTTTCTCCCCATGATTTTGACTTCTCTCCACTTGATATCTCTCCCCCTTTATCTCATCATGTGTCAAATAATGTGGGGAGAAGTCAAAATCATAGGGCCCATGAAATGACTTCTCCAACCATTTGTCCCCTGTTTTGTTTTGTGGTTGCCCGAGAAGAGCCTTTCGGCTTCGCCAGAGATAATCCGTGGCCTATGAAAGTTGCCACTCAGACTAGCATTTCTCTTTGACCATTTCTATGTTAATCCATACTGTTGAAATATTAGAGAAAATAAAGGAAATTATAAATGATTCGAAAGGAAATTACCAGGAATGAAATATGATTATCCTTGGGATTGATTTCACATTTCTTCAGCATTTTTTCGGGGTCTTCGGATTGCAAGAGATGTATGCCAATACCATAGTTGAATAGCCTGGATGAAAATAAACAGATTAATAAGAAGAAAATCATAATAGGAAATGATTTTTTTTTCTTTATTATTGAATTTTGCAAATGGGGTTTTCTTAATTAAAATTACCATGCTCCATTAAAATCAAATGATCCAGGCCTCCTGATTGGGAAAAACCCAAGAACATTTTCATAGAAATCAAGAGAATCCTCAACTGATTTACAAACAAGTGAGATGTGATTCAAGGATGTAAGATTGAGAGGATTTTCCATGGTCGTCGCTTTCATCTGCAATTTGAAAGGAGAATAAAATCAAATTCAAGAATAAGAAAAAACTAATGAAAATAAAGAACATGCAAAAGTACCCAAATCATAAAAGTTTCTTCACCTTCCAGAGATCAAGAACAAAGGATCAGTGAGAGATTTTTGACGAAAACAAGACCTAGATGAAAAGAATAAGTGTCTGAGATCTTTATTGATATAGAGAATATATGAATGAGATTCAACGAACTTGTAGAGATGAGAGAAAGAAGCAGAGCTGGTAGAAATTTTAGTCCACGTACGCGACGTATTGCTGGGATGGGATCTAGCAAGACCAAAACCATCTTGCCTTTATACAACCTCCGACATGTGGCAATAAAAGGGGGAAGTCATTTCATTTCTCCCCAATTTTTTTTACTTCTCTCCCTTTGATATCGTCTCCCCTTTTTATCGCCACATGTCAAAAGCCCACCAAGAAGAAGACGATTTTGGTGTTGTTAGAGCAAGACCAAATCCCATCCCCGTATTGCCTTCCCAGTAGGCATTAAATCTTTGACACGTAAGAATTCACTTTGCTGACTCATATCATTATCTCAGGGAGCCAAATCATCTACGGTGATAACCCGATTTGGCAAATCCCCAAATCCAGTTATCATCCCTAAAGGTTGCCACGTGTCTCCTTTCACACCTCTTAACCGTGGGTAAGGTTCACCCACCCATCCTTGGTTTTTTTTTTAAAATATTAATTCTTTTTTTTAAGTAAAAAAAAAAACTGTTTTTAATATTAAAAAAACTCTAAAAACAGTTTTTTAATTTTAAAAAAAGAATTAATATTTTTTTAAAAAAAACCAAGGATTGGTGTGTAAACTCTAAGGGTAGGTGAATCTTACCCACGGTTAAGGAGTGTCAAAGGAGACATGTGGCGACCTCTAGGGACCGGATTTTCCAAATCCGATTATCACCGTAGAGGATTTGACTCCTTATCTAAGACATCAGATTTACTTTGGCAGATGCCCAAGTCACGCCATCGGGCGTCCATTTATCATCAAGTAGCTGGCGATAAAAAGAGGAAAAGTCATTTTATTTTCTTCCCATGATTTTGACTTCTCCCTACTTGATATCCCTCCTCCTTTTTATCACCAACTGCCTCACGATGAATGGACGCCCGATGACGTGACTCGGGCATCCACCATATTAAATCCGATGCCATTATCTAAACAACTGATTTTGAATGGACACGTAAGACTACAAAATTAGTTACTATAATTTTAGAAGAAAAATATTTACAAACCATATTGTAAGGAAGGGTTAAAACTAAGACAAATGAATGATTTTGAATGTTGAAGCTTTAATAAGACTAAAAAGACAATTAGAAAAATGAGGAATCTTGTTGATCTCGTAGAAAAAGTAGGAAAGAAAAAAATTGGGGCTAGATAGGAAAGGTAAGGTTATTGTGGTGGGTTCGAAGATTGATTTTACCTCTTTGTTACGCATGTCCTCTATTCACTGGATGAATTGCTTTCTTCTTCCAATGCGGTGGTCCTCCACATCCAAAGCCGCAAAGGACACTCTGACGCTCAAGTCAGTTCTATTTCGTTACTGCCGTTCTAACTTCTAACTCAAACAAGGTGGAGTAATTGTGGGTATCTTGAGCCGAGACTCAGATTAGTTCCACGTGATACATAAGTAAATCCCCAACACATACATTCGACATTGAGGGGAGCCCAGATTCGATCTTGAGACCTTCAGCTTTTCGGTTCGTGATTCGACCATTTGGCTACACTCCCAAGGGTTAACTTTAGTTGGTTGATAACGCACAAATAAACCTCAAGCTTGCCACATCATAGAAGAAAAGTTTTGGGACTAGATCCTAGACCACCACCTTCGTGAGAAGAGGGTACTTTGCAATTTGAGCTGGAGAGGTAGGTGTACGAAGCTTTGTTTGCTTTTTTCTTTATTTTTTTTGCTAAAATGTACACTACTATTTTTTATTCTTCCTAATTTTTTTCATTGGATAATTCTTGTTATTGTATAAGCTTTCCTTCGATTTTTGTGGGCTTTTTAAATACTTGTAGGAAGACTGGCAATTGGTAACAGTGATGGAGAAAACTTCCAGGTTTTGGGATTATTCTCATACAGTTTTTTAAAAAATCTTTGAAAAAGTGCCCAAAACCTTCTATATTAAATGTTGCATTCCAAACCTTAATTTATCAGTTTTAGAGCAAATCCTTTGTTGGACCTTGGTGTCGAAAGATTGGAAACATATTTATAATTTATGCTTCATGGTGAAGATCAAAGCTCCCACACAAACGCACACAACTTTGGAAGAATTGCTTTTTGGTTAAAGAGAAGGATTTTGCTAGCCCAGTCGCAAATCTTCTAAACACGCAACTGCGGTGCTACAAATGTCAAACATTATGTGACTTTTACTTTTTAAATTGTTAAAATAATGAAACATCTTCACGTGTTAGGTCCATCTTGCGTCTATGGAAAAATTTGGAATAAATACGATTGGGGCTAGCACTCCTCTAAAGAGAATACAAATCTTTAAGCCATTTCATGATATCATTTAAAATCTAGCTTGATTAAAAAATAAAGAAAAATATTATAAAGTTGAACTTATAAAATCATATATAAGGACTAACTTTGATAATCTAAGGATACAAGGGTATTTTTTTTAATTTTTTCCTTCCGCTCCCTTGTGTTGCCTGAACTAAGCCCGATTAATAAACATGCTAGACTAGGCCCATCCACCTAAGAAAGGAAAAGGAAAATGCAGTTTAAATACAAAAAGGAGCTTTGCTTTATTGGGTTGAGCGGAGCTCCCCTTTTTAGACTAGCACAATGACATTCTTGTAATTTGATGTGTTGTAAATATACCCGTCACTTTCAATAATTACAAACATGCCATGGCCTTTGTATAAAAGAGTGAGCTCCGCTTCAACACCATGAATTAGGAGCTCCGACTCAAAATTAATCTCAAGGAAAAATATGTTGTTTTAGGGTTTGTACTTTTGTAATAAGCAGGCATTATAGGGACATGCCAAATCCAATGACCCGGGCCTAAGCCTCTAAATCTAAGCCCGCCCAAATATATAACAAAGAAAGTATCGGATACGGCTCACATTTCTCCAGGACACGTCATTGATGGAAGAAGGCAAAGAAGAGCAGAGAAAAACACTGGAACTGGGAGTCTGGATTGAAGCGGAATTGACTGTTCTGCCCATGTAAATTTCCGACGCTAACTACCAATTCACACTTTCAAATGTCAATCGCGAAAGAAGAAGAGGACAAATCGGTCTTCTGCTAGATTGTGAACGTTAAACTTCTTGCCCCAAACTACTAGGGTTTCGATCTTCTGCTCCAAAGTCCAAATCCGTCTGAATTTCTCTGAGAGAAGATTGAGACATCGACGGAAACATGGAGATTTCGATCGACAAACTCCCTATCAAGCGATTGGACGCCATTGAAGAGAATGGAATCGAAAGATTTCATCAGTATGTTTTTTTCCCTGATTTTTTCCAATTTTTCCTTGATTTAGTGTGTTTTTTTCGATTAATTTCGGATTTGTGCCTTGTAACAGCGATATAGGTTATGATGAGAAGCGGCTTTCTCTAATTCGGCGTATAGACTTCGGTTGGGCGGTGGAGAAAGACGCGAAGAAGCAGAAGAGCTCGAAGGAGACCTCGACACCATGGCCGTGGCAGAGCTTGGTCGAGAATTTGCAATTAGCTCATCAAGAACTCTCAGTCATCATTGATCTGATCAACACGGTGAGGTCTATTGTATTGAGGATTGTTTTTGCTTAATGCTTTTTGACTTCCATGTGAATTCTCATGAAGTATAGGTTTTTAGACAGTAATTTTTTTAGAAATGAAGGGTTTAGGGTTGAGATGTTGCTTAGTTCAAGAAGTTTAAATTTTTAGACTGTAATCTTCAAGTAATGAAGGGTTTGGGGTTGAGATGCAAGGATTAAAAATACGGTTTCTGGATGTATCGGTCCCAACCAAAACCTATACGAATATATTGGTTTGGATACATATAATTCTTTTCTTTTTAAAAAAAGAAATCAAAAAAATCAAATTAAATTTAAAATAAAATAAAAGATAACTTCTTTGATCACTGTTCCGTGGACGGTGGACGGAACACGCGAAAGCCTATATGCTGCCATGTGTCCCTTTGATCACTCACTAACTGTAGTTAAGATTCACTCACCCTTACCGCTCATCCATCTAACCTCAGTTTTTAGAGAATTTTTATATATAAATATTAACCATGGGTTGATTAAGTTTAACCACAGTAAAAGGGGCTCTACAGGCCGCCACGTGTAACACCCACTAACTGTGGTTAAGATTCATTCATCCCTAGGGTTCATCCATCTAACCTTGATTTTTAGAAAAAAATAAAAAACAAATATTAACCTTAGGTTGATTAAGCTTGACCACAGTTAAATGGGGCTTTACAAGCACCACTTATCTTTTTTAACACCCACTAACTATGGTTTAGATTCACTCACCCCTAGGGTTCATCCATCTAACCTTACTTTTTAGAAGAAAAAAAGTTAAATATTAATCTTAGGTTAATTAAGCTTAATCATAGTTAAAAGAGGCTCTACAAGCGTAATTAAGTTTAACTATAGTTATAAGAAGACAAAAAGGGACATGTGGCGGCTTGTAGGAGTGATCGCTCGCATTCCGCCCGACGGAAAGTGGGCGCGCAAAGAATCACGGCCTTAAAATAAATGAGTTATAAAAAGTTAAGAACCAAATTTATCAAATATAAAATAATGGTAAGCAACTCAAAGACAATATAGACACAATTATAATTATACAATGAATGAAAACATAAATAACTTATAAACGACGTGTATCACCAGTTTCGTATCAGTGTAAATATCGTACATAGGGCTATTGAAACCTATACGTGTCATTCGCTTCATATCGGCTTGGTCAATTTTCATTTCCATGTTGAGATGTTGCTTTGTTTAAATATTTTATGGGGACATTAGAGTTTAGAGAGATTGGTTTCCTAGCTATAGTTTTTGAAGAATTTAAACTGATGGATATTTTGGTAACTCTTGGATTTGGGGTGAATTTTGCTTACTAAGAGTTTCTAAGAAATTTGGACAGTAGGGAGATTTTCATTTTGAATTAATTTTCTTTTCAATGTAATTGTTTTCTCAAGCTTTATAGTAGATACCCATAAAAAGAAGAAAACTGATTTTTTTCTTGAAAGAAGAAAACTGATTTTGTTTGCAGTTGATATTTTCATTTGCTACATGTAGGTGGAAGCTAATGATGCAGTAACAGTGGCTGGCATGACCAGGCCGAAGCAGTTACCTAATGAAGTTCTGTCAGACCTTGCCATATCTGCAGCAACAAAGCTACAATGCTTCCGGGTATTGCTTTTCCCGTAATACTGGTGATGCACTTCATGTCTTTGGTTATTGTATAATATATCTGCATGCAGAAGTGAAGCCACCACATACAGAATCTCTGAAACATGTGTTCTTTTTTAAGGGATTTTTTCCTCTTAAACAGATGATAGTTGAACAACTGCCTCTTCTGTCTAATGCGTTTGTTGGGTTGATCTACAGAACCTGGGGAAATATTTTAAGCAGTCTGCCAAAGCTTTGGAGCAGCAGGTTGCTAAGGAAGCAAGATTCTATGGTTCTCTCATCAGGTGACTGGGCCTCATAAGCATAGTTACAAAGTTTTCCGATTTTCCCAAAAAGTCTCAAATAATACCCGATTTTTTTGTTGAACGATTAATTTAAGAAGTATTCGCAACTTCTAGAAAATAGCGACTTTTTCAAAAAGATGCAAATTTCTCAAATTAAACAAGAATTATTCATGACTTTTTGAAAAAGTCACGAATAAATATCTAATATATGAAATATATATGTCAATAATTATCATAATAAGTAATTTTATTTTTATATTTCTTCATATCTTGCCCGACATTTTCCTGATTTATTTCCGAATTTTGCTGATTTTTTCCAAACTTTTCCCTAGATGAATAATTTCCGAACCCTGGCTTGGTAACTATGCTCAAAAGTCATATTCCTATTTAAGCAATTATGTACTTCGTTTGCTTGAAAATTGCAGTGTTTGAAGCACGTGGCGGACTTAATGTGACATGTTGATTAGGCCTTAGTAACCCAAACCGTCTACCAACTCCATTTAATAGGAACAGTGGTCCCAGAAACCAAAGAAGGAAAAAATATGTACAGATGGTGGCTCCCGTAGCACCAATCAGACTACCGGACCCGATCGCTCAGCCATCACAAGTAGTACCCGGGAATACCTGTCTATCCAGACAGAACCAGGGGCAAACCCATTAACAGGATCAGCCCCCTTGAACTTTCTCCCCTCTTGCTTACACTCTCAGCCAGCGTTTTGACTTCCTAACTAGGCAGAGTCTCCTCACTCAAAGGGGCCCTACCCCACTTCTTGCATCGGATAAACAAGGTTGGAATTACCATGCTAATCATCACTGCACATTTCATCAAGGAGCAGGTCATGCTACTGACAATTATATAGGCCTTAAGCATATCATCCAGGATCTCTTAGATTAGGAAAAGGTTGAACTAGCCCTAGGCAACACCAGTATCAACCAAGCACCACTGCCCCTACACAATGGACAAGTTAACTTTATTGAGTGGGAAGAGCCTGGGGTAGGACGACCAAGACCCAACATGCCGGTAGTAGACGATGACATAATCTGACATGCCTATCAGCCAACTACTATCATCCCTCTCCCACAGTCAAACATCCAGACTATTCAACCCCCAATACAGATCCCTGCTCTTAAACCAGATGAAGAACAAATTTTCTATACTATCCCTTGCCCACCAAACTGGCCCATAGCCCCATCAAGAGATAGGGTATCAGACTTGAGAGTGAAAACATATCCAAACCTCGCTCTCACAGTTTGAGAGCAAATCTGCCTTGGGAACACGGTTTCCCATTTTGTAGAGCGCGTTTTCCCCTTTCCTAGAGCGTGGCGGCCATTTTCTACCATGGAAGTTCGATTTATAGGTTCAAACTCTGTAAATCGTAATGAAGAAGACGAAACACTGTTTAAACTTTCATATTTACCCATGGTTAAGGCTTTGGGTGAAAAGACTTTAAAGTCTTTTCTTCTTTTAGTTTTTGTACAAAATGGCAGTGAAGACTTAAAGTCTTGGCTCTTGCCTCAGCAGAAAAAGAAAAAAAACTTGAAGTCTTGTCAAATTTTCTTTTTGCTTTATTTAGTTTTTGTTAAGGTACTTTATTTAGTTTTTACTCTGTCTTTATTCTTTCACTTTTAAAGATGATCACATCCAATTGCGATTGAACTCGCTCCGAGTTCAATCGCACTTACAGATCAACATTTGTAATGTGGTTAAAATTGAGTAATTTTGAAATTTAATAATATAATTTTGATTTTTAGAAAAAAAAAATATTAAAATATTATTTATATATACCGACGCTCCGGAGGTGCTCTCAACCCTATCCTAAAATGAAACTTGATGCTCTCACGCTCATGCTCTCGCTCCCACTCCACGCTCTCGCTTTGGTTACTTAGGATTAGGCAGAATCCTCATTTTCTCATTATACTTTCTTTCAGCAGTCATTTGGCTTGATGTATACTACCTAGTTACCTGAAGGCTTCTCCTACTCAAAAGAAAAAAGAAATTGATGATAGCATGTCTTATTCTTCATATACACATTTCTAGGTTAAATAGGCTCATTATTATAATTCTTACATACCAACCTTCGTCTTTAACCACATCCTCTACTTTATTGTCTGACAAGCGGATAGATTGCAGCAAAATTGGAAAGTTAAACGACAGCGTCTGGCAGTTTCTGCTCCTGCCAGTGAAGGCTTCACAATCGATCTCTTTGACAATTCATTATCTGATCCAACGGCTGTATCTCGCCCATCTTCTATATCCACAATTTCTGTTGATCATGATTCAGCTGGCATGCTGGCTGTACACTTACCTCCGAAGTCATGCCGCTCCCTTCATTTTGGGTTTCTTGGTGGCCATTCAGGTAATAAACCAAAGGAATCCGGTAAAATGAAAATCTATGGCTCAGGTGAGCATATTTTGAGAGAATCTGCAAGTGAAGGAGCTGATGAATGCGTTAAAGGAACACATTTGATTCTTCGTGAAGTTCATCGAGCAATCTTTGATGAACAGGTAGGTTCCATTTTTGTTTCTTCCTTTTATACTTATCCATAAGGTCTTTTCACTGGTTCCGTTTATCTGATTCCAGGTGTTTGGTTTGGTGAATCGTGAAGCATTTAGTCCATCTCCAGGAGTTAATGTGACTGGATTACGAGAAAATTATCTACAATTGGGCATAGGCCAAGGAGCCTCTGTGTTTATATCACTTGTGCCTTCTGGACAAGATGCGGACCAAGCAGTTCACAATGCAGCCACTCAGAATTTGGGAACTGCAGATTTACCTTTCGATACAATTGAGGGGGTGAAGGCCGCAGAAGAGAAGTATGATGTCCTTAAACAAAAGTTATCAGAGTTTCCTAATCCTATTTGTTATGAAATTTATCTACAACAGATTTTCCATGAAAATGTGTTTGTAAGGGCGAAAGATAGACGCCCTTCTGCTGGTAGATCTCAAGTATCTGGTCAACCTGCAGCGGATGGGTTTGGTCTTCTGGGTCATTTCTCTTTGTCTCTGGCTCATAGAATATTTTCAAACAAAGTTCTGGCAGAGCTTGGAAATCTGGTATCTACCTGATTTCTCATTATATGTCAATCTGAAAGAAAATGAAAATTCTCACTTTTTTTTTTCCTCTAAAATTTTTAACTGATGTTTTCTATAACTGTAGGCCAGCAGGATCACATATCTCCATTTAATATCTCATCCTACTTGGAATTCTCGGACATCTTCATGGTCACTTTTCATGAAGGTTCCTCAGTCCATTCTTCATGCTGGCCGCCAAACCAGGACACCAGATACCTGCAGTATGAAGAATGTTGTCAGGTCACAATTCCAGACTAAGGTGGTGTTGAATGATGACTGCATCAATGTAGAAGGGGAGGGTGCACCTAATGTTGCCGGCCTGTTCAGAGGCAGTTCTGAGGACATCTGTTCCATGAACAGTTATGATTGTGACTTGGGAGATCTCCCCGTGATACTTCTGCAGCAGGTATGTCTCTATCTTTATGATACTTGAAAATGATTTCAGATTTTAAGTAGATCTGAATTTAGAACTGCACTTCTGAAACTGAAAATAGAACTTGCAATGCTGAAATGGAGGTTGTTCCCCAGTATTAACTGACATTTTTGTAATTGTAGTGATTCCTTTTGTCATTGACTTTACTCGATTTAAAGGGTACAGCTTCTATTACGTGAATATAATCCAAAAATTCCTATTTTCCATGAAAGAAAGAAGAAAAAAAGGAACAAAAACTTTACAACAGATATTTCTTAACTTGACTTAAATACTGAAAATATGGTTTGCTATTGCTGGTTTTAGTGGTATCCCATAGGCCATAACAAGAAAAGAGTTAAATTTTCATTCCTTATTCTGTTAGCAGCATAGTATGTCACTTTTTTCTTTTTGGGAGGGGGGATCAGGTGGACGCATCGATAAAAGGAATATATGAAGGGATCTTTGGGAATTTTTTGATTGATGGTCTCAGTCTCAGCCAGGCGGCCCAGGCCAAGTGCCTCCTAGACTGAACTCAAGTTGTCTGGAGACACAGCTTGCTAAGTATATACCATCATTTACTTGGTGCTCGCCAATCTATGTTGATATGCTGAACCCCTGGTCCATACTTGAGCATGGCTGTTATCACTTTTTTTTTTTCTTGACACAAAGATTGAAGGACTAGTATTTGACCCATGTAGAAGAGCTAAGGGTGTAGTAGAATTTTTGCGTAGATCTATTTAGTCACTTACCCTATGAAGCTAGTGTTTGGTGGACTCTGTCAAAGAGAGGAATTTGTGTGTTGGGGGGGGGGGTCTTTTCCAGTGTAGCACGCTGTGGCTGCTAAAAAGTTTCCCATGCTAAGAACGTGAAATTTCTGGGTGTTGATACATTCAAATGTTCAGAATCGGGAACGCAACAACTGTTAAATGTGTCAGAAAATGACGTGTTAATGCATTTTATTTTTATGAATAACAAGAAATTGTATTGAGGGAAAACAATGTGAGGGGTGGCGTGCCAGTGCCACTTGTGAACCGGCATCGATTACTTTGTAGGATCTTGCTAGGAAGAAAACACCTTGCCCTACTGAAACCTTTTGCAATGACTAGAATCAATGTGATCGCATTATCTGAACTGCTGCTAGTATTAAAGAGGTAGGCCCTAGAGCACATTGAAGGAGATAGCAAAGGAAGGCGAGATCTAAGTGCACAATGGAAAGCTCTTAGTGTCTACGTTGACTTTGTTGAAGTCAAATAGACCTTTGCATGAGTTACATGAGATCTCTCAAGTTCCCTTGCCTTCTCCCCTCCTTGCTCACTCTGACATTATTTCTTTTATGAGACCCCTACACAATTGTCCTTATTATATTACTTTGTTTCAGATGTTTGATGGATAAATGCTAGTTTTTAACATGTTTTTCAAATTCTTCTTGCTTGTTACTTATTCTGATTATTTCCCAAGACCTTTTTCCACAATGTTGTTACCAATCTTTGAAATAGGTGGTTCATATGCTTCCGATGCTCACGAACTGTTGTCCCATCTCATTCTGTGAAAGTGGTTCATACATGATTCCTTTTTTTCAATCCATGTCACTTGATTACAGATAAAACTTGTCCCCGTCTTTTTACCGAGAAAAAAAAGATGAGTAAAATGCATCTGACACCATTATCTTTTGCTAACATCCATCTGTTTTTCCACTGTAATAGAGGTTATAAAAAAAATATTATAATACAACTAAGATGCATTTGAAATTTAGTCATTGGCTATTGTAACAGGTTGCGAGCCAAGTTGTTCGTTGGCTTCATGAGGAAGCTCTTATGGTGGGAATCAAAGCAAGTCGAGACTTTCTATGCTTGTCTTTCGAGATCGAACAGGGTGAAACATTGTGCCTAGTGGCACATGTTGACCCCGAAGATAACCAAGGGTGCATCTCATGGTGGTTGGCAATGGAAGATGGGTTGATCCAGGAGGGAAAGCTTCCTACGGATTTTTCCAATGTCGGGTATGAGAATAGGAGATTCTTGGGGCATTTGTCTTTGGAAGCATTATATTCTACATTGATGGACTTAGTCAGCTTGTAATAGCAGTGAGATCCATTGATCCCTCAGATTTTTCATGCATATTTTCAATTACTTAAGCTCATCAATGGTGAAATGAAAGCTTTTGGTGATTCTGTTGTAATCAGCAAAACTGCTTGTAATTCTTACTGTTGATTGCTACACTTTCAAAGGAAGGTCATTTTCATCCCTTGCTGGTGTTTCCCTTCTATTTTATTATCTTAATTTTAGTGATGCTGAGAAGAGTCTCTGATTCTCTTTGAGTCTCTGACCGTGACTGAAGAAAGCAATTGAAGCTACAAACATTCTTCAATGGCTGCAGGAGTTATGGCTTTTAGGGACGTTACAATCATGGAGGTGAAACTTCATAGGAAGGAGTTTAATGAAGAAATTTCACATTCAGAAAATATCAATTCATATCACTTTCATTTCATTGCTGGATTTTAGTTAGGGTATCAAAATCATGGCCTCGGTTCAAAGAGTCTGGATCCTATCCAATTTCGATTGAATTTGCACTCACATAGCCCCCCCTTAACTCTGGTTAAGAACTTTTAACCCTTAGGGTTGATTTTTTTTTTTTTAAAAAACAAAGGTTAGATTGTTGAACTCTTAAGGATTAGTGAATCTTGACCATAGGGTTAAAAGGGAGGGTGCAATTGAGTTCAATGGCGATTGAATATGATCCCTACTCAAAACTAGAACACTTTTTTTTTCAAAGTTTAGGGGGGGCCACCTGCCCCCATTTCCATGGCTATAACCTAAAAAAAATCTTGTTTTTCAAAAGTTCAGTGGGGGCACGTGCTCCCACCTGGCTCCACCACTGTTTGTCTACGATTGGTCAATGGAGGCATTGGGCATTTTTGATCGACGGTGGCTCATGGTTTTCCTCCAAATCGAGTCACTGCACTTTGATTAAAAGTTGGGGTGTCAACGGGCCAAATTTTGGCCCCAAAAGCCTCTTGCGAACATGTAAGGCCTATTCAAAAACTATAAAAAAAAAACCATGCCCAAACCCAGCCCATTAACACCCCCTACTTAAAAGTTAAAAAGTCTTGGCTCTCTTCTATAATTGAGGCCTATAAGCTTACGGGAGCAGTGGGCTCCGAAGCAAATCGTCTGTGCTCTTCCCCTGTGGGATCAAATCGGATGTATGGATTTAATAACAGATCCTGGCCATCAAACACTCAAGCCACAGGGAAGAACCCGGGGAAGAGCATAGACGATTTGGCGTGTAGCTCTTTGCTTAAGCAGCTGCTTTGTTTGGAGGGATAGGATTCAAATTTTCCATTGTTTTCCTTCTAATTTTTCAAGCTAAATAACACACAGCTAAGGACCCGAGGTGCCCAATATAGAGTTTATTTTTTTTTTTGGGTACTGGCCCAATAGAGATAATATATAACAAGTTGAGGAATTCACCCCCAAATACTGGGACCCACCATATGGTGGAGCCCACCTAGAGCTCACCATGCAGTGTTCTTGGAGTCGAAGTTTAT
This sequence comes from Tetracentron sinense, assembly GCA_015143295.1. Classification (NCBI taxonomy): domain Eukaryota; kingdom Viridiplantae; phylum Streptophyta; class Magnoliopsida; order Trochodendrales; family Trochodendraceae; genus Tetracentron; species Tetracentron sinense. The sequence goes on along the minus strand of CM026554.1, from coordinate 3,922,597 downwards.
TACTTTATTAATGCTAATGTTTGTAGTTGTCTTGGAACTTAGATAGGATTCAAATTTGCATATGTTTGTTGGGTTACTAGGTAGAATGTATTTATCTTGCTCTTTTTCTATGCATAGGTATCATGCATTTCTTTTCTTTTAATAGGTAGTTGTAACTTATGCTTATATAATTTGAGGGTTATATATGCACTAACACCATCTCCACAAGAACATGTAAGATTTTCTCCACAAGTTAAAGTTTTTTACTTTTTCATGTTGAATCTCTTCATCTTTGTATCTATTTGGTTGAAGTTGAATAATTTGGGCTCCTAATTTCGATTTGGGTTTGAGAACTTGATTGGGTTGCCGGAATCTTTGGATAGAAACCCGGATTATCTTATCCCACAAGAGGGAGAGAGATGGAGAGAAAATGGGAGGAGCTTGAAATAGATTGCTTGGTTAGTGTGTTTGAGAGATTGGAAATTCAAGATATGACATTAGGGGTGCCTTTTGTTTGCAAGTCTTGGTACCAAGCTTCTCTCCATCCTCACTGTTGGAAATCTCTAAACTTGAGCTCATTCAATTTTTGTCCATATAATCCTTTTGTTGAGAAATTCAAGATTGGGTACTGTAAGGGTTAAAATTCGTAAAAACTAAGTAACGTTGGGGAACGAGCTGACTTTTGTTGTCTTGTGCACGAACGTGACACGTGGACATGTGTTTGAGTCACGTGCTTAAAATAGAAGGATAAATATTGTCTGATGCATAGCGTTCACGTTGTATAAATTACGACGTATCCGTGGTCTTGCGAACAACGTTCTCGTTGTGGGTTTGACAACGTGTTCGTTGTCTTGTGCACAACGTAGACGTTGTATTCTCGACAACGTTTTCGGTGTTAATTGAACAACGAGTCCGTTATGATTCAGATAAGGATGTCCAGGTCATATTTTAAGACATATACAACGAACCCGAGCTCGAGTCAACAACGAGACCGACTCGCAGGAGGGAGTAATCAAGAGGCGATCGATTGTTCTGACAAGTGGGCCGAAAGCACTGCCTTGGCATTTAATGCAGGTCACTTCTGTGTGCTGTCAGACCCAACCGACTGAACTAATGGTAGGCTTTCACGTGTGAAGCAACAGGTGGTAGATTTTACTGACATATTTGGTAATGAGTGCAGGGCACGTGGTATGGGCATCTATGGTCATCTATGACCATACTAAGGTTAACCTATAAATACCCCGAGAATTTCAGTGTTACGGGGATCGAAGAACACATATATTTTTAAGTGCTACTGTTTGCTTTACTATTCATCATCTTCTCCATCTACTTACTTTATCATCGGAGTACAGGTCAGGGTATCACACCCTTCAACTTCTACCTTCTACCAGTTAACCAGAGGTGAACAGTTGCAGCTGCCGCATGTCCTTTCCGGTATTTTCCCCCCTCAAAATTGGCGCCGTCTGTGGGAAATAATAAACGAACCTCCCTTAGCTCTTTGTGATCATGACTGATCAAACTTCTGTGCCCGGGCGTGAGAATCAAACCCCTCAGGCCACCCCTTTCGCACCTTCTGTTGAGCAGACTTTCATTCCTGAGATCAGTCCATTGTCTGACCAGCCAAAGAGGACCATGCCCCCCCCCCCCATTGAACCTTCTGTCTCTGATCGTATTTTGATGATGTTGCAAAGACAGCAGGTCTGCTCTGGATCAGATCACCAGACACCAGCAGATGATGCAAGAAAGGCTTGATGCAATCGAGCATAGCAGGCTCGAAATAGATGATGGGCCATCTCAGAGATCATCAGTGAGACGTCGGCTTGACTTCTCTTCTCCCCCAATAGCACCAGAGAACCGCGACACCAGGTTCGTGCTTCCTCCTACTGAGAGGGAGGCAAGACAACTTCCAGTTCGTGCAGAGCAGAGGGTCCCTTCTGATCGTATTGATTTACGAGAAGAAGCAGGACAAGAAGATTCGAGAGGTGTTGCCGAGGGAGCGGTTGTTCAGAAGACTTGGATGACTTCCAAAGAGGTGGAGGCTATGATCAGCGCTCGTGTCAAGAGCATGAAAGGAGGGATTCCTGATCACTTTGCTCAGTCAGCAAAGGACAACGTCGAGAACTCTCCTTTCACAGATGTCATCAATTAGTCGTACACTTCGTCCAAGTTTATGACTCCAATCTTCCCCATGTACACCGGGAAGACGGATCCGGAGGAGCACTTGTTTGACTTCAAGCATGCGATGGCTGTTCGCAATCCAGATGATAATCTGTATTGCAAGGCCTTCCCCAACAGCCTGGCAGGAGCGGCATCGAGATGGTTTCGTAATCTGCCTCCTGGTTCCATCAGCAACTTCGTCGAGCTCAGGTCGGCTTTTATTGATCAATTCATTATCAATAAAAAGAAGAAAACAGGTGCAGATACTCTCTTCTCTTTAAGGATGAAACTGGCGGAATCCTTGAGAGACTTCATTTCGCGCTTCACTGATGAAGTCCATAGCATCGATAAAGTCGATGAAGGGAGTTGTATTGCTACTTTTAAGAATGCTATCCTCAGGCATTCCGAGCTCTATAAATCCCTGGCTCTTGACTATCCTATCAAGATGGACGAGATGATGGTTTGTGCAACCAAGTATGGAAGATACGAAGATGATGTCTCCGTTGTGCCGAAGCCGAGGACGAGAGGGGTGCACGTGATAGAGAAAGCACACCGGTCGTCTAGGAGGAAGGAGAAGAGGCAGAGGTATGAGTTTTCATCATCTGAGGACTCACCACCTAGGAAGCAGAAGGAGAAAGTAGTGTATGTGACTCAGCGGGATCAGCCGGTTCGGCGCTCGTATGAAGGTAATTATAATCAATCCCAGCAGCAGGGTAGGACGGAGAGACGTCCTAGCCCGAACTTTCAGCAGCAGGTGAGGTAGCATTATCAGCATCGCCAGGAACAACCACAAGTGCATCGAGAGAGAGGTGTTCAGCCTAGCGAGCGGCGACCTTTTGCAGCTCGGACAGACCTCATCCATTTTACTGTTAGCCCAGCGACCATCATGAAGTCAATGAAGGGCCAAGCGTATTTCGAATGGCCTGCTAGAGCTGTACAAGATGTTACGTCGGGACCACGGGCACATGAGTATTGCCATTATCATAAATATCGTGGTCATCTCACGAACCGATGTCGCATCTTGAGGGAGTATTTGGAGAGACTGGTCCAGGAAGGGTACTTAGGGGAGTATCTCAGTTTTGATAACGATAACACGGTGCGCACCAGAGAACCGTTATCTCAACCTCTTACAGGAGAGCTTGCCAGTAATCCAAGTACCAGTGGAGGAGGACGAGGGGGAGCCCCTTTAGGCACTATCAACGTCATTTGCCGAGTACGAGCACTAGAGGAGGACGTGGAGAGAAACTTCAGAGCAAAGACGAGGAAGATGTCTTACGAAGCTGAGGTTTGTCAGGTACAGATGCCTGCAAGAAGCATGGGACAGGCGCTTACTTTCGCTGAGCATGATATGGCAACGGTAGTCCGGCCACATTATGACGCTCTTGTTCTCACCATGAGAATATGAGATTTCGACATCAAAAGGGTGCTCGTGGATTCCGGGAGTGGGGCAAACATTTTGTATCTTCATGCTTTCACTCAGATGAAGTTGGATCCGTCCGTTCTCATCTCTGCTCAGACCCCGCTGTTTGGGTTTGATGGCAGTTCGATGAAACCGTTAGGAAACGTAGTCTTACCCATTGTGGCAGGACCCGTTGTCCTGCAAATCAGATTTTCTGTTCTGGATGCTCCATCGCCTTACAACGCGATTTTGGGTCGATGGTGGACCCACGAGATGAAGGTTGTTCCCTCCTCGTACTATCAGGTGTTGAAATATCCGACGCAGGATGGACCCCAGAAGATCAGAGGAGATCAATTGGCATCGCAGAAGTGTGATTTCCCTTCTTCCGTTGCGCCGAAAAAGCAATTACAGGTCGACTCCGTTGTGGAAGAGAGCTCGGAGGCCACGTTGTGCAGACCTTCCGTTGAGCCCACGAAGGCAGTCAATTTGGGAACGGAAGAAGAGCCTAAGGTGTTGCAGATCGGGACGAGCTTGACAACGGACGAAGAGCGTGAGCTGCTGGAATTCTTGAAGAGGAACCTTGATGTCTTTGCATGGTCGCACAAAGATATGACGGGCATAAATCCGAGCATTATTTTCCATCACCTCAATGTTGATCCTGCTGTCCCTCCGGTGAAGCAGAAACCTCGGAGACTTGCCCCTGCCTATCATGATGCAGTGAATGAAGAGATAGACAAGCTGATCCAGTTTGGGTTCATCCAAGAAGTGCAGTATCCTGACTGGATAGCTAATGTAGTGGCTGTACCCAAGAAGAATGGGAAGGTGAGAGTTTGCATTGACTTCACTGGTGTCAATAAAGCATGTCCCAAAGATTTTTTCCCTATGCCGAGGATTGACAAGCTCATCAATGCCACTGCTGGCCATGAAATGTTATCATTTATGGATGGTTATTCGGGCTATAATCAAATCCTCCTGACTGAAGAAGATCAAGAGAAGACCACTTTCATTACAGAGCGTGGCTTGTTCTGTTATCGCGTTATGCCTTTTGGTCTGAAGAATGCCGGTGCCACGTATCAGCGTCTGATGAATCTCATGTTTGGGCCACTCCTCGGAAAATCGGTTGAAGTTTACATTGATGATATCGTTGTGAAGAGCCGACTTCGGCATACCCTTGTGACGGATCTTGCTGAGCCTTTCTCTATTCTGAGAACTTTCAATTTGAATATTAACCCAGAGAAGTGTACTTTCGGGGTTACTTCTGGCAAATTCTTGAGATATCTTGTGAGCCAGCAGGGTATTGAAGCTAATCCAGCTCAGATTCGAGCTCTGCTGGACATGCCGGAGCCCAAGTCGAAGAAGGAGATCCAAAAGTTAACGGGGTGTATCGCTGCACTCAATCGGTTTATCTCCAAGTCCTCTGATCGTTGTAAACCCCCTTTTGAGCTCCTGAGGAAGGATTCTATTTTCGCATGGATGCCAGAGTGTTCTCGAGCTTTCATTGCTTTGAAAGAGTATTTAGGCTCGGCCCCTATTCTCTCCGTCCTTGAACCAGGTGAAGTCTTGTATCTGTATCTTTCTGTCTCAGCGCAGGCCATTGGCTCAGTCTTGGTCAAGTGTTGTGGCGGCGTCGAGAAACCTATGTATTTCATCAGCAAAACTTTTCTCAAGGCAGAATGTAATTACAGCAAGCTTGAGAAGGTGTGTCTTGCTCTTGTCTTTTCTGCTGAAAAGCTTCGTCCTTACTTTCATGCTCATACTATCGTTGTCATCACAACGTATCATTTGAAAGTCGTGTTGGGACGACCCGAGTTGGCGGGGAGGATGTCGAAATGGGCTGTAGCTCTGAGTGAGTTCGATATTCAGTATAGAGCGAGAAATTCAGAGAAGGGGCAGGCAATGGCAGGATTCCTTTCTGACTTCCCTATGGAGGAGGCGGATGAGGTGATTGCTGATCTTCGTGAGCTCCCTAATGAGATTGACAACAGAGATATCATTGTAGATGGAGATAAATCCTCATAATGGGTTGATTGGCTGTTGTATGTCGATGGATCTTCTAACTCAAGTGGTTCAGGACTTGGTGTTGTGCTCATTAGTCCGGAGAACATAAAAGTACAGAAGATGTCACATCTTGGGTTTACTGCCTCCAACAACGAAGCTGAGTATGATTTTTGCTGCTAGGCTTACAAAGTGCACACGAGCTGCAGGTCTCTAGATTGAGAGTCTTTTGTGATTCACAGCTTGTGGTAAATCAGGTGAATGGAGACTATGAATGCAAGGATGATCTAATGAAACAGTATACTGCACTCTTTCGTTTGCAGTGTGAAGCATTCACCGTTGTAGAGATCAAGCATACCCGAAGAGATGAGAATAGGCATGCTGATGCTTTAGCTTATCTTGCTTCCATGGTGCAGTCTGAGGAACCCAAGACCATCCTTATGGAATATAAAGAATATCCTTCGATAGCATTCCAGTCGCAGTGGGAGGTATGTTTTGTTAATCCAGTACCAAGTTGGATGACAGGGTTGACGGCCTATTTGAAAGATAGAGTTCTTCCTATCATTACAAGAGAGTCAAGACGAATCCAGTTCAAGGCACCTCATTATGTCCTGGTGCAGGGAGAGTTATATAAAAAGTCTTTCGGAGGACCTTTGTTGAATTGTGTTCATCCTGTAGATGTGGAGAGGATTCTTGCTGAGCTTCATGAAGGGATTTGTGGCATACATTCAGGGGGGAGAACAATAGCTCATCGAGCCCTAGGCCAAGGATACTTCTGGCCTTACATGCAAGCTGATGCTCAGAAGTATGTTAAGAAGTGCAATCAGTGTCAAAGATATGCTCGTTTAATTCATGCTCCAGCTCAAGAGCTTAACACTATCTCTCAACCTTGGCCATTTGCACGGTGGGGCCTAGATATTGTGGGTCCTTTCCCTAAGGCACCAGGGAATCTCATCTTTCTCATCGTGGCAACTGATTACTTCTCTCGTTGGATTGAAGCTGTTCCCCTTGCTCGTATCAGAGAACAAGAAGTAAAGAAGTTCATGTGGGAGCATATCGTCTGTAGGTTCGGCATACCTCAGTCCATTATTATTGACAACAGGAAACAGTTCTTAGGTAGTATCATTGCCGACTTTTGCAGGGAATTGAAGATCAAACATATTTTCTCATCTCCATATTATCCGCAGGGGAATGGTTTGGCTGAAGCAGCCAATAAAAACATATTGAACGCCTTGAAGAGAAGATTGGAAGACTCGAAGGGGAAGTGGACTACCGATGTAGAGACCCGAATCTTTTTCATGTTTATATTTCATTGTGTTAAGGGTATTTTAGTCCTTGTGATGTTTGATGTTTATTGTTTTTTTTATGCCTAATTATTGTGGTGTAAACTAGGCTTAATCAACTTGTAACGGATGGATGTCATGGCACATCCTAAACTTTAGGAAGCTCTAGTTTTAGCACCGTTTACTGGAATTGTGTGATTCTTGAACCATTAGAAAGGTGTTGGAACCCTCTTCGAGATTCATGTTTAGTGTTTTTCCTCATTTTGAGTTTAAGTCAAGTCAATAGTGAGTTTTGTCTAATGGAATTGCAGATCAGTCAACTTTGGGGATATTTTAGTCTATAAGTTAAGTGGAAATTAGAAATTTTAAAACGCCAGAAATGTTCGTTTTCGAAAGACGAATCCAACCCAAGTTGAATCGTCAAAATCCGACGAACGAGTCAAAAGTTATGGCCAAAACAGTAAAGGGAGTCAAAACCTGCAGGAACCGATCGCTCGGTCAGAACCAGCGATCGATCGGTCCAAAACCGATCGATCGGTATCTATCGACTGGTCCAAAATTTTGTATGGGGAAATTTTCCAGAGAGTGTGTTTTTGACCGATCGCCCGGTCATAAACACCGATCGATCGGTAGGCAACCGATCGCTCGGTCATTACCACTAATCGCTCGGTCCTTCGTGTTTTTGCTGATTTTTAGTATGGGCTTTTTGGTCTTTTCGTTCTCAGACCTTGGGGCTATAAATAGGGGGTCCTACTCGAAATATTAAAATACTCCACCTAGTTCTAACCTAATTTGGCAAAAAGGGGGAGAAACCCTAGGGTTTTGAGAGAAGGTTTTCTTGGAGAAGGAGGAGATTGATAGGAGATTGCAAGAAAAGTTTGGGAAGCTTCTCCAAATCGTCTCGGGAGCGTTTTGAATCCAAGGGAAGGATTCCTAAGGTCGATATACTATCCTAATCAACTCTATTTTAAGGTTTTGTGAATGTTGATGTGCTAAGAATTGTAGAAATAGATAATTGATGCATTTTCCCTAATTTTCTATGAAATAAGCTAATTATGGATGGGAATGTGAATGGATATGTGGATTGGAAATGTGGGTAGAATGTATGGAGGATGGGAAATGTATAGAGGATGGGATTAATTTGTGGATGTGGATGAATATATTGATTGTATGGATGAATTATGGTTTGATGAATGCTTGAAAATATAGAGGAGAAATGGATTCATATTATACGTACACAAGGTGTTTGTGAAAAGGCTTGAATGGGTAAATGCTATTATACTCTTATGAAATGGTGGTAAATTGATTATGAATTGCGATATGAATTATGATAAGATATGTATATGTGAATGGTTTGTTAAGTATGTCTAATTATTTGCATGGAAATTGATAGTCGGGAAGGTAAGAACTTAGAGGAACATCTCTCAAACCGGGAATTCTCTAACTATTTGGTATGGGACATATAGTGGAGTTTCCATGGTGGGAGATCGGAACCTAAGCAATTACCAACTCGAATATTAATTTCGACACTTAAGCACATATGCACGTGTATGTTAAGATAAGAGTCTCACAAGTCACACATATGGACTACAAGCATGAACATGGCATACGTATGACATTCTGAATAAGCATAAGCATGGCATGGTCCGTATCCGCCAAGAACGGCATGTCTCATTACAGTGTGATCTGAATAAGTGCATAAGGCATGGTCCGTATCCGCCAAGAACGGCATGTCTCATCCTGGTATGATCTGAATAAGTGCATAAGCATAAGTGTAAGCATCTCACAAGCACGTGGTCTCATAAGCATAAGTAACTCATAAGTGTATTGTCTTCCAAGTCTAAGATTCTCACAAGTACACGAGTCAAGGTGATGATATGATGAATATGCGCACACGTTCTTCCGCACTCTGATTATGTTATTATGCTATTGGATATGTTTCTGACTAAGTGCAGGTATATTATTATTGTTGATTGGATTTTATATACACTGAGTACCTTTGTACTCAGCCGGACTTTTGTCTCGGCAGGTATAGAGCAGGAGTACACGGTGGAGCCGTGGGTTGAGGAAACATACATTGAGGAAGGAGGTGAAGGTGAGCCTTCTGAGGAGGGAGCCGGAGACTTGGGCGGCTACACCTCTTAGTTTACATTTCTTTTCATTGACAGAGTTTTGTAATTGACTTTTAGAGGATGTTGCTCAGTAGACTTCTCATTAGTTGTGTATCAGACTTGTTGGTTCATTGTGAGTTGTATATATAGACCTTAGACTTGTGCAGGTTGGATTGGGTTTATATATCGGAATTTTATTACTCTCATTTTTGGAGACTCGTGTAGTAGCCTTGTATGCATGGTTTTAAGCAGGTTAAGTGAATGTGGCGATTCCAAAGTCCTATTTTAGCCTTAGTAGGATTTGGGGTCGTTACAACCGAGCTGCACAACGTTTTGTGGGGATATAGGACGACACTAAGGAGTCCTACAAATGAAACACCTTTCTCTTTGGCTTATGGCATGGAAACTGTCATTCCTACTGAGATTAGTTTACCCACAATACGCTCTTGGCATAGCAAGAAGAAGAGTGGAGAGAAAGACAAGAACGTTGAACTCATGGTCATTCACCTCGATTTGTTAGAAGAAAAGCGAGAAGATGCCAGCATTCAGATGAGGAGATACCAGCAACAGCTAAGGAAGGCATACAACTAGAAGGTACAACGAAGGGTCCTTCAGGTCGGAGATCTCGTTCTCCGAAAAGTATTCCAGAATACCAGGGAGATTAACAGTGGCAAGTTGGGACCTAATTGGGAATGGCCCTATATCGTAGAACGATTGGGAAGTCCTGGAGTGTGCTACTTGAAAGATCTACAAGGTAATCTCAGCCAAAAATCCTGGAACATTATGAACTTGAGGCAATTCTTTCAATAGAATCTATGGTGAATAAATGAGTTGTTACAATAAAGAGTTTTCCAGTGTTATTATGTGAGTATTTAAATTACATTGCTATGAAGTTTTAAATCAATTCGTTGTCTAGAACATCAATGTAATATTGTGAATGTTTTGCAAATTCGAATAAAATTTCGCTTGAACATCATACTCACAACGAGATACTAGTGGCTTATCCTAAGGATGTCATCTGAGCAAATCCAGTGGCTTATCCTAATGACATCCTCTGAGCAAGTGTCTCTAAACTGAGTTACATAAGGTTCATCTTATGAAATTTTATTTGTCAGATTACATTCACAGTGAACTACATAACGATGTATCTATCCATATTTCTCTTTTCCGTTGTGTGTATGATTCAGAGTGCTTTGTTCGATGTGTGCATCAATCATTACGAAGAGGATTCATTTACATATACTCAAGTGCCTACGTTGTGAGCTATTATGTTCATGTCTGATTCTATGATCTGTAAAACATGTCCATACACTTATATTACATTTTTTCTTGTATGCATACGTTGTGCGAGCTCCGCGAATTCCAGTTACACTACAAAGATTAAAGAAAGGTGTAAAGGAAAGAAAGAGAGAATGATCATTCATTTAAAAGAAACTCATTGTTGGGTAAAGTACAGAAAACCCCATGACACGGGGAAAAAGATGATGCATTATAAGTAACAAGAAAGAGAAACAAGGAGAGAAGAAATCAAAGGTCGGCAGCAGCAGCAGCGGGAGCATGAGGAGAGAAGGTAGCATCAGCAGCATTAGTAGCTTCAGCGGCAACGGGAGGATCTTTGGCAACAGGATGAGCTTCAGGAGCAGCTGGCTCAAAATATGGTTCAGCTGGAAGAGGTACAGGGCCTTCGAGGGGGTGTGGTTTCTCAACTCCTTCAACTTCGGTCTCGTTGTCGAGGTCTATGACATCCTTGCTCTGGAGCTCAGAGAAGGTCGTCACGTCCTCCTCGTTGTCCTCCTTTAGACGACCTTATTGGCGGAGCATGTTGATCACCTCCTTCTCGGTCTCTGCCCTGTCCTCATCGAGAAGAGTATCCAACTGAGACTGATAGTGTTGTTGTAGTCTCGTGGTCACCGCTTGCTCGATGGCCCCTTCAGCTTTTTTGGCTTCCTCGAGCTCCTCTATCAGCATCGCTCTTGCTGTCTCAGCTTCCTCCAGTTGCCTGCTCAGAGCCTGGAAGACGAGCTCCAACTCGCTAATGCGGAGAACGGCGTTCTCCACTTCTTGTTTGGCTTTCTTTTCTCCCTCCTTGGCTGCTCGAGCTTCGCCTTCAGCCTTCTCTTGCCCCTTAAAGGCGGCAATGAACTTCTCCTCCACCCGCACCACTTCAGCTCGGGCTTGAGACAGGTCGAACTCAATCTTGAGTCGATCCTCGGCCAGAGTTCTCTCCAGCGCCTCAGTCCTTCCTTGTCAGTAGCTGATGGAATCTTTGAGGTGATTGTAGTGGTAGGTACTACGATCACATAGCTCGTGGAGGAGGACGTTCAGCTATAATACACAAGATCAGGAATATCAGTATATCACAACGAGAATTGGATAAATAAATAGGGAAGAAAGAACAGAAGTCATACCGAGGCCATGGACTGGCAGGCTGCATAAGAGACCTGGGGCAAGGACATCTTGCCAGCATCAGCAATGTCCTGGGGAAGCCTCATGGAGTGGGTCAAGGCCCTAGCAACCTTCTCTGAGGTCTGCACCGAGTCGTTGATGGTGGGCCTCCCGAAACGCGTGAAGTCAGGTGACCAGTTTATGTCATCTGAAGGTGGTGCTCTAAGTGGCAGACGAGGTGTGGTCGTTTCTGTTGTGGCAACAGTGACCAGAGCGGAGCTTGAAGCAATTGGGGCAGCCATAGCTTGAGTAGCAGCAGGTGTTGTGCTGGCTACAGGCGTTCCTGTTGCAGCCTTTGCTCCTTGGTGTGTTGCAGGAGCAGAAGGAGAAGGAGTGGCAGCATGTGCAGTGTCCTTCTCTCGGCGCTGTTCTTCTTTTCTTTTCTTTCTGGCATCGAACTCGGCCTGGGTCAGGATCTTCCATTTTGGCTCGGAAGGTGCCGCTCCCGTTGTGGAGGGAACTGTTTTTGGAGGAGGTGGAAGAGGAGGCAGCGCAGTTGCAGGACGAGTTGTCCTTGGCTTTCGGATCAGCGCAGGAGGGTTGGTGCCGGCCATTTCTTCTTCCGAGCTTGGCTCAACTGCGGGTGAGGAGGAAGAGGTGCCTTGTTGCCTTTGTGAAGACGGGTTCGAGCTACTAAAAAGACTCCAAGTATCAGGCAGTAGTGGTGTCCACCGGATGTACTCCCCACCTCGTACGCGCTTTATGTTTGTAAGAAAACTTTCCTCTTCGGGCGTAAGTTTTTTGAATGGGAGTTTCTTCCCTTCAACTGCAAAGAGCAGAAACAAAAGTGTGAGACAACGGAAGTAAGCAGGATGAATAAAAGTAATAGACAATGGACGCTGGGATAGAAAGACAGAAGAATTAATGTACAACGGACAACGGACAACGGTATTTTGTTACCTGGTTTATCTTGGAAAACATTGGGCACAGTGGAAGTCTTTGCCTTCCAGCCCCCAGAGACAACGAATGGAGTTGCCTTCCACCCTCTTTCTCTATCCAAGATGCCGGAACGAGGTCTAGGTACAACGGCTTCTTGTTCCAGGAATAGTAGTTAAAGGGGCCATCGTCAGTACCTCGACATCTGTCGGCGTGGCAGAAGTGGAAGAGGTGTCTCGCTTCTATAGGATATCCATCCTTGATGAATTTAATCATCATGAACATATATTTGTAGAAACTGGGGTGCATTTGCCCTGGGGCAAGGTGTAGGGTGGAAAGGACATCGTCCAGGACGGGATGAAGAGGAAATCGAAGACCAGCTTCAAGTTAGGAGAGGTAGACAACGATATAGGCTGATCGTTTGTCAATATGAGCGTCTTCCCTTTTGAAATGAAGATTAACGTGGGAAGGAAACTTGAAATGCTCCCTGAAATGGTTAAGATATGCTAATTGTTGTTGGCGTAGGGCGGAAGATTTCTCGATGTAGGCACCATACGGTGCACTACCAGTGCAACTAGCCTCATCTTCGGTTTGGCCTCTAACTTCATCTAGCCTAATGGATTCTATGGGGGTCTCGGTAGCCATGGATTGAGAAGAACATAACAAAGGGCAGTAGGTGAGAAAGGATGGGCATACTGGACAGACAGACAACGGAGAAGGAGAAAAAGAAGCAGGGAAAGAGAGAAAAAGAAGAATCAATAAAGATAGTAAGAAAAGGAAGAAGAGCGTACCACAAAGAGAAACGAGAGAGCCTGAAGAGAGCTTGAATTTTCGCTTGAGACGCAAATGAGGCAGAGTAACAGTACTTCAATGGCGAGATAAGTGAAACGAGGCAACCAAGAGGGATTTTTATAGATACCTTAGAGAAATAAAAAGACAAGATTACCCTCCATCTGAGCCGTACACCTGTGTCAAAGCCGGAAAGAGTAGTGGCAGGATCGACGTTTCACGTAAAGAGAATAACCGTCAGAGATATAAAGCGTTTTGAATTCCGAAACGGTAATGATGACAGCCTGTCATGCATTAATGAGGCATGACGGTTCGCACTCGTAAACCAGCTGGCTTGGGCGTTCTATCTTCTCAGCGTAAATCATGCAGCGATTCAGATTCTGGAAGAAGAGTCAGGTATGGTCTGTCGCTCTTTTGTCTGTTTATGACACTTCGAACTACGTTCTAAGCCTCATAAAGGGACAAATTGTAAGAGCTAAAATTCGTAAAAACTAAGTAACGTTGGGGAACGAGCTGGCTTTTGTTGTTTTGTGCACGAACGTGACACGTGGACATGTGTTTGAGTCACGTGCTTAAAATAGAAGGATAAACATTGTCTGATGCATAGCGTTCATGTTGTATAAATTACGACGTATCCGTGGTCTTGCGAACAACGTTCTCGTTGTGGGTTTGATAACGTGTTCGTTGTCTTGTGCACAACGTAGACGTTGTATTCTTGACAACGTTTTCGGTGTTAATTGAACAACGAGTCCGTTGTGATTCAGATAAGGATGTCCAGGTCATATTTTAAGACATATACAACGAACCCGAGCTCGAGTCAACAACGAGACCGACTCACAGGAGGGAGTAATCAGGAGGCGATCGATTGTTCTGACAAGTGGGCCGAAAGCACTGCCTTGGCATTTAATGCAGGTCACTTCTGTGTGCTGTCAGACCCAACCGACTGAACTAATGGTAGGCTTTCACGTGTGAAGCAACAGGTGGTAGATTTTACTGACATATTTGGTAATGAGTGCAGGGCACGTGGTATGGGCATCTATGGTCATCTATGGCCATACCAAGGTTAACCTATAAATACCCCGAGAATTTCAGTGTTACGGGGATCGAAGAACACATATATTTTTAAGTGCTACTGTTTGCTTTACTGTTCATCATCTTCTCCATCTACTTACTTTATCATCGGAGTATAGGTCAGGGTATCACACCCTTCAACTTTTACCTTCTACCAGTTAACCAGAGGTGAACAGTTGCAGCTAACGCGTGTCCTTTCCGGTATTTTCCCCCCACAGGTACCATATAGACTACTTCTCATTCACAGGTTTCCTGAAATTCATTGTCACCCGAAGCCGTAAATCTGTCGTTGATCTGCTGCTTCCCGGTGCTTGTACACTAGAAAACTTAATTTATGTGTCAAATGAGTAAGTTTCATTACTCTTTGAAATCAGGCTCTCATTTTTCGTATCAAAATTCTAACCTTTACTAAACATGATCATGAGATTGTTTATTCAAATAATCAAGATAAGATTAACATGAACACACAACGAACTTTGTTTTGGTTGAAAGATTTTCTGTTATATTTTGGTTTACTTTCTCTTTTCCTGCTTCTTGATCGATCTACATAAAATTGGCTGATGCAGATGTCCATCTTTGAAAATCCTTGGTTTGCCTTTCCTACTGTTTAAAGAAGAAAAATATTCTCCCACAACACTCCTAGGTGATGGTGCAGAGATGAACCTTGTCCCAGGACTTATAGCCAAATGGAAGGATCTTGAACGTCTACATATTAGAGAAACACCATATTATTTCAAAGAAATTCTCCAAAATCAGTCGGCATTGCAAAAACTTTGTCGGGCTCAAGAATAGTGGATACATTTACAATGAAGAATCATTAGCCATTGTTAATTTTCTTCCGAAGCTCAAGTACTTGAATGTGACGTCTGCTTTTATGCCCAGAGAAAACTTCTTGATGATATTGGAGGGTTGCAAAGATTTGGAGGAACTGGTTGGGAAGGATTGTTTGGATTTTGAGGTTGATGAAGAGATATTGAAATTAACTTCTCATATTAAGACCTTTGAGTGGGAGAATTTGAGACTTGAGGAAGATGATGAGCTCTACTATGGTTATATATATGGATTATGAAGTTGATAGTTCAGATGACTATTATTAATTGAGCATATTGGAATGCTTACAAAGACTATGATATTATCTTGTTCTAGTTAATTCACTAAGAAATGTTCCATTTGAGTTTTTGTACTTAATACATTATAGGGTTTCTATACAGTACAACAACCTAAAAAACATCTAACGATGCCTACTTCAACCTCTCTACTTCATGCTGCCATGAAAAGGGTAATTACGGTTGGATTAAAATTCTTTTGTGCTCATTGTTTAGACAAAATAACAAATAATCGTATCGTAAAAAGTCTATAAAAAGTGTTAGTACTTACTAGTTGCTTTCTAAGGGAAAAATCTTTGATGTGAGAGGTTCAATTGTCGATTATATATTCCCCTTGTTTTTTCTTCAGAGAATAAATGACTAAAGATTTCAGAGAGAGACAGAGAGAGAGGTACAGAAATCAGGCCAGCCGATGATCCATTTGAAAAAAAAAAACGATAAGTCATGAAAAAGTATATTCTTTATTAATTCTACTGACATCAAACTGGAGACATTGGGCAAGTGATTCAATGATGTCATGCAATGAAATAATATGTAATGTGTTTGAGATATGTGGTGTATCACCCCACATGTGGGGTTGAAATTTTCTGTTATTATGGTTTTAAAGCAAATAACAGATAATCATATAATACTGCTATAAAAAGAAATTCCCGCGACATTGATTTGCAAGGGCAGGTTGTAGTATGGTGAATGATGATACATCCATTTCATTTGCAATTCTCGACAAGGTTTGCAATTACAGTCTCCTGGTGGTATGATGATAGTAATAGAGAATGTATGGTTATGGTATGTGTGAGCTACACCATATCATCACTATAATCACAATTGGAAAGATTTAGATTGTGATTGAGATTTGATTAGAATTAGTTTGATTTAGTTTCTATGTTTATCTAGATTACTATCTATTTAAACCCTACTTATGTCTCTCTATAATCATCCAAGAATTCTTAATAGAATCGATTTCTCTTCATGGTATCAAAGTGGGTCGATCCAACCTACTTTGTGTTAGATCTAGTCTCTATTGTTGGATAGCATTTTTGGCGGGTGGCACCTTTGCCGCCTGCTGGGCCTGGAGTTTTTCGATATGACACTTTCTTTTAGCATTTAAGACATCATTAGCACTGTTTTTTTTTCTTTTTTTGTAAACCAGTATTAGCACTGTTGTACATCAAGTCTTATTACTATTTTTGTCATTGCACCCGTGATGCAACTTTTACTTTCTCACGAGTCCCTATCCTTTTCTTAAATATCATTCATCTGTTACTTACTCCTACACTCATTCTCTATGAAAGACAAAGGGTGAGGTGACCTTTTTGGGTCACTTTATCATACTGGGAAGGACAAAAAACTTTGGCAATTACTTCTGCTGTGAGTAATCATCAGTAGCTTTTGTGGGCAAGTCCAGCTCGCATTGAAGGAGGTGGGCCTGCTGGTTTTTGAAATCTCTTTACAACGCAAATGTATTGGAGGAAGACTACTTAGTACAGTGGTACCAAGAAGGGTTGAGGGGAGGCAGCAACAAGAACTGTCAGATCCTTAAAGAATGTTCAATTCTTTATCAAGTGGTTCCAAAGTGCAATCGAAGAGGGCTAAATGTTTATTGTGCTAGATCAAGAGAAGTGCATCTGCAGACAATGCTTAGCCATCACCTCATCATCATTATAAGGATGTATCTGAACAAAAAAATATGTTGATTGTGTTAAAAGAAAGAGAGATATGCTCATTTTTTTTAGCCCAAAGAGGACCATAGAAGGACTTGTGACCCCTTTGGCAAGACCAAAGGCAAGATCATCAAGATCCACTTTTCAAGCCCAAAGAGACATTTTCTGAAGACCCGTGACCCCTTTGACAAGATCATCGGCAAGATCACGGATTTCATTTGGCCCAAAGAGGCTCATTTCATTACCCAAGAGGTTATTCAGCCTATTGAGGCCCTGTCCCATTGAGGTCCACCCCTTTTATTGACCCATCGAGGTCTAGTCCATTGAGGCCCATAGTCTTCTCTCTCCACACAACACATCAACAACGGTGACGGTTGGCACTCATCTACAAGGTTCATGGAATCTGCAATGATGTTGGAATAACTGGCAAGCTCCATTACCTGATCGAGAATCAAACTCACGCATATTTTTCAAATCTACATGAGTTTGAGGGGGAATAATCGAGAACGTATGGTTATGGTATGCGTGAGATACATCATATCATCACTATAATCACAATTGGAAAGATTTAGATTGTGATTGAGATTTGATTAGAATTAGTTTGATTTAGTTTCTATGTTTATCTAGATTACTATTTATTTAAGCCCTACTTTTGTTTCTCTATAATCATCCAAGAATTCTTAATAGAATTGATTTCTCTTCAAATAGGTCCATTAATGTTTGAACCAACAGGAACTTTGAATACTGGGCAGGACATCCACAAGAATACCATTTGCCCATATTTATTTTTTTGGCATTGCCCATTCAAACACATTGTTCTTATAGATTCTGTTGTTTCCTGAGGTGTCCATTGACTAGTATGGCAGTACCCATCTATACTTCTATACTACTACTATATAGCAATTGGTATCCACGTGGCACACTCCATTATTCTCCATTCTCTTCAAATTTGTGCCATGTGGCACTCTAACCACTAGCCTTACTCCATGTATGTCATGTGGACCCTACTCACCTTAATTAAAATCTTAATCTTCCCACTAACTCTCTCTCCTATCATTTGCTCTTCCTCTCAAGATTAATCCCCCCCAATCCATCATTAATCTTCACATTATATACTTAATTAAATCCCAGCAACCGATACATTTTCATGTGATGAACCTCATACATTTAAAAGAATCCTCTCAGATTTGGGTTAAAGATGCAACCTTTCACGTAAACACAATTCTTCTGCCATATGTCTCCTCAGACCATTGGATTTCACAAAAATAGAATTGGTAATTAGTCTGCCTCTTCACACTTCATTCTCTTTCTCTCTCTCTCCTCATTCCCAAGCGTTACCAACTCTTCATTTCTTCCATGCATGGCTCTTCAACCCCCTACCGTACCCCAAGGTTAATGGATGCTACCTCTTTAAAAACCCATTACGTCTACTTCCTTTGCCATGTCTCCTTCCTCTTTTCATCTATTTACCTATTCTTGGAAACTATCAGCCTCTCACAGGTTACTTAATATATATTCTTACCAGTAGGAGGGATGATCTGATTTTTAAAAGGAGGGTCAAATATGTTCGTTGTACTAATGGTTTTGTGAGGGCTTGATATTCGAATGGGAGGATGCTACTTTCGGAGGTGCCATCACATGCAGTGAAGCTTAACGAAATTAATGGTTAATATTTTTTTTTTTACTTTTGCAAGTTTAAATCTATATATCTAAATTAAATCTATGTACTGATTTTATTACTTATAAATCTAAATACTTATTCCTGCTTTTGGTTAATCTTCGATATGCATTTTGACTTTTCCAGGGATGATGAATATGACCATGGAAAGAGAAAGAAGGCAAGGAGCTCTAAGAATAGCTTTGATGTACCAAATATTTTTCAAGAAGTTGCAACCATAAAAACACAATTGAAGAAGATTAAGATGGAACAAACCAGCTCTGGAATCCGACCCTACAGGAGATGAGATAAGTCGAAGAAGGACATCCTTGGAGATGGCTCATGCTTTGTTGCTCATTGTTATATTTTGCTATTTTATGTAGCGATTATTGTTGTAACAGGTGAGATTAGGTGAGATTGTAACAGAGGAAGCCTCGGAAATAATTGAGTTTAAGGTTTTTTTTTTTGACTTATTATGTATTCTGGGGAGGCAGTGGAGAGATGTGAGGACCTGTAACCACCTTTTCTAGTGAGAGTAGTATCATCAACATGTTGAGGAATGTATAAGCTGAGAGAGCTTTCTTTGCTTTATTAATTTAGTCTTCCATGGCGCATCCGTTTAACACTGTTTGAGCAATACAAAGATGCATGGGTGTCTATAAAAAAAATAGAAAAATATTATTTTTAAGTTGTGTTTGTTGTTAATTTAATTGTTGAGATGTTCCTATGAGCAGGTTACTTTTACCATGATAATTTTGCAGCTGCCGAATCAGAAGTGATATTCGCAAGAAATGCAACCAATTTCAACCACCAGTAAATGGACTTTGTTTAGACTGGAGATTCATTTTTTCTTCTCCCGAATATGTTTTTCCCTGGTTTATTTTTCTCCTTTTTAAAATATATATTATTTGGAAATTGATGCATAATATGGAACTTATTATAGAGCATTAAAACATGCCTTTGAAAGAAGAAAAATAGTTTTCATACATTAAATCAAGTAATTGAAGCATCTTTGTGACCAGCTCTCCTCTAATATTGGTAAACTAGATGAGCTTCAACAGGTATTGAACCAGAGACAAAATTGTAAAGCATTTCAGGGTATTAGTATTTTATATCTGATTGCTATCCTTATTAATTTTTATTATATATTTTGGTTATTCAGATGTTGATCTGCTTTTCCAGATATTTTATCTTTTGAAAGCTAATTGCATTCCCTCACAAATGAGGTTCTGTGGACTGAAGGCATCACTAAAACTGCTAAGAAATATTTTGATTAAAATGATCAAGCTAAAAATTACAAGCTCAATTTTTTGCTCTCTTACATTTTTTTTTTGTGACATTTAAAAAGAAGATAGTCTTGTAACCCATAAGAGATTTGAAGGAGTAAAGAGAGAGAGAGCTTTTATTTAATGAAATCTATTAAATTAGAATATACTCCTCCTGCCTTCTTTTAAATCACATGGTTAGGATTTTTCATACAAGAGGATCCAATGGCTTGAAAACCATTGAGATCTTTAGATCCAAGAGATTGTCTACGTATCCCTCATATATGCTTCGGACGGGGTGTTTGCTAGTATATATATAAGAAACAGAGAGGAATGATTAATCAGTACCCATCCATAAACAATGAAGAAAAAAGAGAGAAAAAAAAGAAGAATTGATTGGCCTTTATTCATTTATTTATTCTCAAAAAGGGCTATAGAAATAGAAATAAAGACCAATTATTAAAACATTAAAATAAGGAAAATAATTCAGACTTGTGGCACTATCTTCCTCTTCTGTTCATCTTCGAACGTTGAGGACGAAACATAGCTTTGAGTCACATCGGAAGGACCAAATCTGGATTGTATCGGTCTTGCCGCGCAGATTATTTGCTTCTACGAGATTCTTCCATTCATTGATCAATACATATATCCCTGTACTACTCATCTTCCACTGCCTCAAAATCAAATTCCAATGTGAACCCATGGAGTCAACCACCAGCACTCCCAGTTCACCATTATCTTTCTCTAGTTCAACTTTCTCATCCTCCTCCAAGAAATTCTTTCCCATGACTTGTCTCACCGGTATCGACAAACGATTTTGATTACTGCTAACATCAGTTGTAAACAACTTCTTCTCCATTAAAAATATTATGTTAGTAGCTCCCATATTTCTTATAATATCCCTCAAATTTCCAGGCATTTCTGGTTCTGGTTCTGGTTCTTGGTTCGAACTGCTGGCACCATTAATGGTGTTTGTCGAACTAGGCACAATCCCATTTTTCTTATTTTCCACTAGAATTAATCGTTGCCTTTTCATGTTTCCTCTATTATTTTCTTCTCTTTTTCTTTTCTTCCCTCCTAATTGGTTGATCTCGTATACTTTTGTTGCTACATCTGCTAATAAATATAAGTTACTCCAATCCGTGTCATCTCTTCTTGTGGCCATCTTCACCGAAAGAAAGGACTAAACAAAAGAAAGAAAAGGGTGCTGTTCTTGAAGGACTTGATGAAGGAGACTGATGCTTCTTCTTCTTGTTCTTTCCTTTTTCTTTTTTTTTCTTTTTTTTTGTAAGAGATATATAACCCACCCTTTCCTTTTATAACCGAAATAATAGAGTTCATGTTAAACTAGTCTTTAAACTTAGTTGTGTACTCAATCTCGGAAAGAAGAAGTTTTTTATGGAAGGAAAGAAGAAGTTTCTAAAAAACAAGAAAGAAAAGGGTCAAAAGGCATCCGAAATGTCTGTATCCTAGTGAAATACAAATTAGGAATACTTAAAAGTTTAGAAAAAGGGTTTCCAAAATGTCTCCATGTCCTAGTGAAATAGAAAGACTTACGGCCTAGTTCTTCGGGGGAGATCGAATCACAACCAATCACGATTGAACTCAGGAGAGTTCAAATATTGCACTCATAGGTCAACACGTGTCCCTGTTAACACATCTAACCTTGATTTTTAGGAAAATAAATTTAATAAAAATATTCAACCTAAGGGTTAAAAGTTTGTAACAAGGTGGGGGGGAGCCGTGGCCTTCCAATTTTTTTGAAAGTTTAATACTTTATAAGTATAATTTTTTTTTAAATACAATAATATGTAAATTTTGTATCCAGTGCCCCCCCTCCACCAAAAAAAATTGTAATTTTTTTATATGTTTAACATAAAGGGATATGTGTCCCTTTTAACCCCAGTTAAGATTTTTTATATTAGGATTTAATTTTTTTAAATAAAAACCAAGGGTAAATGTATAGACCCTAGGGGGGAGTGAATCTTAACCACAATTGATAGATGTTAAAAGGGACATGTGACAAGCAGGGGAGACGCGCATGTTCCACTAAACACGATCACAAATGTGAAAATATAATCATCATAATATAAAAATACAATAATGTTAAAGTAGTGATTAGCCCACCCCGTATTTGACTACATAATCAAATTCATTCCAGTTTCATCCCCTTTAATTGTGGTTAAGCTTAACCAATTTATATATATATATATATATTTTTTTTTTCTAAAAACCAAGGTATATGGTTGAACCCTAGGGGTGAGTGAATCTTAACCACAGTTAGTGAGTATTAAAATGGTGGGCAAACACCAATGAAGACCAACATTTTGTTACATAATGGAAATGCGCAGTGAGTTAAATTAACCCCTTTTTAGAATGCAACATTAACGAATTTTATGACCACGGTGGACTCATTACTCAAAAAATATATATATATCGGCGGTACCAGTCCCATTAATTTTCTTGATATATGTACTCCCCCCCCAAGGAAAATTTCTGGCTCTGCTCCTGATTGAACCCTAACGCTATGTCTGGTTGTCGAGAAAATAAGTGAAAACATGGTAAAGAAAATTAGACAAAACACAACTAAGAATTGTATTAGAAATCTGAAATTTTCTTTTTCATGTTTTCACTTATTTTCTCAACAACCAGACATAGCATAAGGGTTAATGAATCTTAACCACAATATATAGCATCTTGACTTGTGGGTGCGATTGAACTCTCCTCAAGTTCAACCCCAATTGGCTGTGATTTGAACTCAAGAACAAATTCCCTTATTTTATATTTTAAATATCTTTTATTATTATTTAAAACAATATTACAATTATTGTGTCACATCTCTATTTCTAACTGCTCCCTCTTTATCTCTTGGGGATTGGATCACAATCAATCGCGATTGAATTCTCTCCTTCCACTTGCAAGTCAACACGCGCCCTTTTAACCCCTATTAATTGTGGTTAAGATTCACTAACCCTTAGGATTCAATAATCTAACCTTCTTGGACAAAATATTTTTTTATAAAATTAACATTAGGGTTAAGAATTTTGAACCTTAGGGTTAGTTTTTTTAATATTTTTTTTATAAAAAACATAGGTTGGATTGTTTGAGAGTTAGTGAATATTAAAAAGATAATTTTTTGGCCCTGTTTGTTGGCACTTTATTTTGTTAATGACAAAATTTTCAAATGTTTTTGCATAAAACATGGAAGCAGGGGCGAGGGGGGGCCACGGCCCCCCAATTTTTTTGAAAGTTTGTTATATTATATGTATAATTTTTTTTTTTTAAATACATAATATGCATATTTTGTATATAGTGCCCCCTATAAAAAAAAATTTATATGTTGGTGCACTTGGGATTGGGTGTATGTGTGGGTTGGGCCTTGGCACCATGTGTGTGTGCGTGCGTGCGCGCATGTGGTGTGTGTGTACACGTGAGTTAATTTGTGATTACAAAAAACATAGAGGGATATGTGTCCTTTTTAACCCTAGTTAAGATTTATTATTTTTAATTTTTTTATTAAAAACTATAGACATTAGGAGTGAATAAATCTTAACCACAATTAATGGGTGTTAAAAGGGACACGTGTCAAGCAGAGGAGATGCACGTGTTACACTAAACATGGATCGCGAGTAATCAAATGCCTTCTCATTTCATCCCCTTTAACCGTGGTTAAGCTTAACCAACTTAAAGTTATTATTTTTATTTTTTTCTAAAAACCAAGGTTAAATGGATGAATCATTGGGGTGAGTGAATCTTGACCACAATTAGTCAGTATTAAAAAGGTGGGTAGGAAACCAATGAAGACCGACATTTTGTTACATAGTAGAAATGCGTGGTAAGTTAATTCCTTAATTTTATTTATATAGTGACTCTACCAAAAGAAGGGCCCATGTTTAAATTTCTTGTTATCAAACCTCCTTTGTGGAATGCAATATCAACAAATTTTATGACCACGATGGACTAATTACTCAAAAAAACAAAAACAAAAATCTTGGGCTATGCCCCGGACTCCCAAGGCCCCATACCCCATTCCCATTAATTTTCTTAATGTATGTGCTTTGGCCCCCTAAGGAAAAATTCCCGACCCTGCGTTGATGCATGTTTTTGTTTTTAAAATCTAATATCAAAATTTACAAAAATCAAGATAACAAAAAAATCCTATTACCTCTGTTTTTAGAAGTAGAAAGCAAAAATAGAATACATTGAGTGTTCAACCACCACCATGATTTTTTATCGTAAACCCTTAAGTGGACTAATGGGTTGGACCCTTACTACTTAGAGATTAATGTTTTTCTATAATTATTTTGTATAATATTATGTGGTTACCAAACGTGGTTTTCTATTTTTTATTTTTTAAAACAAGTAATAGTTAGTAATGTCAAAACGTGTTTCTTGTTTTCAAAAATTTTTAATAGAGAAAAAAGTCGTTTCTAATTTTTAAAAACAAAAAATATGACCGTTCATTAAAATGCCACATTAATTTTCTAAAACCCTAATTGTTTAACTACTAATTCTATAAGGTTAATGTTAACCAAGTAAAGATTATTAAATTTAACTAGAGTTAAAAAATTTAATGAAGGAGGTGACCCCTCTACGCATGACATTCCCTAATTAAGTAAGCATACATTCCCCAATTAGGTAAGCATTTCCCATGGAAAACGTTCACGCTAAAAGACATGAATATAAAAATTTTCGAAACATTATTTTTAATTCAAACTTTATTTTGATCTAATCAAAATTTTCACAAGGGTCATCTTATGATCATATTAAATCATGGTGTGAGAAAGCATTTACTGTTGACACAAATTTTGTGTCCGAAAATCAAGGATAAGAAACGTATGATAAATATTATTTTTATTGATATTGGTGAGGGTACAAATCTCTGAGGTTTAATCTCTGTAAAATAGAGAAACTTCTAATTCTTTTCTTTACAAAACCTTTAATCTGAGGGCTGGAAAACAACGTATTCTCATATCCGAACTTCGAGATCGTAGTCGAAAATATTTCTAGAGTATTTGGGTTTTAACGGAGATCTTCAAAGCTTTGATTTTAATGGAGATCTTTGGAGCTTCACTCTTTAATGGAGATCGGCGGAGCTTCAAGCTTTAATAGAGATCTATGGAGCTTTCGACTTTGATGGAGATCTATGGAGCTTTGGGATTTAATCGAGATCTTCGGAGCTTAGCCTTTTGATGGAGATCTACAGAGCTTCAGGCTTTAATCGAGATCTTCAAAGCTTTAGACTTTGGTGGAGAGTTTTGGAGCTTTAGAGCTTTATTCTTTTTCTCCATTTTTCTCTCATTTTTCATCCTTTCATCTTTGTAGAGAGTGAGCTACCTTTTATAGATTTATGAGTGGTAGAGTCCTCCTATAACACAACATCTTGGGAGACTTATCATGATTTGAATTGATAAGTCATGTGAGGCTAGTGGACCACATTTGGAGTCTATCCAATTTATGGATCTCATTTGGTGGAGCTAGCACTTATCTTTAAAGAGTTTTATATAGCTTTAACTCTAAGTGGGTCCACCTTCTAAGATCTTGCTATGTGGCAATTTTGATCATATCAAAATTTGCATGCTTACACTTACAAAGCTCTTCAAGTGTAAAGCCTCTTGTCAATTCATACGAACCTTCTTCAAGCATTAAGGCTTTTCTCTAATCGAAAGTAATGATTCTTAATACTCTAATGATTGTAGTAGCTCTTTATTTTCTTTTTATTTTTCTTCCTTTTTCTTTTTCCACTGAAGATCAACGTACACTTTGATCAACACAAGGGAGAAAGATCAAATCCATAAACCAAGAGAGAAGAACAAAGGGGTGACCGTATGGTCACCATAGGAGCACAAAAGGGGGACATCCAACCCTTGGGAGAGGGGGAGGATGTCTAGAACTTGAGAGGAGAGAGAGAGGAAGACGTCCACTTTTGGGGGAGCATATAAGCTTCTACGAGTTTCAAAAGAGAAACATCATACTTATAAGCCTTAGTGGAGATCTCCTACTCAAATAGGATTTCCTAGTTTGACTCTAACACATACTAATCTAATTAGATGTGTCTAAAGACAAATATAAAACATTCCTAATCAAATTAGGATTCCTTATTCTAATCCAATTCATAATTAGATTAGGTTTTCTCATTAATCTATGATTATAATTCTTAATTAGAATCATTTCCATTCTCTAATTCCTAATTAAATTAGGTTTCCTTTTTCTAATCTATTCCTAATTAGATTAGGAGACTTTCCTTTTATCAAGGATTCATTTCTAATTATAATTAAAGTAGGATTCCTTTCCAATTCTAAATTAGAAATAGGATTCCTTTCTAATTCTAATTAGACTAGGATTCCTTTTTATCTAATAACCAATTACAAATTAGTAAGTAATAGAATTAGGAAAGAAGAGAGAGAGACGTCCCACCCTATATTGGTCAAATAAGAATTTGTCTTTAGCATATAAGAATTTGACTCTAACGCCCCAAAATCCTATATTGGTCAAATAAAAATTTGACTGTTACCTGCATATCCAACTCATCCTAATAGCATATAAGGCATATAAAAATACGAGTCTCAAAATATCTTCAACATTAAACAGAAGTCAATTTATAATCCCTAAAATTTATCATCCAAAATAACTAACCAATCATAACCACTAAAATTCATCATCCAAAATAACTGACCAATCATAACCATAAATAAAACTGATCATCTCATGTGATCATAAAATTTTAAAATTAAATTCAACCTAAACAACACCATTAAAATTGTTTAAGTACAATTCTTTTCAAATTCAAATAACTACTAAATCATCAGTAAGACCATCTATCTAAATTTCATTCCCCTTCAGGATAATCACCTTCGGGCTCCTCTTCGTATTCTTCCGTAATCCACAGTTTTGGAGCACAGATGCCAAATCCTGAACCTACCAAACAATAAAAGTTTGGCTGAGTATTGAAATTACTCAGCAGATGCAATGCATAATTAACAATATAAATAATAAACATTTTCAGTCTTATCATAATTAATAATATCATAGTGCGGAAACATAATATAATTCGTATAACTATTTCATGACAATTCATACTCATGTCTCATGTAAACTTGTGATACTTATGCAGATTTGTGATGCTTATGCAGTTTCATGTCCATTTATACTAGGTCCATAATATATTTTCATTTTCATCTTGGAACAAGCACTGTATCTAGAACGTGCTACATAATTAATATGTATTTGTATCTAGAATGTGTATCCATATCCATAACAATTCATTAATACCAAGTTCGTACCAGGGTCCTAAGTCCATATAAATTCTAGAGTTCGTACCATCTGCATGTAAATTTTCATGCTCATATCCATACCAGCTACATGTAAATTCATGCTCATATCCGTACTACCAAGTCCATGTCATACATACCAAAGTTCCTACCAGTCAATGGTACATATGCAGACTCAATGATGTATGAACTTATCCTCATACTACGATATGTGACTCATGCTTGATAGTGACAATAGATGTATAAACACACATAACTTAACAAATAATATTATGTCATAATTCATATCCATTAACAGAAAATTAACATGAATTCTAATTATGAAGATTATCAATATTATCTAAAAATGTGAAATCATAAATCCGTAATTACTCTTTCCAACCATAACCTAAACGTATATCCCATCCTCCATAGAATATTCCATAATCATCATTCATCTTCTTCCTTCTTATTCAATCAAGATCTATATATATCATGTATTAGCAATAAAATGATTTACAATAATATCTATGATTTTTTATCAATATCCCATCAATTATTTTGAGGGAAATCTTTAGATCTAATCCTTGAAATTACATAAAATTATTTTACACATTTGAGGTTAGTCTACGCCCAATCACAATCTTGCAATTTAAGGTTTATCTACACAAATTCTTGATCCAAAACAATTTAAGGGTTTATCTACACCCGTTCTTGATCTACAATTTAAAGGTTTATCTATACCTGTTCTTGATATAAAATTTAAGGGTTTATCTATATCCGTTCTTGATATACAATTTAAGGGTTTATCTACATCCGTTCTTGATCTAGAAATTAACAATCCTATCAATTATACAAAGCATCTTACCTCCCACGATCCCTTCCCTACGATCAATCGCTTGCGAATCATCTTGGGTCATGATCTTCAAGTTTTCATTCCTCTTCGATTAGATCTCCTTGTAAAACCCAAGGTTTCCCTCTCTTAGATCTAAAAAACTGTTAGAATTCACCACACTCTCTCTCTCTCTTAGGTTTTGGAGCATTTGAGAATTCTAACTCACGAGTTTAGAAGGGGATTTATAGGGTTGAGAACCCGAGGGAATTAAAAAGTCAAAAAGTTGCGCTTCCCAAGAAAAATCACCCTCTGGCAATCAATCGGCCATATGTTGCCAATCGATTAGAGCCGCCAGCGATCGATCGGCTGTGGTGTGTCGATCGATTGACCGCCGCTAATTTTTTATTTTTAACTCTTTTGCTACTTTTTGATTATCTTTTATTTCATTCAATTTATTCTTAAAAATGTCTAATAATAAGCGAATTATTTGAGTTTTAACTTCAATATATCAAACATAAATTTTTACAGGAATAATGAATTAAAATTAGACACATTTATCTATAAATTCATAAAATTTGTACGGAATAAAATTCAGGTTACTACAATTGTGGTGGTGGTTGTGGTGGTGCGTAGTGGGTGGCGGTGTGGTGGTGGTGGTAGTGGTGGTGATGGTAGTGGCAGTGGTTGTGGGTGGGTGGGTGGTGGTGCTGGTTGGTAGTGTTGGTGGGTGGTGGTGATGGTGATGGTGGTGGTGGTGTCGTGGTGGATGGTAGTGGTGGTATTGTGGTTGTGGGTGGTGGTGGTGGTGGGTAGTAGTGTGGTGGTTGTGGGTGGATGGTGGTGGTCCTTGTTTTCCATTTTTGTTTTCAAAAACAGAGGTAACAAAAAATTTGAGTTACTAATCTCGCTACTATTTGGATGATCATAATCTTATTTTCCTATATGAGTGTATTATTTTCTATAATCTTTACTATTATAATGCGAGAGGCAGGAGATTTTTCCAAAATTCCTAAACCACCCTCATATAACAAAAAAGATCTTTAATTTAATGTTTTATTTTAATTCCTAAACCACTCTCATATAACAAAAAAATCTTTAATTTAATATTTTATTTTAATTCCCAAACTACCCCTTGCTCATCTATCTATTTAAAGAATAGAATCACAGCCAATCACGATTGAACTCGGGAAGAGTTCAATTCAATCGCACCCGTGGGTTAACACATGGCCCTTTTAACTCCTAACTGTGGTTAACTCCTTCCCCTCGCTTTAACGTGCATCGCATGTGCCACCCACTAGTTTCTTATGAACTCTTTTACAAATTTCATTTAGAATTAATTACGTGAATCAAACATGAATCTAACCCAAGCTCGACTCGGCTTGAATAAAATTAGAGCTCAAACAAATTTGTTCAAGCCGGGCTCAAGCCTAAACATTTGAGAATGGAGTGGAACTCGAACAAGCTTTGTTTAAGCCAAGCTCAAGCCTAAACATTCTAGCTCGAATCAAGCTCGAGCATGATGAAGTGAAGCTCAAATTTGGCCAAGCTCGGCTAAATACACCCCTACAAAGTACAAACAACCTAAGGTAGACTGTAGACTGTAGACTGTAGACTGTAGACCTTATCCTGTAAGGTTAAAAAAACAAAATAGTTCAAATATTATTTTCGAATCCTAACCCTAGAGACCAGTGCTCTTAAAACGTGCTTCCCGCTATTTAAACGAAGGTTCGAAAAAGATTTCGGCTTTTGCTTCTTTCTTCTTCTTCTCTATTTCTGTGACTTCGTGTCTCTCTGTCTTGTTTCCTTCCGTGATACCTTTTAGAGAGAGAGAGAGAGAGAAAGAGAGCATTAGGGTTAGGGCTGCAATGGAAGAGATCACAGAGGGAGTGAATAACATGAACATAGCCGATTCCCACAAGAAGAATCGGATTCAGGTCTCTAACACCAAGAAACCCCTCTTCTTCTATGTTAATCTTGCCAAGGTAAACCCAAATCTCTTTTTTCTTTTTGCCCCTTATTTCTTCTCTTATACAAAACTCTTCATTTTTAGTGTTTTTTTTTTCTTTCTAATCCTGTTATTTGAATTGTTTCTGTTGGGATTCGGTGTTTTAGCAATTTCGGGTACGGTTAAAGGTTGTAATGATTTATAATCGATAATTGTTTTATTTTTGTTTTCGAGGTATGGAATCAGGTATTCTTTTTCTCGGTTTAGGATTTTGGTTTGGGGTTTTGAATCTGAAGTTTTTTTGTTAAAAAAAAAATCTATATTCTCTTTTTAGTTTTGTTGTGTTCTCTTTATCAAGTTCTTACCCTTTCTTTCTTTTAATCACTCTGTTTTTGTTGTTCAAATCTCTCTGCAGAGGTACATGCAGCAATATAATGAAGTGGAGCTCTCTGCCCTTGGAATGGGTATTATTATTCAAACCTCTTTATACAATTTCTATGTTTCCTTATGGTTTCCTTTAATCTTTCTATTGCTTGCTAGTACTTTTACTTGTGTGTATTGAATGACCATAACATTTTAACCTCTCGGAATGGGTATTGTTTTCCCTCTCTCTTACTTTGCAATCATTCTCCAAATATCTTGGACAACGCATATCTAAGTTTTTTTTTTTTGAATGTCTAAGTTCTTAGTTTGATTTCTTTTTGCCAAAATGAATGCAGTAGATATACTTGGAACTGATTTCCTTGTTGTTAGCAGAAGAGAGAATCTTACAATTCCCAACTACTAAGATGAACACTTTATTTGAAGAAATTAGAAGGGGACATTTTTGTTTTCATTATGAATGGGTTCATACTCTTTTGTTTCTGCAAAAACACTTCTAGTAATATTTTCCTATCTTGCACTTATACACTTGTATTTTTGATTGTTTACGAGAGAAATTTATCAAGGACAGAAGAAATACAAAGAGGAGATATCCGCGAAATTGATTACCAAAAGAACCAAACTGAAGGAAGACATCCCTAAATTTTAAACTTAATCACCTCTTTTTTAGACAGCCATATCACTCGCAGATCTTGAAGTCCAAGAGAACAGGATCTTCTTTTGGGCTGCCAAATTATGAATTGCTTTAGTGTTGTTGGCATACCTCCATGGACCCCCCTCTCAAAACCCAATGTAGTCAAAATGTCGCCTAGGTCACTGACTCACCTATCCAAGACCCCCTATAACCTATTGCCTCAATCACAACCTAGGTGGGCACATACTAAGTCTTATATAAATAAAAATTAAATTTTGGCTGCATGGGCATCATTTGACTAGGGAAAGCTCTATTGCCTAGGCGACTCCTAGATGCTTTGACTACACTGTAATATCTGTAGCTGACTTGATGGCTTTTCTTGAGTCTCTTCTTACAATAAGGGAAGGAAGGTGAACATAGCTGGATAAGAGGGGCCTTTGCCTAAGCATGAGAATCTCAACCTGGTTTGAACTTCCCTCACCAATCAGCTCTAAGTAGAGTAATACTATGTTGTCATCACTATCTTTGACAATCCGACCAATCTTGGCTGGACCTGGATTACCTAATGAACCACTATCACAGTTTGGCTTAGAAGATCCCATATGGTGAGGTCGGGGCGGAGCCAAGATTTTCTAGTTGGGGTGGGGGGGGGGGGGGGGGGCACGTGATGAGATGGAAAATGATAGCAATTGCTGGTGGATTTGTGGATAATTATTAGGTTTGTAGGAAATATTTTTGGTCTTGGGGATGCGGGTACGGGGTGTAGGTTGGTACACATTTTTTTTAATGACTAAGTTTTGGGCCATTTCGTCCATACATTTCGTATATATCTTACGAGTATTATTTCTCCTTGTTTACGGGACAACTATCCCCTTGCCTCATGGCTATGCCCTATTAAACAATTAAATAACATAATTTTGTTTTCAATAATTCAGAGAACGTTGCCCTCTCGCCTCATGCCTATACTTATTAAATAATTAAATAATATAGTCTAATGTTTTTAGGGACAACTACCCCTTACCATAATTATGCACAATAAAATAATTAAACAACTTCATATAAAAATACTTTTAAGTTCAATGCCACCTGCATGGAGATCGGATCACATCATAGTTACCAGAGTGTGAGGCTCAAAACAACCTTAGGAATCGGGAAGCGAGGCTCAAAAGCGAGAAATGAGATATATTTTCCTCATTCCCATTATGTCATTATGAGTAGCTATATCTTTGATTTTATCTTAAATGAGATTTTTGTGAAAAATTTGGCACCTTAGGTTCCAAACCGATGATACTTGCTTAGAGTCTACACCTTAGGCTATAGACTATGGTCTACCCCATCACTTCACACATACGACTCCCTTTGACTATTAAATGGGGTGTGATGGAAATGAGCTTCCTAGGAATCGAGTCTATCTGAGGAAGCGAGTCTAGGAAACGAGATTCTCTCCACCCTATACATAGCTTCCCTGCTACTATGGATCACAGTCAATTGCGATTGAACTCGAGGAGAGTTCAATTGCACCCAAAGGTCAACACGTATCTCTTTTAACTTTTATTGACTGTGGTTAAGATTCACTAACTCTTGGGGTTCAACAATATACCCTTCGTTTTTAAAATAAAAAATATTAAAAAAATATTTAACTTTAGTTAGGAATTTTAAATCTTAGGTTTATTACTTTAATATTTTTTATTATTTAAAAAAAACTAAGGTTATATTGTTGAACCCCAAGAGTTAGTGAATCTTAACCACAGTTAAGAGAGGTTAAAAGGGACATGTGTTGACTTGTGGGAGTGATCGTAGTACAAAGTTTGAGTTCGGGAATTATTATTCATGGGTTCAATTTCGAAAGAAAGGGCAAAAATCAGCAAATTTGGGATAGTTCGGGATAAGTTCGGAAAAATAAAAATAATAGTTAATAGTTAATAATTATAAAAAAACTAGGAATGTGATACCAACTAATCCATCTACCAATCTAGATGGATTGACATCTCTTGTAGTATTAGACATTTACCATAATTCTTTAAAAAAAACTATGTAAATAAAAAAACCTCTGCAATCTTGGACATTTATCCTAATTCCTAAAAAAAGCACTCTGTAAACAAGCAAACCCGAGAAAAAAATTACATAAGGCTTATGCAAGTTTTATCTGGTAGGACAGCGTGGAAAAAATCAAATGGCTTAGTGCTTAGAAAAACATTTTGGAAGAATCTGCAAGTTAGCGTGGAAAAACCAAATGTCTTAATAGTCAAAGAAGCATGTTGGAAGAACATGCAAATTAGCGTAAAAAAATCACATGGCTTGCTGGTCAATCCTTGAAGGCTAAGATCATTAATATGAGTTAAGAGGAAAAACTTGTTGAGCATGCATAACTCCACTCTATATATGGAAAGCATCATGCATGTCATGGTGCGTACGAGATACAGGATTTAGCTTATGCCATAAGTCTCGTATGCAGATTCTAAAGTAACCCTATGATGCCTTTGGCAAGTGGTAAAGAGAATTTTGCGTGATGTGAAGAGAATTAAACATCTTTGCCTTTGTTATCAAGGCAACAACATTGAATTGCATAGATTCATAGATGCTGAGTAGGGTAATAACTTGGAATGAAAGTTGATATCCGGTTATATGTTTACTCTTAGTGAGATGTTGTAGTACAACAATAAATAGATATTCGTCAAAACAGAGTAACCATGCTATGGTATCGCTTGAGAAGTTATTTGGTTAAAACACTTAATTGATAAATTAAAGTTGGTAAAGACCGATGGATCCCTGAAATTTATACTTCGAGAACTGAGTTGACATTAACAATCCAATAGAAGCATAACAATGTGTTAGAGATGTGGTTGAAAAAAGAGAATTTATATATTCTTCTAGATCACATTGCTTGAAATGTTGTTAAATATTAACGAATGAAATGTTTGTTGGACATGTTTATTAAATGAGGCTATGGTAAATGTAATGCAAAATGACTCTTAAAGCCAAGTGGGAGTAGTGAAATTATTGGTTGCAATAGCCATTTACTTGAGTCATCAAGAAAGAAGGGATCTGAAATCCTTACTTGAGTCATCAAGAAGGGATTTGAAACCTTTGACCAGATGAGTGTAACGACAGCCATAAAGGCGTCGGTTACAGTGATTCTTTTTATAAAAGAGATGTTAAGGTGTGTGAAATACTTACTCTCTAATGGTGAATTTAAGCTTCTATCACTCGAATCTGACTTAAGGGGGTCAATTATGATTCGTTGGTTTACATCTACGGTCGTCTCTTCTCAATGATTTGGATTGACAATCCTATGATTTTCTTACAATTGGTGTCAGAGCAAGGATTTGCAAATAAAAGATGTGAAAAGCTCTATTCACGTACCCCCTCTTCTTACATCCACGTTCTTAGATTTGCAGATAACAGATGTCAAATTTTTTATTCACATACCCCTCTTCTTCTTGTTCTTCTGCTACTCTGTTTGATTTCTTGTCTTGCAAAGAAGTTGTCGAGGACGGATGATCGTGACAGAGGCTATCTTCAAAAACAGAAGAAGCTCCAGAAGAGTAGTTAGTCGGGAATGAAATTGTCTTCCTGAAAAGCTTGATCTCTGGGTCTTTTGTTCATGGCATAATGTTCTTGGCGAAGAGAAAAAAGGCACAAGAAAGCTAAAAAATCAATTCGATGTGCAAGGTTTTAGGTTGTTGGAGATTTGTTGTCTGGCTCTACGAGTTGTGAATGCCAAGTCAGCAATTCTCAGCCATAAGATGAACAACCAGCTTTGTTGTCATGTTATAAAACTTTAGTAGAAGTGTTAATGCTGCCAACTTTGTGCTAAGTTTAGCAAGAAAAGCGAATTTGTACGACAAGGGACAATGACGTGATTGTATGACATAGAACAACTATCCCTCTCATCTTTAATAACCTTGCTTTGATACCAATTGTAAGAAAATCGTAGGATTGTCAATCCAGATCATTGAGAAGAGGCGATCGTGGATGTAAACCAACGACTCATGGTCGACCCCCTTGAGCCAGATCCGGGTGATAGAAGCTTGATTCATTATTAGAGTGAATATTTCATATACCTTAGCCTCTCTTTTATAGAGAGAATCACATGTAACCGACGCCGTTATGGCTGCCGTTACACTCATCTGGTCAATGGTTTTAGATCTCTTCTTGATGACTCAAGTAAGGATTTTAGATCCCTTCTTGATGACTCAAGTAAATGACTATTGCAACCAATAATTTCAATTCTAATACTAAGGACATGAATTGCGCGATCTTAACAGTGAGCAGGAGATAGAACTTAGAGGGCTAAGAGAACTGTTATGGGAGGTTGGAGAAGGCCATGGTATTGGGGGTTAGGAGTTAGGACTATCATGATTTGTGTGTTTTTTTGTAGTTATTGTGCATTCATGAGGTGACCCTCTAACTAGGTGGTCCTGATCTAAGTTGCACAAATAGGGTTACAAGTATTAGATGACCTCCTTAAAATAGGTTTTGATGACTCGGGGTATATTTAAATGTTTTAGGTTTTTTTTTTTTTTTTATCGATAATCAAAGCATGCATAAATAGAGAAAAAATACAGAGAGTTCACCTGAAGTGAAACTAAGAAAAAGTAGAGGCAGAATCCAAAAAAACCCAAGCTACTACACACAGGACTATGGTGAAAGAGCATCCCTCCATGAGTCTCCCCTAAATCCCACGGCAGAACACCACGCGAAACAAGATGCCGGACTCGCGAACGGATCCGGGGAACAAATAGGGAAGTGTCCTAAAAAACACCCCTCTTCCTTTCCTTCCAAAGGGACCATGCTATTGCCCTCGGGAGAAAGGGCCACACAACTCCCACCGGGGAGGGGACCGCCACTATAAGCCAACAGGATAAGAAGCTTCATAAGGATTGTAAAATGATCCAAGGGATTCGAAGGTAGGAAAGGAAATAAGACAACATTTCTCGCAACTAAACAATGCAGTAAAATGTGATCCACGGATTCCTCCTCTAAAGGTAGGGGTGGCAATTGGGCTGGGTTGGCTTGAAACCCGATTGTTCGGCCCGAAGTTTAGGTGGGCTGAGCCTTCCTTACTTTGGGCTGGGCTGAGTTTGGACAAGAATATAGGCCCAAAGTTAATATTGGGCTGAGCTTGGGCTGCCCTTAGCTCAGCCCGAATTCAACCCAGCTCGAATTAAAAGTATTTAATATTTTATAAATAATATATAGAGAGAGAACGCCCACAGTTTATCTCTTTCACTCTTCTCTCTTCCCTTTTCCAATTTTTATTCCCTTTCCCTCTTCAATTTTCATAGCATACATTGCATAGAGAAAGAAATCCTTGCAGACAATAACCAAAACTTTACATTTTTCATTTGTTGTATCACCCCCACGAGCAAGAAGAGCTGTTGAGGCAGTAGCTGCTCAAGTGAGCAGCCCAAAAGGAAAGACCCCATTTTTAAAGCATACTTTGGGCCCCAACTCAATCTACTTTGGGTCAACCCGAACTCAGTCTACTTTGGGCCAGCCCGAACTCGGCCCAATGCCCGATATTATTTGTGAGCCGAGCTTGGGCCGGGGTGCTTGGGTTGAGATTGGGCTGAGCTTGGGCAAAGGTTTTGAACTTTGGGCTGAGCTTGGGCAAAGGTTTTGAACTTTGGGCTGAGCTTGGGCTAACCCCAGCCCGACCCAACCCGGCTCGATTGCCACTCCTAGCTAAAAGGCAACATAAAACATTGATTTTCCATGCAGCATCCTCTATGCATGAGGTGATCGCAAGTTAAGATTTTATCTAAAGCCGATGTCCATAAGAAGAGAAAAACCTTAGACGGTATTGCAGAGTACCACATAGACACACAACTTGATGAGGAAAAGGGCGACTAGGCCTAGACTGCAAAGATTGTAAAAAGTTCCTCACTGAAACCTCCCTTTGTTGTCTGGAACCCAAACCCGAACATCCCTCTCGAGAGGAACTGGAATAACCTGATGAAGTTGAGAAAGTATGTTGACCAAGTCCGAAACCTCCCAGTCCAAATAAATTGCGCCTCAAAATGGGAGTCTAGATGACATCGCCCTCTTAACGATCAGCCACTGATGTCTCAGACTACCATAAACTTCCCAAAGGGGGCAAGGACCACACCAAGGATCAAGCCAGAACCTGATCTCCTCCCCATTACCCACGGAATTTAGAGAACTCCACCCAACCCTGCAGAATGATTTTCCACACACTGACCCCCAAAGGCCCCTTTCCTTGCTTAGTGTATTTTCTTATTGAGTTATCTTATGATCTATGTCATATACAGATATACTTGTGAATAAGGGCATAGATAAATGTTATAGTGTTCTATCACCTATTTATAGTCCATGCAAATTTATGTTATGTAAGTAATAGAAGAAAATAAAAGATTGATCAAAAGAAAAATAGTATAAAAGAAAATTCAGTAGTGTCCAACAAAAGTCCGATATGTGTCTATGTGTCAGTCTGTCACGTGTCTAACATGGACACGCCACCTATTTAGAAGAGTATGCCCATCATAGGTTGTCACGCCCCAAAACCCCACCTAGGAGGATGTGAGATCTTGGCACGTGACTCATTTAATGATTCATCCTGTTATAAGCAATAAAGGCACACTAAAAATATGGACCTAAAAATTTTTCTTCAATTAAACCATTTACTAAAAATCCAATTCCATAATGTAACTGAAAAGTAATAAATCCTGATCACCCATCCGGACCATAAACATAAATGACTAACCAACATGTGTCTCTATCAATTTAATTAAAGTCTTCCGGAATTTAAATAACCATAAAACAACTTCAATAATAGGGCCATCGATCAAGGTCCCTTCCTCGGGATAGTCACCTTCGGGTTCTTCGATATACTCCTCTTCTTCCCAAGGTCCGGGAGCACAAATGTCAAAGCTTGAACCTGAATCTGGACTTGGAGACAACAAAAGTCATCGGCTGAGTAACGAGTTACTCCGCGTATATAACATAACATAATAAACAATATAAAGAATAACCTTTGCATGCATTTCATCACTTCATACATCAGTTTACATATAAAATCAGATTGCGGAAATTAAACATGTACATTATGTCAATTCTTTATTTAATTTTTTTTCTTTCTTTTCCTTCTTTCTTTTCTTACTTTCTTACTTTTCTTTCATTTTCTTAATTTTTATATTTCGCACGTTATCATCACATCAATACCCATTCACATGCATTTGTAATAACTTAAAATACCACTTTACCGTATAAAAAAATGGTTACTATACTTTACTTTACCGAGATACCACCTTTCATACATTATCCGGTACGGACGGTTTAATACATTTTCCGGTACGACGGCTTATTTACTTTGGCATATATCTCGCCCTTACTAATGATATCCGATAGTGCACAACACAACATACATTATCACTTTTTTGTATCTTTCTTTCTTATTTTCATATTTTTCTTACTTTACTTTTGGTGTCACTTATCATCTCATTAATGTCATTAATTTTTTATTCATACTTTTGCATATTTTCCATTCGTGAGTGCACAATGATAAACCCCTTGTTTAAATTTCACCTAAGACTAACCGTCAAGGGCCATAGGACATTTCACCATAGTGTCCCATGCCACTATGTTAATCAGGACTAGGCAAGTCTGACTTTCATCATAGGTTCGTTTACCCAATGGTATATCATGTATTAGAAACATAAAAGAAACCCACCAACTATCATATTTCTAATGATTCAACAATATAAAAATCACAGTTGATATTAAAAGTATTCCTATATCATGATTTAATTTAAATGTCAAATTCTCTCTTTTTGTTTAATCAAGATTAACATCTTAATCGTAATCCTTTTTAATTGATAACAATTCTCTTAAATTTTAAACATAAAATCAAACTCAAACATCATTAAATATCACAATTAAATCATCAATTCAATTCATTCATCATTCCGTTCTCCTCGTAGATCCACACACTTCACATAACTTTCCCAATTCCCTTGTTGAATCATAATTAATTATACATAGTCCTTCACATCCTACCATAATAATCCCATGATAATAAAACAATATTTGCAATAGGTTCTTCACATCCTATTTTGACATTTCAACAATAATAAAATAATATCATTAATAGGCCCTCTACATCAAATCAATGAATAATAAAACTATATAACAAATGGGTTCTTCACATCCTAATTTAATTGTTCACTAGTAATAAACTATGATCATAATTATGACTCTTCACATCCTATTTTAATCATCCAGGAATCATAAACTGAAAACTAAAAATCTAGTTCTTCACATCCTATTTTATCATCCATGAATAATAAAATAAAAATCAATTATAGTTCTTCACATCCTATGTTAATCATTCAATAACAGAGATTTTAATCATGGTTCTTCACATCCTATATTTTTATCTATCAAAATAATGCAACAGTATCGTCACTGGTTACTTCACATCCTACATATTCTTATATATTTACCTATTCATCCCTTTATTCATTATTCAGGTTAACTATTCAAATATTGAATACAAGATCTGTTATTTACCTCCCTTGATCGTCTCCCTATGATCTATCACTTGCGAATAGAGTTCTATCTTGATCTTCACACCTCTTTTCTCATTTTTCTAGCCAATCCTTTGAACTTCCACAGTTTCCCCCTTTTTAATCTCTCAGAGACACTCTATTTTCTCTATTTTTAGGTTTAGAATGCCTTTGAAACCCTAACCCACGAGTATCAGGGGGGTATTTATACATTGGGAGCCCTAGGGACTCAAAACAAGAGAGATCACGCAAGTCTGCAGTTGAGCGGCTTTTTGGCCGATCGCCCGCCCGCGGCGATCGATCGCTCGCCCACGGCGATCGATCGCTGGCACCGACCAAATTATTATTATTATTATTTTTTTAAGTCTTTTGTTATTTTTTGTTTTTCTTTGATTTAGTGCAATTTATCTCTATAAATTCACTAAATCAAATGAATTAAATGAGTTTTGAAATTCAAGATTTTTAAGACTTTAATTCTCTCCTAGGATTTGCTTAATTTTTAAGTGCATTTATTTAGGAAATTAAATCACATGATTATGAAATTAGTGAATTAAATGCGGGTCATTACATAGGTCTCGATTGATGGGCCAATAGCCTGTGTATGCAGTCCATATATTCTTGCTTTGCACAATGACCTTACCAAATCCAGGTGGAGGGATAGCAATAGCATTGCGTTTCACTCATGAATTGTTTCTTTATGGCCTCCTAAATGATTGTGATGTTTTCTCTGTTATATCTGCAGCTATTGCCACAG
The DNA here is from genome assembly GCA_015143295.1 of Tetracentron sinense. NCBI lineage: Eukaryota > Viridiplantae > Streptophyta > Magnoliopsida > Trochodendrales > Trochodendraceae > Tetracentron > Tetracentron sinense. Next base: position 3,882,476 of record CM026554.1, on the reverse strand, counting down.
TCGTTACTATTGCAGAGATTCTTAAAAACAACGGACTGGCTGTTGAGAAAAGTGAGTTTACTACCCCCACTTTAATAAAATAATCCAAGCAAAAACTGGACTGCTGACCTTGATTATTGTGAAATTTTATATATGTAGAGATCATGACATCTACTGTTGATATGAAGGATGAATTAAGAGGGCGACCCATCCAAAAAGCAAAGGTAAGTTTGAGAATGCAATATAATACCATCAGATAAATTTTAAGCGATGCCCGTTGGATACACCCTGTGGTACATGTGGTGGCGCTTGCAGAGTGGGACACCATCAGTTGAGGTGTCTCTCTTGGGAGATCTCCTGGGGAAAAAATGGACAAGATTGGGTGTTCTAAATCATCCATCTAGTTTCTTTTGGAGTGATATTTTACTGGCGATCCAAAGGATTGGGTTGGTCCAAAAAGTGGGGTCGTTTCTCCATTGATGGTCTCTTAGGTGGAGTTTCCTTGGCCGATATATCTCCCCCCTGCATATGCCATGTATGCCAAAGTCCTGTTTGTTCTATGGTCTACCTGGGACGATTTAATCCTAAGAGTTAATTCTACTTTTAACCTCATTTTGGGAAGTGGATAACATCAGTGGTTGTAATTTTGTTTTTAGATTGAGATATTGCTGGGGAAGACGGAGAATTTCGACGAACTGATGACTGCTGCTGCAGAGGAGAGGGAAAATGGAGATAGTGAGGAGCAGAGCTGAAGTGGGACTGTTTTGCACCATTTGGTTTGTTGTTATTAATGAGCTGAAGCTGGCGAATGCACTTTAACAGTCTCCTTGATTTGTGGCATTAGGAAGAGTTTGGTAGTTGTGATATTTGTTTCGATAGAGGGGCATCTATAGAAGCAAATGTCCTTCGCTGTTCAAAAATCGATTTTGTGTTGATTCTTTTAGCTTGTGATCTAAAAACAGACCAGATGTGATCTTAATTTTGATTTTGGAATCACCATCGATTATTTGATAGGTAGAAGATGACCTTGAATTAGAAACTCTTGGTTTATAATTACTATTGCAACCAAACACCTCCTTCGGCCCCTATATGACAACCATTGTCAGATTGTGTTACCCTATACTTAGTGAAGGATTAGTTGTTACAAAGGATATTCCAAGTAAAGTATAGCATGGGGTCACCTCCTTGTGAAATTTGATTCATTTTGTTGTAATCATCTTATGTAAATTCTTGTCCCTTTAATGATAAAAGAGACCCATTTCATTATGAGAATAATTGATTAATCCGAGGTTCATCCTCTTTAATGTATCTTGGCCATTCTGGTCACCAAATCAGTGTCCTATCCCAACTATTTGGTGTCTAGGCAACCTGAATCATGTCCAACAATTCTAATGTATTATCAGTAAAAAAACCCTATATGTACATAAATAATTTAATTATATCATGTTCAACAATTCTATGTATTATCATTAAAAGACCCTATATGTACATAAATAAGTTTGTTAATATAATTTGTTTTGGTCAAGACAACAACACCACAAGGCGAAGCTGTAGTCATTGGAAAGAAAACACACACATGCCACATACAAACACCCAACTCATGAAGCTTCACCCAACTTACTTCTCAAAAAGGGGTTGGTAACACACACATGCCACATACAAACCCCCAACTCATGAAGCTTCACCCAACTTACTTCTGAAAAAGGGGTACCAACCATATGAGGGTAAGTGGAACTTTATGAGGTTGAGAGGTGGATTGCAAACAACCGATGTGGGACTAACCATGGATATATATATATACTCATGCTTGTATCAGTTAACATTTAAAGTGTGTTGATGATGGAAAATGATGAATTGACATGTGGAAATCATTTCCTAAAATCATTTCCTAGTCAGATTAGAATTTGAACTAGTCAGAAGCCACATGGATAAAAATTATGATGATTTGGAAGGTACAAGTACCTAAGAGCATGTCATGTTTGAGAATAAGATCCAAACTCTGAGCATGCTGGTTGACTCACTACACTTTCACGACCAGAAGCTGTTCGAGTATTTCACAGATGATATGATCAAATGAGCAGATTTTGATCAACTGATAAGCTTTTAGATTCTGATGGAAAGCTCAAAGGAGGTACACTCCGTCATGACCAATCTTTAGTAAGATTTCGGTAGAATCAGATTACTGAATGTTTCTAACACCATTATGATATTTTAATTCTTCAAGACAAGTCTTGAATCAATGACGTTGCGAGCTTATGCTGATCAAAGCTCGAAGGAGTCATACTCCATTGAGACGAAAAAGACGGTTACTGGTTCAGCCTCGTCTCCATAGGAATTTGGTGGAACCAGATCATCATGTACCCTATTGCCTTGTTAGGGGGTAAAGGTACTGATTACCTTCCTCGTGGGAATGGGCATGTGTGTTCCTCCCATCTTCTATTCCAGCAAAGTATGAATTACTTCTTAGACTGACAGAAGAGAATTCTAGGATGTATCTTACCCCATTTCTCTGTGGGCTATATTAGAAGAAAACGAGGTCTTCATAGTCCCATTCTCTCATACTAGATGATTAAGGCCTGAAGGTGGATATCGCATCCACCCTGAGAATAGTCTCCTCGTCCAGTACTTATGATTTCTCTAGACAATGTATTCTAAAGGCTTATGACCCACCTTTGGTGTATGATGATTTATATATATATATATATATATATATATATATATATATATATATATATATATATATATATATATATATATATATATATATTTAGGGGAAAGATTATGAGATGTGGTTTGGAGAGCTAGGAGAGAATTTGTTAATATAGATAAACTCCTTTCTAAGAAGTTTTTTCTTTTAACATTTGAAGAATGTATTCAAATGATTGTTTGGGTCATAACAAGTTAAATGATTAAATTATAACCGAAGGTCGGTTATGGTGGTTTGATGAACCGGCAACTCTTTCTTAAAAGAACACATGATACTTAACAAATAGGCTCCCTTTAACGGATGTAGGTTACTTTTAATAAAATATATATTAGTTATTACCAGAATGATTTCACTTAACGTGGAACAATTGTCATATGTCAGAATCTGTTAGATGTCACATCAGTGGATATTTTGATATAAATATTATTATTATTAATTAAAAGTAATTCTTTTTCTAGAAATAGGAGAGGACCTTTAGGGATTAGTAGGTAGCTTTGAGTTGGACCTGGACTGAAACTCTTGAATCTTTTCTTCGGAGCAGAAAACCTAAAGAGAGAAGTTTCCATTCTAAAATTTTGAGTCTTCTTGAGTATCCTTAAGGAGAAAGGCTGCTAGTTCATCGAGATTCTTCAATGTTCCCTCTTTCTCTCCCTTCGATCACTCTCATGTTTTCTTCCTCTTTCTTCTCTTTTATTCTCATTTTCAGGAAACCTGAAGAAGTGCGAACATGGCTAAACTATTTCAGGCTTGCAGCATAACCCAGAAAGATTGAAGGAGGTTGCTGATGATGATTTGCTTATCCCATGTGACAGATTTGTTGCTATAGATGAAGATCCGATAATGTACATCAACAATCTGAATCCTCTGTTTCAACAAAGTGTTATAGCATCATCTTGTGAAAAGTACACAAACAAATACCTAAACCCTAGGAACTTAGAAAGAGAGGTTGGATGCTTTGTTTCATTTGATCTAATGTTAACATGACATTATTGACATGGGATCAGTGCTAGTAGTCCCCAAAAGAGAACTTTGTGGTTTACCATAGAATATACCTGCTTTTTGTGCGTAGGATGACAATAAGGTTGACCGAATTGTTAAATTGTACGATGTCCTTATACTCCATAGCATCATTCATTTTATTGAGGAAAAGACGGGGTTGTGCCACGTTTCTCATTATCTCATTAATTCTTTTTGACATGGTAATTAATCTCTCATAAACCATTATCGTAATGACCGTTATGTAAATAATTTTGATAGTATCCTAATCAATACAAGTCGCTTTAGACTATGTAGTGATTATTACCTAATGTTTGTGGTTCTATTAGATGGGTCTTGCTAGCTCCAGTCCCAAATCTTCTAAAGACAACAATTAGGTGGCTACAAATGTCAAAGAAAGATACTTTGATTTTAATTTTTTAAATGGTTAAAATATGAAAGATCTCCACGTGTTACCCCATTAGTGGGTTTATGGAAAAAATTGGAGTTGCATAAATGCGACTGGGAGTCGAATCTTCTACGCGGTTAACCGGATAACACCGGATTTGGAAAATCCGGTTAACCCCGTAGCTCGACAAGTGGCCAAACAATGGGTGAGAAGTTGGAAAAGCTCCGTTAGTTCTAATTCAACGTTCCCGTCTTTGTTGTGGTTCCCGCGAAAGACTTGTCTCTTCGGGAAAAGTACAGAAATAGGCTTTGGTTTTTGAAGAATTACGGAAACCAGCTCCCTTTTCAGGGAGTTATTTTTTCCAGCCTCCACGCATGTGTAGAGCTGAAGCGTGCGGGAGGGCTTGTGAGAATGTCCAAAATGCCTCCGTAAAAACTTAACCGTTTATGCCTAACTCCCCATTCCATCGAATACCTTACCTACCCATTTCGAACGTAGAGGAAGAAGAACGAGGAAGAAGGAAGAAGAAGGAAGAAAAAGCCTCTCACGCATGCTTCAGTTGTCAGATTAAGAGGTATGTTGAAAATTTCGAAATCGAAATAGTCTTGTGCATTTTTCTACATTTCGAACTCATTATGGATTGAAACCCTAAAACCTAAGGAAGATAAACCCTAAACCCCTGTAAGAAAAATTCAAAAAATCCTTAAACAGCCCGAATAAGATTTACAGTTTTGAATTCGAGATGGTTATCTCGAATTCGAGATGGTTATCTCGAATTCAAGACAACCATTTTGAATTCAGGACTGTTATCTCGAATTCAGGACAACCATCTTGAATTCAGGATGGTTATCTCGAATTCAGCACAACCATCTTGAATTCAGGATGGTTATCTCGAATGTAGGAAGGTTATCTCGAATTCAACACAACCATCTTGAATTCAGGATGATTATCTCGAATTCAGGACAACCATCTTGAATTCAGGATGGTTATCTCGAATTTAGAACAACCATCTTGAATTCAGGATGGTTTTCTCAAATTTAGGACAACCATCTTGAATTCAGGATGGTTATCTCGAATGCAGGAAAGTTATCTCGAATTCAACACAACCATCTTGAATTTAGGATGGTTATCTCGAATTCAGGACAACCATCTTGAATTCAGGATGGTTATCTTGAATTCAGGACAACCATCTTGAATTCAGGATGGTTTTCTCGAATTTAGGACGACCATCTTGAATTCAGGATGGTTATCTTGAATTCAGGACAACCATCTTGAATTCAGGATGGTTATCTCGATATTGCATAACACATTTAGTGAATTCGATACACATTTTATCCGATATTCGAACTATTTTTAATATTGTAAGTCTTTATTGTAAAGCATTGCCATTGTTGAGTTTTTGCGTTGTTTTTTCTTGATGTTGCAAATAATGAATATATCAGTGATTTGTTGTTATGACGGAGAATGAAAGATTCTCCTTGACAGGTCCCATGTATATGAGGGTGGAAAATCGAAATTGATACAGTTGTTTAGTGGAATGACACATGAGCAACTTTTAAGCAAAGTTTATAGATTGACTAAATCCCGACGGGAAGAAACTGAGATTAGAGTGAGGTCTATGTTCCCTACACACTCGACAATTCCTCCTACTGATATTGAAGATGATGAAGACTTGGTGGTATTTATTTTAGAATGTGAGCGAGCATGAACTCATAATGTACTTTTGCCAATATATGTAACCGAAGTTGCAAAGGGAGTACAACAGTGTGGTCCACCCTCTTTGAGTTATGAAGGTTTTCTTGATCATGAGATTGCCGTTCCCCATGTGAACGAGGGTGATACTTGTTATGTCCTTCAGCCTTATACGGTCTATGTTCCCGACCCTGTCCTACCAACCGTACCTTAGCCATTTGAAGACTTGACAATAGGACCAAGTCAATATACTTGTTTTGTGCCTAACACATATGCAGATTATGGTGATACCAGCAGGGGCGACAACTACCATAGTGAAGAATGTGGTGTTCAGGATAATGAATGTGCTAATGTTGGTGAATGTGCTGATGTTGAAGATGAAGATGAAGATGATAATGTGATGATGATGATGATTATTCAGTGGAGGTAGATGAAGATGTTGCCAGAGACGATGTTGATGAGGGTCCTATCCGCTCAAATATCCTAACGGTTGATATCCGTAGCTCCTCTAAGTCTGCTTTTCGGCAAGTCAGTCAAGGCCCTTCAACAAAATGTGATTGAGAATGATGACTATGTGAATTTCGATCCTTCAGGCTTTGTAGCTACACTCGAGAATGCGGATGATATTTCCCTTGGGTAATTGTTTAAAGATAAGAGGTGCCTACAGAATGTGTTGGCAAAGTATGCAATGACAAAAAACTTCCAATACAGGGTTGTGGATTCAAATAAATCAAAGTTTGTAATTAAGTGCCTTGGGGGTAATTGTACTTGGAGGCTGCTTGCATCAAAGGTGAATGAGTCGGGTGTCTTCAAGATAAAGACTTATAATTCACATCATTCATGTGGGTTTCCTTTAACTGGACCCGATCATTGACAAGCATCTAGTTTGGTTGTTAGTGACATAGTCGTGGGACGAATCGAGGGTCGTGTGGCATCTAGGCCCAAAGAGATTATCCATGATGTTTGGAAACAATATGGAGTGTAAATGAGTTATCGGAAAGCGTGGAGATCTAGAGAGATTACAATAGAAAATGTTAGAGGATCATACGACCAGTCGTACGCTGACCTCCCTGCTTATTTGTACGAGCAACGCAGGACCAACCCGGGAACAATAACTGTAGTATTGAGTGATCCAGATACTGGTGCATTTGAAAGATGTTTTGTGGCCCTTGGACCTTGTATAAGAAGTTTCAGCTCAGTTTACGAAGAGTATTAGCCATTGACAGGACGCATTTAAAGGGTAAGTACAAGGGGATCTTAATCATAGCAACATCACTTGATGGTGACAACCACATATGTCCAGTTGCTTATGGAATAGCTGAATCAGAGAACAATGACAGTTACAAGTGGTTTTTAAAACAATTAGCTGACTCACTTGGGTACATGGAAGAGTTAGTCATTATAACTGATCGACACGCTAGTTTGATAAGCCAAGTCCCCATTGCATTCCCACATGCAGTTCATAGTTATTGTTCATATCACATTAGCCAGAATATGCATGCAGCATTCAAGGATGAGGGACTGAAACCGTTATTTTGGTTGGCCGTAAAGACATGCATGTTCAGCAAGTTCCAAGAGTTTATGTCACGTCTTGCAAGCACAAACCCCGAGGCACATGAATGGTTATCTGCAATTCAAAAAGAAAAATGGGCATTTGCATACTTTCCTGAGCTGAGGTATAACATTGTAATTACTAATATAGCTAAATCGATCAACAATTTGCTTAAGGAAGCGAGAGAATATCCAGTCACAGTGCTTTTAGAGGATGTGCACCTTAAGATCCAACGAATGTTCTTTAACCGACGTAACAAAGCGATGGAAATGAATGGAAGCCTAACAACATGGGCTGAGGGTAAATTGCAGAGGAGACTTGCTAAAGTACGTTATTTGGAATGTGACGGAATCGTTCAGTATGAGTATTATGTGAGGGAAGAATTTAATGCTACAGTGAAGCTTCTTGAACGTACCTGCACCTGTAGGAAATTTGATGTTCAGGGGTTGCCTTGTGTACATGTTTTGACTGTCTGTAATAAGTATCGACATGATCCGTATGCATACTTTTCTCCCTACTATACATCTGATATGTATCAAGCCAGCTATGAAGAGTCAATATATTCGGTATATGACAAAAAACATTGGGATCTCCCAGATGAAGTAATAGCCGAGATCAAGTGGATGAAACCCCTTGTACAGAAAAGAAGCACAGGAAGACCGAAGAAGAACAGAATTCTTTCACAAGGCGAAGAAAGGTCTACTGTAAGATGTGGTAGATGCAAACAAAGTGGTCATAATAGACAAACATGTACTAATGTAATCTCACAAGTATGATCATTTCATAATGAGAATTCAAAGAGTTTTTGTGTGTTCGAATATTGTATTAGAAATCAATGCATGATTTTCCTCTTCGGTGGGTCAGTGCTTCACTTGTAGTCTACAAGTTATAAAATTTCATATGACTACTTAAATTAACATGTTAAAAATCAGCCCTTGGACCATGTACTTGAGTTGTATATAAAGGGGGACAAATGACAAAGAAGTGTTAAGACACAACCTGTAATTTAGAACTTGAGATTTAATGTAAGCAACAATCTTGAATTCGATATTGGTTAGCCTAAATTCGAGATAACCATCTTGAATTTGAGATTGGTTAGGCTGAATTGGAGATGATTATCTCGAATTCGAAATAATTTGGATGATTTGGAGATAACAATCTCAAATTCAGGCTTAGACTCTGTTGTAATTGAGCTTTTATAATGCAAGCAACAATCTCGATATCAAGATAACAATCTCGAATTAGAGCTTGGTTAGGCTGAATTCGAGATGGTTATCTCGAATTCGAGATTGGTTAGGCTGAATTCGAGATGGTTATCTCGAATTCGAGATTGGTTTGCCTGAATTACAGATTGGTTAGCTTGAATTCGAGACAGGAACTGCAAATGAGCTATATTGATCCAAAGCATTAAATCATAATAAATCCATTATAAATCCAGTACATACATCCAATGTCGGGTGAGAAGGTTTAAACATACATCTATAACAAAAGATGAATTTACATATGGGTGCCCCATGATATTCTTTTGATCCCCCTCATAATCCAAGTTGTAGCATTCTGGTTTGTCTACATATACTTTTATTCCAAACTTATCAGGGCCTTGCAATACATAAGATGAATTTACATATAGAATTTGCCTAAAGAAACATGAATGGTGAAGATTGCCGTCCGGGAAATAACCACTTCCCATTTGAGCACTAGGTGCTTCTGGGCGGCCAGATGTTCTCCCTCCCCAAATAACCACTTCCCACTTGATCCTATAATTAAAATTTTAAAAAATGAATAGATAAATGTGATTGAATATGGTATTGAGACTAGCTAGTCCTACATTTTTTATTTATTCTCTTAAGTGGTATATAATAAAAAAGAATGGATATAGGAAGACTTTAGTTTTACCTAGTAATGTATATTTCTTTCTGTATATACGAACCACCAATATCCACTCATATTGATCTCCATTGTAAACGGAAGTATTGGGGAAGGCTTCACCGAATAATTGTGGAGACACCTGATATATCCAACAATGAAGTTCAAATTTCTATTAGGAACAACTGATAGTTAGTAAGAGCATTAGAACTTACAATCCTAATCTTGATTGGGCATTAGAACAACTGATAGTTAGTAAGGCTTGGCAATCCCATCCATCATCTCGTAAGCTATCCGCTTTCGGAACTTGTTAACATCAATCTACAAATTAAAAATATGTTGAGCGTAATAGTGAGTTAGATAAATTAAAAATACTGTGAACATAAATAATGAATCAGAGGAAAATGTGTAATACCTGCTTAAAATTAATCTCTAAATCGGAACATAGGAAATCCACATATTTCATCATGAATATTCCACAATCGTGCCTGATACACATAAACAACACATTTCATCAGTACATTCTAGGTAAAAAAAAGTGAGGTACATTATAAGTAAATTGCTTATTTTCATATAGACGTACGGATTAGTCTGTTTCGGTAAGTCAATGACCTCCCGCACTGCCCACTCATGTCCTAGAGCCTCCACGTTGCCGCACATATGGAAGAGGACAGGGATGCAGTCTTTCAGTCCACATAGTTCAGCTTCATATCTTGTTGAGGCATTGTCGAAGTATGAGTCCAGAATTAGGACCTCCCTTCTTGGAGGTTCCAACACCGCCAAAACCCAATGGTGGCTACTAAGAAACGGGATGTACACCCTTTCAACCGACCACATGGCCGGTCACCCATCTACCCCCTCAACAATGGGTTTAATGTTAGTGTTTAATTGATTCCTTAACAAGTCACGTATCGCAGAGTCATTTGCATTGATATATGATTGTAAAGTGTTTGCTTCTATATGTAGGAATTCCTGTGAAGACACTAAATAATTATAATACCGTCAAGAGTGAATGTAGATAATGAATTAATGAATACCCGCCTTACCATAAACCACGTAGGTACAAAGACACAGGACTGGGCATAAAGATCAGGATGTCTCGCATGTCGTTGCGCTAGTAGTTCCATCCATATGTCAATATGCTATGTACATTGTATTAGTGTTAGATTTTTAGAATTACAATTTAAATAGACAACATTAAATTAAAGTCGGGAATAGTCAGATACCGATGAATCGATCTCACTTTTGCTTTCTGACACAATACTAAGCATCTCCGGAGTGATCTGAATGCTATATATCGACCTTCACAATTAGAATAAATAAAATAAGGAAATTTGATCATCATTAATTCCTCATTTATGCATGTACTTTTCAATTCACAATTAGAAACATTACCTCGTATTATTTAGATCAGCCTCCGTGTTCAAAAATTATCGCAGGGCCTTTTTTTCAACTGCTGTAGCTGCCCTCATTGGATTTATAGTGATCACGCCCTTGGCCATTTGTTTCCTCACTCTAGTATTCAAGTATGGGGAGCGGAGATGCTGAGAAATCATTATAAGTCTTTGTGGCCTTCCCTCAACTCTTGTAACGGTTCCATCATCATCACCTTGAAAAACCGTTATTGAGGCATTACCCACCTCTCCCCCTGAGAAGACCGTTCTAACTTCATCACCCACCTCCCCCCTGAAATGACCGTTCTTACTTCATCCCCAACCTCTCTCCCTGAGAAGGCCATTCTGACTTCATCATCCACCTGCCCCCCTGAAAAGCCAATTCTTTCTTCATCACCAACATCCATATACTTTTTGCCTTCTCTTTCTTTTTCTCTTTCTCTATCTTTTCTTCTTCATTCTCTATCTTTTCTTCTTCTTCTTCTTCTTCTTCTTTTTCTTTCTCTTTCTCTATCTCTTTTTCTCATAGCGATCATTTCTGATACATAATTATCAAATCTCTTGGTCAGGCGATCCATTTTCATGTCTAAGACATCAAACTGTCTGGCAAAATAACGTTTGAGTCGCTTGTATAAAGATGGGTGTGATTTCTTTTGTACATCATGTACCTGAAATAATGGTAGACATTAGAACACAATAAAATTTGAATATATTGAATAAATGGGTCAGAATTCGAGATTACAATTCTATATATGCCATTTTTAGCGTGAATTCGAGATAATAAGGTCCTATTCGAGATAACAATCCCGAATTCAAGACTGTTATCTCGAATTCAGGATACCAGTCTCGAATTCGAGATTGTTATCTCGAATTGGACCTTATTATCTCGAATTCACGCTAAAAATGGTTAACTGGACTGTAATCAGGCTGTTTAAGAGCATTCCTACCAGCCTCATCAACATGACTTATTGTGAATTTTGGCTACTTACATGTTTTGACCTTTGCTCATGTACCGGGGAGAGACTATCCTCCTCCTCGTCATCATCCAACTTATCTTGGTCTACTTCCTCCTCCTTATCACCATCCTCCTCGGGACTATCCTTCTCACCATCCTCATCATCACCTTCATCATCATCATTATCATCATCATCATCCTCAGATCCCATTATTACAAGGACACCCTTACTACTTCTTGCTCCTTCTCAAGAGCAGTGACTTTTAACTCAAGAACATCAAGCTGTGAACATAAAATTAAGTTAGGACTAAGCAAAAAAATATATATATTATACTAACTTTCGTACCTCTTCAAAATTAAATATCTTCTCTTCTAATGTCATGTAGGTTTTATAAGTAGTATCTTTCCAACGTAGAACACGAGGGAACATATCAGTAGTAGGAGGAGATCTACGGGAACATAATTTTTCAAGTGCGGGAATGCACTTAAACATCCAAACCTGTCATCATTAGAATTTGAAATGAAAATAAAAACAGGAATGTAATTACAAATTAAATATACATTAATGATATAATATACTTGAAAAGCAATACAACATCCGTTAATGTTGTATTGTGGAGTATCTATATGTGTCATTTCAATACTTTTCTTAAATATCGAGTACCCTACAGTGCCCCAAGGGTATCTGTTGAAGGTATCGAGGTCCTCTACAAGATCCAAGTAGTCAATCTCAATGTTCGAGTGTGTCTCTTTGCAATGATCAATAACTCCACATATAGGACCAATTCAATCTTAATTGCGTCCATATCATTGTCACACGCCTCTAACACCCTAATCAGGTCCAATTTTTTTATAAGTTGTACTTCACCAAACTTGGGAACCTTTAGGGAGGTTGGAGAACTGACATGTAGAGCTCCAGACCTTTTCACATTTAATGCATGACACTTTCGTTGCCATCTTGCCTTTAAAGAGGTATGATTAATAAATAAGGAAGAAATTAGAAATTCTGAAACGTCAGAAATGTTTCTTTTCGAAATACGAACCCAACGCAAGTTGAATCGTCAAAATCGGACGAACGAGTCAAAAGATATGGCCAAAACAGTCTGGACCTGCAGGCAATCGTAGCTCGGAAGGCACTAAGGACGTAGCTCGGTTATGCACTAAGGACGTAGCTCGGAAGGCACTAAGGACGTACTCCGGTAACATAGCTCTAGCTCTGATAACGTATACATTGTGCATCCGTTGTGCAACAGACAACGGGTACGTTGTACAGCAACAACGGGTACGTTGTACAGCAACAACGGGTACGTTGTACAACAGACAACGGGCACGTTGTACATAAGATAACAGCACAACGTGTTCAGCACTGTTCACAGCACAACGTGTTCAGCACTGTTCATAGCACAACGTGTTCGGCACTGTTCACAGCACAACGTGTTCGGCACTGTTCACAGCATAACGTGTTCAGCACTGTTCACAGCACAACGTGTTCAGCACTGTTCACAGCACAACGTGTTTGGCACTGTTCACAGCACAACGTGTTCGGCACTGTTCACAGCACAGCGTGTTCGGCACTATTCACAGCACAACGTGTTTGGCACTATTCACAGCTCAACGAGTTCGGCACTCGTGTTTTTGTAGAAATTTCAGTAAGGGTATTATGGTCTTTTGGTCGGTTCACTCTTACCTTAAGAGTTTAACCCGAGCCTTTAGGGCTCATTCTCGACACTTAGAGAGATTGGGAGATAAGAAGAGAGGAGAGGGCGATTCCTAAACCTAGGGTTTCCATTTTTGGAGAGAAATCAAGGGGTTTGCGAACCCACACTCAACTCAAGCCCGTTTTTCTTCAAGATCAAGGCACAAGCTCGTGAGGAGCATCTCCTCAAGCTAGGGCAGCAACTCACGGTCGTTTTTGGAAGGGGATTTCTTCCTCACTTGACCAAGGTCGGTACTTCTTACTACCCTCCTAGTTATAGTTCATCTTTCCCCTTTATTTCTCTTTATTTTCCTTTATTTACACATGTGCTATGAGATGGATTGGTTGTGAATGGTGAATGGAGATGGAATGGGCGATTGGATGCCAATGGTTGTGTTGTGATGATTATAATAGGGAGGGCATTGTTCCAATAATGAACATACATGTATGATTTGAGTAAAACCCATCTAGAAAAGCATGTTGTAGGGTAAATCAATAATGAACACACCATGTTTGATGAAATGCCAAGGTGAATAAAGTGAGTTGTAAATTAGGAAATGCAAGCCTAATAAATTATGGATATTGCTAGGGCCTATGATAGTGTGCTTTCTTGTTTTCCCTAAATGATATGAATATTACATTGTTCAATCATTGATGTTATATGTGTTGTGAAATTACCCAAATGTCATATTTAAATTTAAATGCAAGTATGCACACGGTTCTCACGAGCACGGCATGCATGACATGATTTATCGAGGTTTTCAAGAACATGGTTAGAGGTGGGGCATATCCTAAGATATGTTTTACTTCGCTCTTGGCAAGGACAAGTCAATCATGCATTATCATAAGAAGGGTCTCCCTTCCCTCGCAAGTACATACATATCATAAGAAGGGTTTCCCTTCCCTCGCAAGTACATCTCACAAGGACATCTCACAAGTGAAAGGACATGACATGGGCATTTAGGAAGAAGGGTCTCCTTTCCCTCACAAGTAGTTTACTTTTCCAAGCATGATACAAGCATGACATGACACGGCATGACAAGCATGAGCATTTTAGGAAGAAGGGTCTCCCTTCCCTCACAAGTAGATTACTTTTCCAAGTAAGCATGACATGGCATGACACACATGACACGCATGATACGATAAGATAAGACAAACATGACAAGTTTTCAAGCACGGAAATTGTATTTTCAGTCAAGTCAAGTGCACGGTGTTTTCAAGGGTGTTATCGGCTTTTCATGAAATGCAAGCATGATTATAAATTGCTTTACTTCCTTGTATGATATGAATTGTTTCTGTCTAACATATATGAATTGCTCCTGATTTATGTATTGCCACTTTATGCTATGACTATTGGTTAGTATTTAGTACCCGCTGAGGATTCCATGCTCAACCGTACTTCTTATGTCGGCAGGTTCTGAGGGAGCTGCTGCTTCATTTGATGTTTGTGCTCCTGGTCCATGGGTGGAAGAGGAGTACGTCGAGGAGCCTTTGGAGGAACCTCCAGTAGAGGGTTACCATTAGGTGGTTGTGGATTCTGAGTGAATAGCTGTGGGTGAGATGAGAGATATACATTCATGTATTTTGGCGGGTCTGTCCGCACTTTCTTTTGGATTCTTTTGTGTGAACTTGAATTCGTATATACATAGAGGTTTGTTTAGACTTCCGCTGTGCTATGTTAGAGTATGTTTCCGCTGTTTATATCCTCTATTGTATATGCTCTGTGGGTTTTTGCAGGTTGGTTTGTCAAGCAAGTCATGTAAGCCATGTTTAGTCGTCCAAAGTTCACTCTAACTCCTAGGGTGGGTTTTGGGTCGCGACATGACAGGTACTATTGCAGGAGGGACACTTATACTAGCATTTAAACCCATTATCAGGGTGAAGTCTAACAACCTAAACCGCATAACACTACCAGCTACATCAAAAGTAAGTGCATCCCTACGCCTTTGAAGTAGGTGGTGCAATGCCTGACCGTATTGGGGATTTTTGGGCAAATCATAAAGATGCCCAAAGCAAGTCTGCATCCACAAAGACTTCCTCTCAGGATGGGCCTCCAAGTGCGGTTTTATTTTTTCAAACCATTCTTTCATGGTACATTTCACAGACGGTTGGGCATTTTTCACCTCTTTCCCTTTACCTCTACCTTCCCCTTTTTCTTTGTTTTTTGGCATCTTGAATCTGCAAGTATTAATAAAATTGCTTAGTAATACATAGAAAGACTGAATTCTAAAATAAACAGTCCTGAATTCGAGATTATAGTCCTGAATTCGAGATGGTTATCTCGAATTCGAGATAATAATCTCGAATTCGAGAAAACCATCTCGAATTCGAGACTGTTATCTCGAATTCAGGATGTTGAAAGAAACATTGAGTTTTTCTTACAGGGTTTAGGGTTTATCTTCGTTAGAGTTTTAGTTCCTTAGGGTTTATTTACCTTAGGGTTTATGTTTCTTAGGTTTTAGGGTTTCAATTTTGTTAATTTTAAGGTTCCATAATGAATATACCTTAATCCCCTACAAGGTAATACATAGGAAGAACCAGTTCATGATTGCATTAGAAATAAATACCTCAGTTTGTAAATATTTTTGAGTGAAGAAGAACCAGTTCCTTCTTCACACTAATAAATATTAAGGCTTAATTCTGAATTCGAGATTGTTAGGTTGAATTCAAGATAACCATATAGAAATCGAGATAACCATCTCGAATTTGAGATTGTTATCTCGAATTCTATATGGTTATCTTGAATTCAACCTAACAAATTCGAGACTTATTATCTCGAATTTGAACTGTTTAAAGGAAGTTTGATTTCAATATTTTACACATACCTCTTAATCTGAAGGTTGTAAGGAACGAGTGACGAAGAATCAGTTCCTTCTTCTTCTTCTTCCTCTTATTCTTCTTCTTCTTAAATTAAACTATGATGTACGATTAATCTACTTTGTAGGGAACTGGAACCTCTGATCCAATGGTGTTCTCTGTTCGAAATGGTGAAAGGGTTATCTCTGTTCTTCGTTTGAAATGGGTAGGGTAATCTAAGTTGTATTCGAGATAGTGAGAAAGAGTTAGACATAAACTGTTAAATTTTTACGGGGGCATTTTGGACATTCTCACAAGCCCTCCCGCACGCTTCAGCTCTACACACGCGTGGAGGCTGGAAAAAATAACTCCCTGAAAAGGGAGCTGGTTTCCGTAATTCTTCAAAAACCAAAGCCTATTTCCGTACTTTTCCCTGTCTCTTCCCCCATAAGAGTACTGTTTCTCTCTCTTTCCTAAGAGCATCTCCAACGCAAAACTCTACAACTCTTCTCTATTTCGGCATCTCCTCTATATTTAGATATTTAGAGGAGATGGGGGCACTTTAAAGTTATTTGCTCCAATGGGAAGAAACTCTAAATCACTATTCCTACTCTAAAACTCAAAGGGTGGATACCTTTGAGGTCGCCACGTGTCCCTTTTGACACCCCTTAACCGTGGTTAAGATTTACCCACCCATCCTTAGTTTTTTTAAAATATTAATTCTATTTTTAAAATTAAAAAACTGCTTTTAGAGTTTTTTAATATTAAAAACAATTTTTTAATTTTAAAAAATAATTAATATTTAAAACAAACCAAGGATGGGTGGATGAATCTTAACCACGGTTAAGGGGGTGTTATAAGGTAAAAGGACACAATCGGCATTTTAACAAAGATTAAAAGACAAAAAGAGGACACAAAGGATATTGTAAGAGCATGAATAGTGTTATAGAGGCCATCTCTATTTTCTCTCCCACCCTCTAAATATAGAGGGTCACTATAGCAATATAGAGGCCAGCCTCTAAATATAGAGCATGGTTGGAGTTGGATTTTTCAACCAAAACTCTATGTTTAGAGTTATAGAGCACGGATGGAGATACTCTAAGAGAGAAACCCAAAACTTGTTCTCTTCTTCGTTAATCTTTCTCTGCAAACCCCAAAATCACCATCAATCTTTCTCTGTTCACAAGAGTGGGTTGATTGCGGTTTCCTTATTTTTTCGATTTAAACTTCTATATCTGGGTTTGGTGTTTATCCCACTCTGTAGCATCTATCTTATGCCATGGTTGAAGAGAAGTACAATCTGAAGAACCCAACGGTGAAGAGGATTCTATAGGAGGTGAAGGAGATGCAAGCAAACCCCTTCATAGTTGGGTAAGTTTATGAATATTCACTTTTTTTTTTGGTTATGTATATACAATATTTTACCCTGTTATGGTCCACTACCCTTAATAGCTGTGCATGTGGACCATCAAAAGCTAGAGTATAGTTATCTCACTCAAGGGTCGGGATATTTTCCTATGTCCTTGCACCTAGATATACTGCTGTGTTTGTTTCTGGTGGTTCCACTCACTGATTCAGTTGAACAAACAAAATTCAGGTGATGAGTGGCATATTTCAAGATGTGGAATCTGTACTGCTCAGGTTAGCATCCTTGACCATTCAAAGTAGCAATTAAAGTGTTATAACATCATCTTGTGAAAAGTACACATAACCAAATACCTAAACTCTGGGAACTTAGAAAGAGGTTGGATGCTTTGTTTCATTTTATGCCCTTAGACGATGTCCAGCGCTAGTAGTCGCCAAAAGGAGAACTCTGTGATTTACCATAGAATATACCTGCTTTCATCCTTATATTTTATAGGGAAATAGTTAACGTACCCATGAAACTCAATTGCAAACCTAAGGCTGGATCTAATTGTTCAGCACCCCCTTCTTAAATACTCACCATGGGTACGCCTATCAGTGCTCTATTTCATATCGTTATTCATTTTATTGAGGAAAAGACGGGGTTATACCACGTGTCTCATTACCTAATTAATTCTCTTTGACTTGGTAATAAATCTCTCATAAACCATTATCATAATGACCATTATGTAAATGTTTTGATAATATCCTAATCAATACAAGTCGCTTTAGACTACATGTAGTGATTATTACCTAATGTTTGTGGTTCTATTAGACGGGTTTTGCTAGCCCCAATCATAGATCTTCTAAAAACGCAACTGGGTGGCTACAAATGTCAAAAATACTTTGATTTTTACTTTTAAACTGTTAAAATATGAAAGATCTCCATGTGTTAGTCCCATTCTTAGCCCCATTCTTGGGTTTATAGAAAAAAATTGGAGTAAATGTGACTGGGCTAGCACTCCTATTAGATACGTAGGTTTTAGAATAATTTTTCTTTTGATAAAATATACTCTATATGATTGAGAGCATAAGCTATAAACCTGATTTTTAAAGGAAAAAAAATTAGTGAGTTTTTATGTTTCATTCCAGTATAATTTCTTAATTTCAATATTTGTTAATAAATACTTTTTTTTTTGGAAGAAAAAAAATTGGGGCTCCGGAGTGTCGTCACGGCCCCTAGGCATTGGCCTCGGGTTAACGGGTTGACATCCTGATTTAAGCCTGCCCATAGCAAGCACCTACCATCCAAGTACCAATGGCCCCCACAGGGTAGAACTCGAGACACCTAGCGTGGTACGGAACACGGGAAGCCACTGAACCACCCCTTGGGTGGTATTTGTTAATAAATATTAACTGATGATTTAGGTGGTGTTTCTATTTGTACTAGTAAGAAGCCCGTGCGATGCACGGGTAATGATGAAAGGAATGCGAGTAATGACAAAAGGAATGCAAAAATTAAATATAATTAAGAAAATATGATAAATAAGAATTTCAATTAAAGTAAAATGTTTCAAATTATAATGCCAAAAAATTAATGACATGTTTAGAGTAAGATGGTGGTGCATCAAGATACTGCCATGAAATCATCATGTGAAAGGTTAAGCAAAATTTGAAAGATATAGCCCCCTACGTAGATTAAAAAAAAAATGCATGAACGTACCCATTGGCTGCACACATTTTATAAAATAAATAAATAAATAAACAAAAAGTTGAGTCGATCATCCCCATTACAGCAGTGGTAATAGTCCAAACTCATGTCCCACATATCTCTAGGATTATCTTCATTATAGGCCCGCATCAATTTACACTTGGATGGAATCCACCTATTTCACTTGGGGGTGCACACAAGCCGAGCTAGCTCCATTGCTCGGCTCGGTTCAGCTTGATCAAACTAAGCTCAAGCTTGAATATGTGGCTTTGATCGGGGTGAGCCGAGTTTTCAAGGTTGAAATGTATTTAAGCCGAGCTCGAGTCAAGGCCTGTTTGATTCAACCCGACTAGAATACACCCCTAATTTCACTTGACATCAGTACATATTAATCAATGACATTTTTTACAAAAGAAGAAATCCATTGTGTGTCTTAACGTGTTTAAGAAATGAAGAGCGGGCGGACCCATATTTGAAAGAGCATCTATTTTCCTTTAACCTTATATATATATATGCACGTGCACAATAGTAATTCAAATAAAGAATAATCAGTTTATTGAATGGCGGATATTTGAGATGATCTAAAGTTCTATCAGTCAGGTATGATAATCATGGAGTTTCTACAGTGGTAATCCTTAAAGAAATGATGAAATTGGATAATCCATCTATCAGCACACTATCTGGACATGTGATGCTCCTGCATGGTGTTGCAAATACATCATTCAGTGAGTCTCACCTAGGTGATCTCCTATGTCAAAAGTCAACCTCATAATCCAATTCATTTAATCTTGTGACTTTTTATAGAGTCCACCATGCCGATTGCAGCCATCCTTTGGAAGAATTATATCAAATGGCTATTACCAATCATTGCACGACATTAAGTTTTTGTGTAGGAAATCTCACATGAATCAGTAAATGGAGGATCCTTCCTCATAGGGAGAACAACACCAAAATGTGCACAGAAACAATCAGAATAATTGCCGAGATCTGAATTTCATCCATCAAATGAGCAACAAAGCTGAAACATGCATTTCCATGATATTACAACATATTGCAGATATTCACTATGAGAATTTCTACATAAAATTAAAGGAAGATTATATAACAATGATAATAACCAATAAAGAATAAATAGACATAATTTATAAATAAATAAAGATACTAATCCATGAGTCCAAAGGAAAAGACCTCACAATTTACATCAAATTGGGGCAATGCAGATCGATCACATCATGCCAAACAGTTCTAAACTGAACAATGAAAAAAGCTCTAAGCTAAATTAGGACAAAATGTGATTTAGAGGAGCCTTGGTTGGTCATTTTTTCAAGAAAAAAGAGAGGAAGATAAAATATGAGAGAGGGGGAGAAGGAATTAAGTAGAGAGAGAGAGGAGATACGAAAAGGTATAATATAGATCACCGATAATGAAAAGTGTATGCTAAATAAAAATGACTTTTAAATGGTAGCGAGTGAAAAGATACCTTAATAGTAATGTCTCTTTAAATGGGAGATAACCAAAAGAAGACGGATTATGAATTAAAGACACATTTTACTTTCATAAATCAATACCAAATAACCATCCTTCATCTCTTCTCTCTCAACTTTCTCAAAAGCTGCCAATTGGATGATCATCTATACCAACTGACTGTGCCAAAGAAAAGCAACTGATCAGATACCAATTATCCGGTAGGGTCAGTTTCTGGCATAGCGGATGCCCAGGCTGTGACCAAGAACCAATGACCCCCCACCTCCCAATACTTGTGACACACATGCAGATATAAAACCTTCCAGAGGGTCTAATTGACCGGACTTCCAACCTCCGCAAAATGAAAAAAAAAAAAAAGGGGGAAATAATCCGCAAGTAGTCATATAAGTGATAGAGATTCAGAAATCTAAATGGGAGGCTGTGTGTGAATTTAGAGTGTGTGTCTGTGAGTTACATGATAACATGTTTATTATATGGATCAGAACACAGGTTCAGAATTACAATAGAAAGAATAATAGGCACCTCTATATACCACAGGTTGTACCAAAAAATTAAAAACCAGAAAGCAGAAACTCTCTTACATTCACATTTCTTCTTCATCGTCGTCAGTAGAATCATATCCACTGCATGCTGACCCTTTAATAGAGAGAGACAGAGTGATGAGGATAGTTCTAAAGATGCTGAAAACAGCTACTACATTATTTGAGGATTTCTGGCGAACCATGTTTCAACATGCATGAAGTATTTCAAACGTAATGCCTTCAAATCACCCTTGTGAAAATCAATCCCCCATTTCCCTAATCTAATTAAAAAATAGCCAAAAACAATCAAAGAAAACCCTAGAACCTGAACTCTAAAAACTTTCAAAATAGAGGATGATATCGGTTACATACCAATGAGATTGATGAAGGCATTGTTACATGTTTTCTCAGCATGAATCTTGAGCTATGGCTTCATCATCGTGTGATACCCCATCCATACGATCGAATCTCTACGCAACCCCTTACTGTGGTTCTACAACTTGGTTTGATCCTACCCGTTTTGATCTATTAGCCCCTCTGATCTTTCTCTATTTGATGTTGCCTCCTTTCCTGTGCTCAAAAGAAAAGGCTTTTCCATGTAGAAATCGATTGGGAAACAACGATCCCTAGAAACTTTGCGGTAGAAATGTATAAGGAGGAAGTTATTGGGAGGCAGCATCAAATAGAGAAGGATAGAAACGTCTGAAGGGGAGACGTTGAGTTTATGGTGCCGGAAACGTTCAATTCTTTAGAGGAGATGAAAAACAGAAGAATAGAAACGTATAAGAGCTATAAAAGGGAAAGCGGAAGTGAGGAATAAAGGTGAGTCCCACTAATTTGTTTGGTGATTGATGACTTGGACTCATGAATGAAAAGAATGCTTACTTGGCAAGAAGAAGGATGCTCATGTGGCATTAAGAGAAAGGTTCCAACTCTGTTTTAGTATAGTAGATAGATCTCATTATTAGTTAAAATATTATTTTCATATATAATATATATTGAATTAGTATTACTGATATTTTTAATCTATTTTAATATTTTTTCAAAGTTTTATTGTTGTTTTGAAAATTTAAATATTTTAACTAAAAAACAATACCAACGAAGTAGTAACAACTAACAACTAGAATTAATGCTAATTTAAGTAGATTAAAAAAAATAAATCATATAAAGAGCAATAAAAAAGAGTCACGAGACAAATGATGTAGCGGTGAAAATCGTCCGTTCGTTCTGAAGTCAACATCATCATACCGTGTTGTGTGGACCTTTCACCGTTGGATGGAGATCCAACGGTTAAGAAAAACTGAATTCAACATATTATTACGTAAATATAACAAAAAATAAAAAAAATCTCATTCGACTTAAAATAGAATAATAGCTCTCTTTAATAACCCATCTATAAATAGATGGACGAGAATTTCCTTTGAAATCTCCTTCGACTTCCCTTCCTTATTTTGGGGATTTTCCGGACCAAACCCTTCAGATCTCCGCAGAAATTCTCGAAGAATAAACCCTAATCGGTTGATCGAGAAGAGGGAAAGAGAATCCATCAGAATTTCGTCAATTTTATCTCAGTTTGATTCGTCTTTAAGGTCTGATTTTCTAAATTTCGTATTTTTTGTTTTTGTTCGAACTCATTTGAATCCAGCGATTGTAGGGTATTTCTCAGCATAGCTCTTACAAGTAGCATTAGGTCGATCAATTGATCGATTTGAGAGGTTTGAATCTTAAGTTTACTTTTTCGTGATTTTCTCGAAATTTTGACTCTTTTGTTGTCCTATTATGATTCAGTGATTTTTTAGGGCAAAATTTCCCTCTTTTCCGAACAAGAATCGAACGATCTGATGAACAAAACATAGTTAGGTTTTGATTTTGGTTTTTTTGTTCGTCATCCTTCTCGTAGGGTTTGCATTTTTTGTTTTGGGTTTTCTCGTTATAGTTGGAATCGTCTTGAGATGGACGGAAACAAAGACGAGGCTGTGAAATGCTTGAAGATTGGACGAGAAGCCCTTGCACTCGGTGATCGCACCCGTGCACTGAAATTTATCACGAAAGCACGTCGCCTTGATCCGATTCTTGCTGTCGATGATCTATTATCAAAGCTAGAAGAAGAATCTGGTGATCCTCTGGCTTCAGATGGAGCGGCATCAACAGGCGGTTCCCGTGATGAAGCGTCCTCGTCGAGCAAGCCATCTGCTGCCAGGCGTAGGGTTCCGTCAAGTGGATCTTCTTCCTCTTCTTCAAGGGCTTACACGGAGGAGCAAATCTCGATTGTCAGACAGATTAAGAAGCAAAAAGATTATTATGAGATTTTGGGGTTGGAAAAAACTTGCTCTGTTGAAGATGTCAGGAAGTCGTATCGAAAACTGTCTCTGAAAGTTCACCCTGATAAGAACCAGGCTCCTGGTGCAGAGGAAGCATTTAAGGCCGTGTCAAAAGCATTTCAGTGCCTCAGTGATGATGAAAGCAGGAAAAGATACGATCTTGTTGGGTCAGAGGAACCTGTTTACGATAGACCCATGGCGAGGCAAAGACAACAAGGTTTCAATGGTTTCTATGATGCTGACATTGATGCTGATGAAATTTTCAGGAACTTCTTCTTTGGTGGAATGCCTCGAGCAACTACCCAGTTCAATGGGTTTAGATTTGGGACTGGCATGGGACCGAGCGTACGCGCACATGATCATGGGTCTGGCAATTTCAATTTCCGAGCTCTTTTTCAGATAATACCCATTCTTATTGTGCTACTGTTAAACTTTCTGCCATCTTCGGATCCCGTTTATGCTCTTTCTCGCACTTACCCTTACGAACGCCACTTAATTACCCAAAAGGGTGTCAATTATTATGTAAAGGCAGCAAAATTTGAGCAAGAGTACCCTCCTGATAGCCCAAAACGAGTGGCACTTGAAGAACAAGTTGAGAGAGACTTCGTTTCAATTCTTTCACAACATTGCCGGGCTGAATTGCAGCGGCTTCAGTGGGGTTTCACGCATGAAACACCATACTGTGACAGGTTAAATCAGTTCAAGGCAGTGGCTTGAGTACTCGATTGAAGGTCTGGTCGATCTTCTTATATTTTATGTGATGTTATATGCTTTTTTGAGAAGGGATCCAAGTGCAACATTTTATGTTCAGTGGAAAATTTTAGTTAAATAATGCTCAATACTTAACTTTTTTCGGAGTTTGTAGACATCCTGAGAATGTGTGCATTGGGTCTGAAGCATATGTACACTTATATTGGAAATAATCTACCCAAGGTTCAATGGTATATGCATGTATCTTCTTAGATTTTTAATCGAAATGTTAATTTAGCTCCAATCATTTCTCGTGATGATATTTTCAGCAGACATATAATCTTAATCAGACCACAGCATTATGGTTACTGTTATTCAAGATGGTGCTAACCAGCATACCATCCCCCTTTTACATGGTGTTTCTCATATTATTTTTCATTGTCCATGGCATAATGCTGTTTCCATTGTCTCAATTGTCATTGTTATTTTACATTGATCTCTTGTAGATTGATGTGGATGATGAACCAATCAATTGCTAAATTGCATGCTTTGATTTTATTGTTGAAATTTTTCTGAAAACTTCAATGGAATTTAAAATGTGTTCTCATAAGTGCTCAAACTGTTTTTGTCCAGGCGTAGCATTAAATGGGCTGGTTATTGTTTCTTTATTGGTGTTTTTGTAGTCTTTCATTTCTATCATTTGACATATATATGGATTATGGAATAGTGAAAACAAATCAGTATTCTGATTTCTTTATTTCATGCCTGAGGTGTACCTACACCATGACGTGGGTGTCAAGCCAACTATTACTTGCTCAGTTGGTCAGGTATTATTGCCGATAGACTTGGTTTCCAAACCCTTGAAGAACAAGGCTTTGGTAATAAAAATAAAAGCACTTGAAAGTTTCTTACCGACTAGAAAAGAAGTAATTAATCTTATACCATTATAAAATTTGGTTAGAAGTTAAAAATAAAATTAGAAGCTTCACGGTAAAAGAAAAAAGACAATTTAGTCCCGTTTAGTACATTGACAGAAAAATGATCTACATGAACATCATGTAATGTGCATACATTGATCCCTACATGAATGATGATCCCTACATGAACAATATCGGATGAAAGGAGGTTAAGAAGAAAAACAAATACTAGGAACACGAACTTTGGAGTATTATAGTTATCGCATGAGGTTTCCCCAAAATTTTCTTTGTTACTTTTGCTTCTGTGTTGCTACCATATGATATCATGTGTATATTTGGTTTATGCTCTTAATAAATAGTTAGTTAGAGGATCCTAACGAGCGTTTAAAGGGAATGGTTAAAGGTGTTTAGTTGATTTAAAGCTGCCAAATGGGTCATTTTTTTGAATCGAAGTATAGAACTAACAAACAGTTTAAAGTGCCCAATCAAAAATAAATAGTGAAGGGCTTTTAAGTGCTTGGTTGAAAACATACTATGCATATGCCCCCAAGTCTTTTTTGGTCAATATTACCAAATTCAAACATGGTTCTAATTATAGGGCTAAATTATGTGTAGTAGAAAATGTAGAATCAACGTTTCAAAACCTGAAAACTTGACTTGACTCGGAAACTTGCCGAGTAGAGTCAAATCGGAAACTCGGGCAAAACTCGTCCGAGTAATGACACCTAAAACTCGGGCATATATAATATTTTTCTAATACTATATATATGATATAAATTCAAAATTAATGATAAATTATGCCTAAAATAAGATATATAATTCAATATATACTAAACACCCCTTTTGTTTTCTATTTATACTTAAGAGTGGGTGAGGTGTGTTAAAAAAAGGAAAAAAACATAATTTAGTCAATCGGGTAGGCAGTTTACTCGATTTTTTGTTTTAACAAAAAAAGT
The DNA here is from genome assembly GCA_015143295.1 of Tetracentron sinense. Lineage (NCBI taxonomy): Eukaryota > Viridiplantae > Streptophyta > Magnoliopsida > Trochodendrales > Trochodendraceae > Tetracentron > Tetracentron sinense. The sequence continues at coordinate 3,856,510 of CM026554.1, read as the reverse complement.
GCAAAAACTCGAGTGAGTAAGGACGATGGGACGAGTTACTCGATATTCAGTGTAAAAATCGAGTTTTGTCTCAAACTCGACTTGAAACCTAGTCGAGTCGAGTCAACTCGTCCGAGTTTCTAGTCGACTCGCCGAGTTTTAATATTATGAGTAGAATAATGAATATGTGATTTACTTGTATATATATATATGTTTGGGTATGCATGTTGAGTGATCGATGCATCTATTATTTTCATAACTACATATTTGCTGAGTAAGAAGGATTTTTTCATAATGTCTTTTTTTTTAATCTTCCCTACAGTTTGGTTTGCATGCTCTTAAGCAATTACAGGTCAACAATCAGCACAATTTTCTCTCTAAATCATATTTTGTGTTGTCCATGCCATAGTTACATGGAAGCTATATATAGGGTGGGAAGCTTCTCAGGAAGCTCGTTTCCCAGACTTGCTTCCTCAAATAGACTCACTTCCAAGGAAGCTTGCTTCCATCAAGTCCCATTTTGCAGTCAGAGGGAGCTGAGTTGTACGTGTGAAATGATGGGGTAGACCACAGTCTATAGTCTAGGGTGTAGACTTTAAGCAAGTATCGTTGGTTTGGAACCTAAGGCACCTATTTTTCCACAAAAATTTCATCTAAGATAAAATCAAAGATATAGCTACCCATAATAATATAATGAGTACGAGGAGCGTATATTTCATTTCTTGCTTTCCCTTTCCTAAGGTTTATTTTGTGCCTCGCTTCTCGTTTCCCGCTTCTTGCTTTACTTCTTGTTTTCGCGTCTTGATCTGATAACTATAGTCCATGTGCCTTGAAGGATGTTCTTGGTGGCTTGTCTTTTTGGATTTTACTAATTACAATTGCAATATGACAATATAGCATGTTAACTACTATTAGGAAATTGTCTTGTATGCTGGATTGTTGCCTTTTGCTCACCTTTGAGGAATTTTGTCTAAATAAATAAATATTTGATTTTCTGAAGTCTCTGTGTCTAGATAAGAAAATCTTTCTGGCTTTTGCGTGTTCAGAGCGTGTATGGTTTCTCTCTTTTGCAGATCGTTGGAAGCAATGGTTATTTGGAGTTCTCATTGAAGAGATGAGGATACAATTAGATTTGATTTCAGAAAGTTTCTTGGAATCTGGTTCTTGCCTTTTCTGACAGATCTTTATCGCATATTTCTAGGTCAACAAACTTCTTGTGGTTCACACATGTGCCATGAATCTGTGGAAGTTAGAAGTGTTTGTCTATATATTATGTTGTGAATCCTGCTGCATTTTAGGTGACTGGATCCGCCTATCTAATTTGAGTCCCCATTTACAAGGTTACAACATATTTAGTAAATTTGGTATTCTCTACTCCTCTGTGTATTAATAGCTCATTCTTCCAGATTTACAAAGTGCTTGTTAATTGGTTCCCATAGGTCTCTTGATGTTGATAAACTGATGCTCTGACAAAAAGTGTTATTGTTAAAGTCAGTTGGCTTTGATCCCAGGAGGGTCCTCATGTGGGCTGACCTGAAACTTTGAGTAGGACCATCCCTGAGCCCAAGCCATAATTGGGTTGAATTCTTGGAGAACGAAATGCTGGTTTCTTCTGTTAAGGTAATGGAGGATTCTGATTTCTGCATACAGATGGACTTGCAGTAGATTAAAGGTTACTCCAATCAAAGAGATGGTCCTTCAAACCATAGTAACAAAGTTCTCAATTAATGCTCGAATTGTTCCCGAACTTATAATTTTTAAGGGGTACCGTTTAAAAAGACTTCTTTTTTCCGAACTGATGAACAATTCCTGCACTAACGAATTATTCACGAATAATTCCCGATTTATTCCGAACTTATTCCGGATGAAGATTTCTCACAATTTATTTGTTCATGTTTATTTGGAATTCTAAAATAAGAATCAAAGTAAAATAGACTTTCTATTAGCTATAAAATTGTTACTAAAAATTTGAGAGTTATTTAACACTAAGAAATCTCCATATGACTGAAGTCGTCAATTGATAGAAGAAGGAGAAAACTCTATTCGAGTAGGTTATTTTAGGGTTTTGATTACATTCGATTGAATTGAGAGAAAAAAGATGATTTTGCATGTTGGTTAGTCTTTTGAATTTCGATCGAACTGAGAAAAAATATGATTTGTGTTATTTATTCTGAGTTGTTTCTATATTTTGCTAAATTACTTTGTTATGCTAAATAAATACTCATATATTGCTTTTCTAATTTTATCTTATTTAGATTATTATTTTTCCCGTTTCTTTTCATTTTTGAATTGTTTATATAATCTGATTTGCTTATACAAACATATAATTTAGATCATTCTTTTTTCTTAAATTACATAAAACTTGCTTTAAACCTTATGTCATTTTTCTCTTAAGTTTGCGAGTTTACATAATGTTTATTTTTTAGGAATTGGGATAATTGTCTAACATAGTAAGAGATGTCAATACATCAAGATTGGTAGATTGATTAGTTGGTGTTCTTATTTCTTATAATTATTAAAATTTTTTTTCCGAACTTATCCCGAATTTGCCGATATTTTTTCCTTTTTTTTTCGAACTTAACATCTGGCGAATAATTCCCGAATCCAAACTTTGTTGCTATGTTTCGAACAGCCCTTAGCTTCCATGAATTTTAGGAGAAAGCTCAATGTTAATTCGTGGGGGGAAAAAACTAGCATTTTGGAATTGGTGCCTTAGGTTGTTCCAGGATTAGGGTTCCAGATTGTTCCAGGATTAGGGTTCGCACTTTCATGGATGAAGGCTTCCATTTTTAAGTTTATTATGCTTGAATTATTCATTTGGGTAATGTAGATAGGATGTTGATAGGCATGGTCCGCCATGTCCTCTTATAGGAATGTGGATCAATGAATAGGTAAATCAATAAACAAAAACAAACATAATGCTGCATCTTCTATATTGCAGATTAAGAGGACGAGCTTAATGTTTATGGAATATGAATGTAATCTCCATTTCTGAATCTTCAGAAAGTGTCTTCATGGTTTGCTAAATGGAAATATTGGTGAGGTTACAGAAGAAAATTTATTATGGATCTAGTTCAGGGTAGTTGAATGTTTCTTTGGTAGTATCTTAGGACAATCTGGAAGATAGTTATTCTGCCTACTGATTTTTGTTTCTGTTGAGTGGGTATTGATGATCATCCAAGTTTGCTTTTGGTAGTCCTGAAGTTTGCACATGCTTGTGTTCTTGGTGCAGGGTAACTGATTGAATCCAAGAATGCTACAGCATTCTGTGTGTGTAATTGGAAGCTTGGAAGTTGAATGTTTCTTTGGTAATATATTAGGAAAACCCAGCAGATAGATATTAGGAAAACCTAAAAGATAGATATTCTTGTTGCTGGTGCTGGGCAAGTTGAGGGCTACCTTGTTGGGTTGGGTTCGGGTTTGCTCTTTTATCCATTTATAGATGGGATGGAGGGTATTTATACCGTACCCGACCCATTACCACTGCTATTTGTGTTCTTTAGTTGAATTCTCCATGTCCAACATGAAGTTCTCCTTTCAGTGGTTCGGTGGCATGTATACCTTAGTCTGTATAATATAATTCGTATCAGGTGAAGGCAAAGATGCTCATCTATAGTCCAGTTCCTATGAACAGGCCTTGGGCATTGCAATTTAGGGTTGGTTTATGTCCTTGATGAGACTTTCTTTAACCCAAATTTACAGAGAACTTAATAAGGTTTTAGTGATTGTTCTTATATTCTATTTGGGTGAATGTGCTCGCATGTTTGAACCGTCTTTTCCATTCTATAAAGCTTGGGGACTCTCGGCTAGGTGATCCGCGACTGTCTTGCTTCTCTAAATACATGCTGTGAGTTGAACCCTATGACTGAGGCTTGGAATATGGCATTTTTCTCTCTCCATGTACGCCACCATAGAACTCAACAGTTACACATGAGTAACACCTACTTGTTCGACACTATACTTCAATTCGGCCCTTCTAAAAGAAACATCAGCTCTTGCAATTCTGTCTCCATCTGTGGATTGGCTTCAACAACACTACGGTCCACACCTAATTCGTTATCTAGCAATAAACCACCCACAATATATGAAAGCAGCTTTTCACCATATCAGAACTGGAAAATGTTTTTTTTTTTTTTTCAATTTTCGATAATCAAGCAATGCATATATGGAAAAAGAAGTGCATGTACTTGAAAGCAAGAGTTTACAAGTTTATAAATTCGCAGCCATTCATGCAATGAATGGAGTCAGGCCCGACCTTTCTTTGAAGAGCTAAACCAGGCCGCCATTCCTGAAAGGAATGGAGTGAGGCCTTCCAAAAAAAAAAAAAAAAATAACCCTTGCTTTTAGCAACGCTCTTTTCTGTATTCCCACTCTAAAAGAAGAGCTACAAACCGAACTTTTGGACAATATTAGGGGTATGGAGCCAACGTCGCAGTTTAGGTATAGCTTGCCGAGTATAACTTTGTCCACACTGTTTCCGCAGTGGTTGTCTTTACTCAGCTGTCACAGTAGTTTCGGAAAGGACCAAACGAAAAACACCCTACAAGGCCTCCTAACTCGATTGGATTGGGCTGGGCTTGCAAATGTCAATCCAGCAACACCCTCAACTCCTCCCCAATGATGAAAAGCCTCGCACATTCCAAAACAACCAGGTGGATACGAATACAAATGCGAGAAGGGGGCGATGAAGTATCCTCAAAAACTCTGAGGTTTCGCTCTTTCCATATCATCTATTATATGACGCTAGGGAGGACTAACCATATTGTCTCGCGAGCACCTACCACACTAATCGAAGTCCAACATGATAAGAAGTTGTGAAATGTCCTCAAATATCAAACACAATAGGACAATGCAAGAGTAGATGATCTCTAGACTCTTCTGCCTAGAGGCACATATAGCACTGGTTGACTATCCTCCTTCCTCTATGTTGTAAGTGATCACATTTGAAAATTTTATTCAATGTCATTCCAGAGGAAGAATGAGTCCTTAGAAGGAGTCACCGGACTCCATACAATGTGATAGAACTTGTCCCGAGAGCACAAACTGATCGAGATATGTTGGGTTTATGTTCATGTAAAGATCTTTGGTGACAATTATTTACATGTATCTCCGATCTGTGGCTAATATGTTTACAAAGTGAACTAATATTATCATCGAATCTGGCTATGGTTCATCAAATAAAAGCCCCACAAGAATATATATCCAGGTTAGGTAGTTTTATCATTTATTGTGCAAGACTTTAATCTCGGCCTACCCCTAAAAAAAACAATGCCAAGGAAAACCTAGTTGTTCACATTTATCTTTACTATTATAATGCGAGAGGCAGGTCGTAGCCTGATTTTTCCTAAATTCCCAAACTACCCTTATAAAAACCAAAACTTTGATTTAATGCTTTACTTTAATTCCCAAACTACCCCTTGCTCATCTATCTATTTTAATAATAGAATTACAGCCAATTGTGATTGAACTCGGGGAGAGTTCAATCGCACCTATGGGTTAACAAGTATCCCTTTTAACTCCTATTAATTGTGGTTAACTCCTTCCCCTCGCTGTCACATGCATCATGTGTGCCACCCACTAGTATTACTAATGCTAATGTAGATAGTCCTATTTAGGCAAACACGTTCGAAATGAGCCTCGTCATTTTTTTTTTAATATAGCCATCATTTATCTACGTTAGTACATCAAATGTTAGTTTAGACATTGGAGCTCTTGCAACTCATACCCTTGGGGCGCCGGGGGGGGGGGGGGGGGGGGATTGGATCCCCCGACCTCCCTCCATCGAAGGCCACACCCCTACCACTCACGCAAGAGGCGGGGTGTAAATGAGCCTCGTCCAACACTATTAGAAGAGGAGAAGTCAGAAACTGAGTCCAACCAACATGGAGTGGGGTAATAAAGATATATAGAACCAAACCAAAATATTCAGAAACCATTATCATAGCATTTTCATCCATTTAAGTTCGATAAATTATGACACAGCTACCAGATGCTTTCATCCAATTTACAGAGGATGAAAGAAGAAACAAAACAAAAGGGAGAGTAGTGGATGCTGATCGGAATGAAAGGGTTTTGCGGAGATTGACCCGCGCTGGAAACTTGAATTCACTCTTTAATCCTTTGAAGTTATGACCAGCAAGCCCAAGGCACCAATAAGTATATACTGCGAGACAGCGCCAGCGGTTAGAATCTAAAACATATGAACTTCTTCTGGTAGACTTCTATTGAGCAGCTAATAAATAGTTCTTCAGCAATTTTGCAACAAAATCTCACAGCAAACATTTAAAAAAATAATGTTTCTGTTGGAATATTGTCATTTTTATCAATTCAAGAAATGTCTGAGTAATGGCAGTTATAATTTAACCGCTATTAGAAAGTTTTGGTTTCCATGTCACAAAATTTTAGATATTCTGAAGTGGGGGGGTTGAAAGAGAAAGCAAACCTTGATAATAGGCTTTTCAGTCATGATAATAGTTACCCAGCCAACATAAGGTAAGAACCTGCAAAGTACAAAAGGGAAGCATTGTGAGGGTTTTAAGAAAAGGAGCATTAATTTTCTGGGGTGTTGAATTTATTAAAATAGAAGAGAAACATACACTTTGCCTTTCTAGGATATACTTGGGAATTGTTTGTTGGGGAATACCAAACTGGCTTTTGTTGACTTTTTCAAAAAGTCAAAAGTTGGGAAAAAACGTGTTTGGTTATTCTCAAAAGCCAGTAAAAGTCGAAAAAATTATTTCCCCAAAAAGCTAACCCAAGGTTACTTCTGTGGGAAGTCGAGACTTCCATGAGAATTTCATAGAGCAATCTAGATTTGCAGTTGAGTGGGTACCAAGGTTTGATTCTGGGAAGATGAGTGGAGTGGGGATGGTCGATTATGTGGCATGTGTCCAATATTCGACAAGCTAATCCTTTTGAGAAACATCCGGATTTGAGACTGTTTTTTAGAGGAATGATGACCTAGTTTGGTGCCCAACTTTCTGCAAAAATCTTAGTTATGGGGAGATTGAAGAATAATTGAATTTATTTTAGTAGCTCAACAGGGTCAACATATTCCCAAACAGAGATGATTGTCGGCTTTGGAAAAAATGAGTTTTCAAGATGCTGGAATTCTATAGCTACCTACTGCCAAGCGAGGATGAGGAATTGGTAAAGATGCCAAGATTCACTCTGGAGTCTAACAAGTGTTGTATGCCGTCAAAGGGTGTTCACTCTGGAGTCTTTCTTCTCCCACTTTTGAGTCTCTACTACGACTTATAGGGAAGTCAGTGACTTAATTCTCAACTGGCCAGATGACGTCTTCAGTAGCAGGGTGGAGAATGTTGCCTTCCATAATATCTGGGAGAGAGAGAGAGGAACAAAAGGACTTTTAATGGGATAAATTCCTCAGTCCCTGCCTCTATTGGGTGGGACCTTCAAAATTGGGCGCTGACTATATTTGGAGATGTTAATACTTAAGATTTTTAATTCAGATGGAGCCAAATTGTTTTTTTTTATGACTTTTAAATTTTTTTGTAAGTACATGTATTGGAATAGCCTCATTCCTCTTTGTATATTCTTCCTTCTTTAACACAATTCTTGTTACTCATAAAAAGAAAGGACAGGATAATATGAAGATAACTAGATATACATTGCAATAAGAGAAGTGGAAATCTCCAACATGCAATATACAAGATCTGCTGATAATGTATATCTTGGGAGTGCTGACATGCAACTTTTGAATATAAAATATATTCACTTGGATATACATTAAATAATAAAAATGTATATATATATATATATATATATTTTTTTTTTTGTTGATCAGTAATAATAAAAAAGTATATCTTGGCTGTGTTGACGGGCAACTTTTGAAAAATGGACTTTCCTTGTTATGTAGGAAGAGCCCATGTATCAGATAAGAAGGTGAATGCTGAGGTTTATACCCTATAGCTCTACCCATAATATGGTGTCGCTGAAGCCAGCGCTGACCGCGAGCATACAAAAGTCTGTCATCCTCATGATTATTATCCCCTGAGAAATTATACAAAATAAATATGTCAGTATGTCAGCAATATGGTCATTACTCTAACACAGTAAAACAATAATGATGAAGCAGCAGGTCAAAAACCAGAAAAACTATAAAACACTAAAACATGAACTCAACACCATAACTATGGCCTGACATCCAGATGAATTCCCTCATCAAGACCATCAGGGATGATATGGAGCAAGAGCAACTCCATAACTTGCTAACATGGAAAAAATCTCGACTTTGAAGGATCTTGTACCTTTTGTCAGGACATCAACTTCTCCTGTATCTTGCCGTTCATGAACCTACCAAATACATTATGATATCAAGAATCAACTTATGAGAACATTAATATCTATAGGTATTCAATAAAAAAAGTTTGACGTAATAATAAGAAATAAAAATTTCGAGACATTCTTTAATGGAATCAAGTGCAGTAAGATCTTAGCCATTAGATGTGGCAGAAGACAGGTGTGCAGCGGCAGCAGAAAGCATGGGTAAGCTATTATTTGACCATAATGGAAAATATGAATTTTGCCATTTCGAAACAGGAGGCACTCTATGTTGAAGAATAGTTCAACTATAGGATGGAGAAAGAGGAATGGAGAAAGAGGAACCTCTAGTCTTCTTGACAGAGTGTGTCTCATGGAAGGCTCATCTAAACTCTATGACAAATATCCTCATATAACCTCACATACTAAGATCTAGGAACTTCCCCTTGGCTCGACTGTCTCGACAGTCACTTCCAAGTTCCAACTGTTGTGGGAATGAAAGAGGGTTTATCAATTTGGGCTCCAGATTCCAAAGCTGCATTCTATCTATGCTAGTGCAGTGCTTTTAGCATCTCGTTACGGTCCCAAGCCCAGATGAAAGAGGGTTTATCAATTTGGAAGCTGGGTAAAACTTATGCCACGTCAAATCCTGATCTGTTGTTTCCAGCTTAAGATATGGCATTGATATGGATCTAGATATATAGGAATGGTGAAACAGGATTGATTATGATTCCAAGAGTCGTATTCTCTACAAAATCGGCTTGGCAGCAAGTTAGACAGCGATCTTGAAAAGGTTAGTTGGCATAAGTTGTTTTCTGTAAAATAAGTCTTAGTGCATGCATATATATCACCCATAGGATGAGAAGAACCAGCGAATTTACTGAAGGAGAAAAAAAATAAAAACTCAGATTCCCCAAAAGAATTATCTGATATTAACAAATAGCCATTGCTTTGAATCGTGTTTATATTCATAATGAACATAACTAATATCAAGGAAATTCTGAGCTACATCTATTGCATGGAAATAAATGGGTTAGAAAAGATTAGCCCAAGTGGATACCTTAATCACGCGATGGACAATTGGAATGTCGCGTCCCTGAAACAAAATAAAAGTATATGGGAAAGATATACTAGAAAAAATAAATAAATATGCAGATCCTCATAGAGAGGTAACCAATGTAGTAGAAAGAAGATAAGAACTAAAAAAATGGCAGAATCATCGAACAAT